>WAAE01013291.1:0-56805 GCA_013400495.1 Nicator chloris
AAAAAAAAAAAAGCTGTAATTTCAGATTAGAGAATATGTGGTTAATGATAATACTGGTAACATTCTTCCATGTTTTTTTCCTGGCAAGTAACTTGTGATCTGCAAAGAGATCTAAGTTCATAAGTCCTAATTATACTGTCTTTAAACTACCTGAAAAAATAAAAAAGTAATTCTAGCTACCTGGAATATAAAAGACATAAAGAAAAATCCTGAATATGACATAAAGTGTTGAGTAATGGAGGACAAGCTGAGATTTATTTCAGCTTCTGAAGCCCATCAGAAACAAGTCTTTATGCAAATAGAGCTTGAGTGAAGCACCAAATACTGTTATAGCAAATAAGTAAAAAAATATATTAAGAAAGGTGACTTCTGGTCATGAATGAAGGTTAAAAAGAGAATGTTACACTGGACAAAAAAAATTACTGCTTACAGCATTTTTCAGATTATTTGTACATTGCTAATTAATGAGGTTCAAAACTTACAGGTAATGGAAGATAAAAGATTAATATATATTGGGAATGGCTAAGAGGACTCTGGGTAATCCAGTGAGATGAGTGGCAGCATTTTAATAACCTATTCTTATTGTACCTATCAGGAAATTACAACACAATTACCTGTTTGTTTTCCTATAAAGTGTTATTTGTATTTTGTGTCTATTGATATATTGAGGGATTCAGAGGAATTCAGAGGGGAAAAAATCAATGCATCACTATGGATAGGTCACTGAAACGCTCAGTCAATGAGTAGGTGCTAGAATATGTAAAAAATGAATTTGAAACTAAGAAAGGAAACATTTTGTTTCAACAAAAATATGCTTTCACCTGGCATAATGTATTTAATCCCTCTCTGCTTAGGAAGAACACAAACTGTAGAGATAAAAGGCATTGAAAAAAATTCATACAGGCTTTCAAAATCTATTAAGGAGGAAGGTCAGTGCAGAAGAGTATGTAAAAACTTCATCTTACAGATGCTGAGACAGCTGTTCAGGCTGCCCTACAGTATAATAGATGTAATGTGGCAGATGGCAGTTCATTTCCTTCAAATAGTAATCAGTGCATGATTTCTGATTGTAGTTCATTGACACAAGGCTTCATCTGTATTTTGGTGGTTGGAGAGATTCAAAAAAGCACTAGACAGTCCATACTGGAATGTTCATAAATTGTAAATATATAACAGCTCCTAGATACCAGAACTAAAAAAAGACCTACTCCATATGCAAATGTGTCTCTTGACAGGTTGATTATGGTATCTCAAAAGATACAAGAGCTAAATGAAAGCTCAGCATATGGTTAAGAAATATTTTTTCCCTCCGCTTAGCAATTTATTTTCTTAAAATTTTTAGGAAGATTAGCATCCTCAGAGAGTTCTACATATGTATAAATGTTCAAAATAGGCCAACGTCTTCTGAATTTATTGGGAATGGGATTAGCAATCACATCTGCTCAGTTGTGCTGTTCATCTGCCTATAGGAAAGTATGCTTAAAAAGAGGGAGGCTGTCAGCAAACATTCCATTTTTAGACTGAACAGTTGGGCATTGGTCTGATTTTAAGCATTCTAGACACTTTTGTAATCTTTAATTTTGCTTTCTCTTGTTTTCCTTTTCCCCAAAAAGAAGAGATTAAGTTATCTCTAGGATTTCTGCAGGAGTTTCCATGCCTTCTTCATGTCTTTCAAAATTAATTTCTCAATAAATTAAATATCTTAATTTTTTTTACATGAAGTACATTTTCTGTAAGCACAAATTCCATCCAGCAGCTTCAGCAAAAGGGACTTTGAGTTTGACTGAGTCTTGGGTAGGTTATTTTTAATTTTCACTTAATTTCTGTTCTGATTATGCAGTGTGAGGAGTATGTGTATAGCCATTTTTCCCTGCTGAGTCCTAATGACCTCCTTTTTTCAGTCCTGGGGCTCTGCTTTAACTTGTCCCACTCATTCTTCAGCTAATCCTTAGGAAGGAATTTGGAGGATCATGACACATCTCTGTTTGCAGTGAAGTAATCCCGACTGTGGTGGGAATGACAGCCTGAGCTGGTGGTGTTGTTTCAGATTAACAAGCACGCCTTCTCGGGAGGCAGGGACACCATTGAGGAGCACAGGAAGTACGGAGGCAACTGTGACGTTGATGTGTCTTTTATGTACTTGACTTTCTTCCTGGAAGATGATGACAGGCTCGAGCAACTGAAGCAGGTGAGTAACCAAGCTGTAGCTCAGTCCTCCTGTGAATCTTCTCCAGGAAGGTCATTTTGGTTTGATTCTCATGCTCTCCATCCCTTGCAAGTTTCAGTGTTGTATCTCAGTTTTTGTTTCTTTGCAGTGTTTTCTCACAGGCCAATCTGTCTCTTCTTTAAAACAAAAATTCCCTAGTGTTTTCACAGGAATCTCCAACACTCTGTAGGACAGTATCTTCCCTACCTTTCAAATGAGGTCACCTAGGGATTAGTGTTGTTTTAATTGTGTAATACACTCTGCCTGTTTCTTATTGTAAAGTACCTAAACATTCTGCAAAACTACAAAAGCTCATGTCTAAAGCTTGCTGGGTTTTGGTTTTTTCTTATCATCACAAGAAATTTATTAGCTCTGAGGAATTGATTCATTAACCCCAGGCAAAAACTGCTCCATATATATTGCATTTTCTTTAAGGCTGTCTGGCAGACTTCTGTCCCCAGAGCTGGTAGCAAGCCATTTCCCTTCCTTTCATCACCAGTGCTAGGTGGTGTGTGTTCTCTGGAAGGCAGGAGCTGCAGGAGATAACACTCATGTCACATTGGTGTATCAGCTTTCTCCTGCTGGGAACAACTGCAAGAAAATCAAGAGCTGCAGATTCTTCTCCAGTGTGTCTTCTTGTGTGGGAACCTCTACTCCTTCCCACACAAGAGCAGGGTTGGATAGCTACACTTTTCTGTGCTGTTGTAAATTCCTTATGGAAACCTGAAACACATTTGACTTAAAGAGATTTTTTTTCATTAATCTCCAACCACTGCAAGAGTGTTAGCCTAAGTCTGCTACAGAGCACAAAGCCTGGTCCACAGCTTGCAGCTTGCTGCAGTGGTGCCTCAGAACCTGAGTAGAAAACATGAATTCACCCACTGTAGCAGCATCAGTGCATCTGCTTCACATGTAGCACCACAGGACACTTCCAGAGAAAACAACCTTGGTGTTTTTTATAACAAACTAACAAGCCCCAAACTACACCACTGAAATTGCAATTCTATTTGTTCCTGTTCTTTGTTATTTTTATGAGTGAACATCAGCAGCATTTACACCTTGAGGAGGTGTTATAAATGGCTTGATGAGGAGGGGAGGTAAGATTATCATATTTGTTGTAATTTCAAATATAGCTGAACTGTGCCAGCCATGGTAGCTAAATGTGGCTGAACCAATAAACTGTTGGCCTGTGCTTCTAAGCTAAAGCATTTCAGTATTGAGCAATGGAATGGATTAGCAACTGAATATGACTACAGTGTGAACATAGATTGAGTGTCTTTGCTATAAAAAGGATACTTTAGTCACATCTAGTCTCTTACCCAAATGCAATGAAAGAAAAATATGAGAATTTGTACCTGTTATTGAAAAAAAAAGTGACTTGGGGTGACTGTTTATTTGAACAGGGATTCTGAGGAGGAAAACTGCAGTTTCCTGCAAGTAATTACAGGATTTCCTACACAGTTAAACTTGTGAATGTAGTTTATTCAGTCCTTATAATAACTTGCCACATATGAACTTTGCCAGCTGCCTTAGTCTTTTAACAGGCAGCGAGCAACTCTGCAAGTTGAGTGATACCAGAAAATCTTCTCAGGCATGTACTGACTTTTCAGTCATCCAAATCTGTCTTGTAAAGAAATACTGGTCACTGAGTCTTTTTTGTGAATGGCACCATGTTCAGGAAGCAACACTCTCTTGACAGGCCTACACCAGTGGGGAGTTGCTCACAGGGGAGCTGAAGAAGGTACTTATTGAAACAATGCAGCCCTTGGTAGCAGCTCATCAAGAAAGAAGGAAGCAGGTCACAGATGAAATTGTGAAGCAGTTCATGACTCCAAGGAAGCTGGCTTTTGAATTTTGAAGAAATATGTATGTAACTTAGCACTTGATAATCCACAACCAAGTAATTGTTGTCTTCTGTTGTATGTCATCACTCCCTAGTTATGTACAGCCTGTAATCACTGCTTTGTAAATAATGAGTAAATTATCATGAACAGCAGAGTACAGAAAGAGTTTAAAATAGGACTTGTATCTATTTAAAATCAGAATATGCAAGACAGAATTGATCAGTCTTGCAGAAAAGCATGTATGTCAGCCCAACATTGTATTTTAATGTATTTCATGTTGAAAATATAAATAAAATTTCCATTTGATGATAAAGGCTAACTTGGAAATTGTTTTAAATATGTTGGTAAGAGGTCATATCTCAAAGTAATAAATAATAGCTCCATTTTCTTTTGTACTATGTACCTTGGTTTACTAGACTATGTTTTCTTGAGCTACTGAGAACATGCTGCACACAAAAAAGTAGTGAATGTTACAAAGTGGGATCAGTACAGAGTGGATATCTGTGGGCTGAACACTGGAGAAAGAATATCAGACTTGTCTTGCTATCGCCTTCCTCTGATGTTGGGTAAGTTGTAGAAAACTCACTGTACTTTTTTTCTGGAGCTTTTTACCTGGTCTGAGTGCCTCTGGAGGGAGGAGGTCGAGAAGTTGTCATGTCCTTCATATTCTCAGGTGAAAGATAGTATAGAAATGCAAATATTAGTTTCTAGTTATGAATAACAAGTTTTAAATCATACTGTGAAAATTGAAGTCACACTGGACACAGGGATACTTCTAGTACTGTCTATTCTCTTTCACTGCACCAGGAGGTTTAAATTAAGGGTATTTATTTTACTATGTATTCCAGTGAGAAAATATACTTTGTTAAAATACCTCATGTAATATTTTAATTATCTCCTTTCTTCAAAAGAACTTCAATGTATTTGCTATGATTTATGGAAGAAGAATCCAAATTATTAGCTATTTGTTTTGATCTGAACAGTGCTGAGTGCAAACTGTTAGATCTGTCTTGTATAGAATAGAAAATTGCTAGCCCAGATAGGCTTAGCAAAGGTGGTTTTATTTGATGTAGATAACACAAGTGGGTTAACCTGGTTATGTTTGTTCAAGGAACCAAGGAAAAGGCAGAAGTGCAAGGCAAACCTAGGCCTATTGCATGACTTTGAAACTTGTGCTGGAAATAGCAAGGCTTGGCTTTTGTCTTTTTCTTTGCAGTTTATGTGAGCTGACATTTCTAATGTAATGCCATTGACTTCAGTGCATTAGTGAAAATGTTTCCCAGAGACTGTCTCCATAACCCACAGGCAAAGCATCTCAGTGCCAGCAAGGGCTTAACAATGAGTAGAAAAACTTTTTTCTAGAAGCTGTGGAGCAATTCTTAGGGGGAAAAAGCAGCTTCTTAAATCCAGTAATAAATAAGCTAAGTCTTAATTACTTTAAACTTTTATGATAACCTTCCTGTTATTGCAGTCTACTCTTTGTCATCTTTAAGCCATACATAAAAGATAAGCCTTAAATTGACTTTAAAAGTGCTTTTACAAACTTATAATGCAAATATATTGTTTAAAATATATGCAGATTTTTTCTGCTAGATTTATTTCATTAGCTGGGAATTAATTTTGTTATTCTGCAAAGGGAAATATGCTGTAGGAGAAACAGTGCTGTGTTCCATTCTAGATAAGCAGGTGCATTATTTTATAACAATTGAAGTATGTTTTGAAAGTCCTAGAAAGGAAAGTGGTAGGAAAACTATTTAGTATTTGTTTACTGAACAACCACTGTTTTCAAGTCCTCTGATGAATTCATACCAACATGCTTCTGAGATGGTAGTTTCTCAGAGGAGTCTTGATAAATTCCTGACTCTGCTGTAATTATGGTTCATGTCCCAGAGGTCATGTTAAAGATCAAGACAAGGCAGTTTTTAAAAGCATACTGAAATGTTACCAGGCATTGTTCAGTACATTTTCCTCAATTTGCTCATTTTGTTCATCTCACTGTAATAAAAATGTAGATAAAAGTCTGTATCAAACTTCTTTTGCTTTACTTTTTTATTATTTTTTGAAAGCCTTAATTTACCCTTACTCTGGTTTTGACCTCTCTTCCTACCTTTTTAGGCATTGATTTGTCATCTGATATGGCTGGTGCTTGTTTTGAAGTACTGAAACAGGGTGCCTTAGAACCCCCTTCCAGGCAGACTTCAGGCTGCTGAGCTAGCAGGGGTCAGTTGTCCAGAGAAGACCTGGTCACAAGCCAGACCAGATGTTGCATGTCCCTGTGCACAGCAGCCAACTCTGGGATGGGGGAAGGTCAACAGGACCTGTTTACAGTGACACCTCAGTAGGTTTGGTGTAAAACTGGTGCTTAAGTGGAAACACGGTGTGCACAATTTCTGTGCAAAAGCACAGATTGTGAATAGCTTCCCACAGCGCTTCCACAATCAGCAAGAGGAATGCTGAATCCTACCTGGATATTCAGGAGCATGGTCAGAGCAAACAGGAACTGTCAGCAACATGGAATGTGATCCTGAGTGTGACTTCTAAGAGATTTTTTTCTCAAGGCCACCAACTTTGTTGCTGAATGTAGTGATCTATCCAACAAGCTGCAGTCCATATAGCAAAGTAAACCCAGTATCAGCACAGAAAATGTGGTACCTTCTTTCTGTTGGCTGGCCTTCAGCTAGCTAATTTATCAAACTAAATAGTTCTGTGATCATAAGAGTAGCTAAAGGTCAAGATAATACAAATCAGAAAAGAAAGCAGTGAAGTGCTGAAAACCAGAAGCCAAACACCCAGCCTGGGGTGTGTGTAGTGAAGTATATAATGTGTCCTGTCAGTAAACAAAAATTGGTTCACATTTGTGTGCCTGTGTTTACGGTACTCACGCAGTCAGTTCCTGTACCTGTTGCTGTATCAGCTGCGAGTTCTTCCTCAGGTCGTCACCCACACACTGTGTAGGTGTTTTCCCAGTAATGGGTTCTGAACAGGATGGATTGCAAGGCCATTACCTTCCTGAAATAAGCTGCCTGGAGATACAACTTGCCTTTCATGTAGCATTTGTTCAGACCACATGAGAGTCTGCTTATATGTGCTGCTGCTATCCCAAGGCTTAGAGTTCTCAGCCCCTTGCACTGGCTTCTGCAGTTATTCCCACTCATATTTACAATTCCTGTGTAATTCCTCTCCCTTGAAATCAGCTGTATTTCAGTTACACCCACAGGAGGAGACATTTTTAGTTATCTGAGTGCATGAGCTTACTGGGAAAGATGAGCTATTTAATATTCAACCTTGGGCTGACCATGGATGATATCAGTGCTGCCTAACACTAAATGGTTGTTTAGTCTGTTTTGCAGGCATTCTTTCACTGTCTCAGTTCAGAGAATGTAATGCCTGAGAACAAGGTTGGCGGAAATAACATGGCATAAAGGACTATGTTTCCAAACATCCAGCCAGCAGGGATAAATCACTGCCCAGTTAAACACATCCCATGTAGAAAGAGGTGAGGGTAGTAGACTCTTGGTGAGGGTAGTAGACTCTTAAGAGGAATTCCAAACCTCAAGGACATAATTAAATCTTTTGTTTTAATTACTTTCTGACTAAAGCAAGTTTGGTGCTGACACCCAAAGCTGTCACCAGGGCGGTAGGTTGTTGAGGCCATAAGCATTTTGGAGAGAATCCAGTTCAGTGGTAGGTCGTTCATTTCACTCCACTTAAGGTGACATAGTGTGCGCCAGCCTGGCCTCTTCACCCTGCTCTTGGATCAGCTGCAGGGGCTGGGTAGACCCTTGGAAGAATTCGGGTGCTTGTTTGGTATGATAGCATGGCTGTGAATGTGTTTAAAAGGCCAGTTGAAGGCTTAGATTTCAGGAGGAGTGGTGGAGCTTTTTAGTGATCTCTGTCTGGGGTGGAAAAGGTTCCCTTTATTCTTGACTAGGAGTACCTGAATTCTTTAAACTTGTAGTTCTTTCTGTATGTCCAAGGCAGCGGACAAGTTCTGCCTGCTGCAAAACTGCAGTCAGCGTAGCAAAACCATGTCACCAGCCGGTAAGAGTGGCTGCTGATCAGAAAGGTCCTAAATATGAGAACTCCTTTTAAAATACAGTATTCCTCTTTCCCTCCAATAAACGCATTTTTAGCAGAATCTGAGAGGTTGGATCCAGAATGCTTCAAGTGTCATCATCCAGGGATTAAACCAGAAGCATATATGTAGCCCCTGAGGCAGGATGAGCAAACTAACATTTCCAGGTTTAGGGATTTTCCTTCTGAAGCAATAGCATGGACATTGCTTTTTCAACTGACTTTTTCATGAAAAAAGTAGGAAAAAATAATGAAAAATAGTAGTAGGAAGATGAGAAAGAAGTAATAGAAGAGTCTGAAATCCTTTCAAAATACACCTTTGGCAAAATACATTTGGCTGTTCCTAACAGCACCATTTAAAGAGAGAAGAGTATGCACTTTTAAAAGCTGGAAATCTTGATCATGCTCTACAACTTCGCAACTCTCCTCTAGCAGAAGCATCCTCAAGCGATGATTCTACACTACATCTTCATCCTCTAACGTGCCTCACCCCGCCAGCACACAGATTTTATGGCAGCCTTTCCTTCACGGAGCAGAGAGGCTTTGCATCTATTGCTGCCCTCGCCGCAGGAGGAGAACAGGTTGCCCCCAGAGCTGTGCCGAGCTGGGAGAGCCGCTGCCCCATGGCCTCGCAGCGGCTGATGCTGTGCCGGGCTCAGGGAGAAAAGCACGGGCCTGCCGGGACCCGCGCCCGGCGTCGCTGCAGCGAGACCATTAGCGCAGTTATGTAAACACACCGTGCCTGCCACTCATTACCGAGCGGCGGGGAAAAGAAGGGACATTCCTCCTTCGGCTGCTGCCAAGGGGATAGAACTGGAGAGTGCTTTGGGGAAATTACAGCTGCGAATGGGAAGTTGCAGCCTGAAGAACAAATATGTGAGTCAGTCGGTGAATGCAGTGCAGGCATAGCATGTAAAGAGCACACGCTGGAGAGTGTTAAATCTTACACAAACTCCCCTCAGCTCTTCCTTTGGTTGTGAGGATCATTTTCTGTGCCAGTAGAAAAAAAATTACTTGATTTACCAAAACCCCTGATCAAATAAACAACTTACTAGAGCATAAAAATTTGCAAATGTTTCCAGGGCCTAAGGAGCAGCTACAGTCTAAATACTTTAATGAGATAAAAGGGAGGTTTTATATGAAGCCAAGGCTCCCTGATGAGTTTGTAATCCTGTAAGAATAAAACAAAGCCATCAATCGTCAGCTTTGGGCTGAAATGTCCATGCTTCTTATGCTGTCCATCAATTCAACAGTTGTTTGTGGCTGTTGTCTTACCAAAAATAAAATAATAAAGTACACTTTGGACAGAGTGGAACAAGCTATTTTTTGTTTATATAATGATCTGTAAATCTCAGTACACCTTCATATGTTACAAAGACTACCATGTTCACGGGAAAGGCACGAATGCAGTTTAAACCCAGTCCTTTGAAAAGCACTCTTGCCCCCTCCTTTCTCACACTTTCCCTCACACAGTGGATCAGGCCTTTGTACTTGTGCTGGTCCGATTCATCTGTTTGCATGCGTGATTTGATGACATCCATGGGAGTAGCTAATCCCCAGGCCAGGACGCCAGCAAAACCACCGGAAAGCAGCACAACAAGGAAACCTACAGGAGAGAGTGAAGGGAGAAGGACAGTTCACTTGTCTCATTCAGCTATAGCCATCTCAGACTTGACAACAAACTTTGGTAACTTTAATATTTTGGGGAGTTATTTTGTGCAGCTCTTGCCGTTGTGTGTTTCCAGTGATCTCAGAGAATTTTTGCAAACATGACACTTTGAACACCAGGTGAACTAGCTGTAATACAGCCTGAGAGCACTCACACCCTCTTCAGATGGATTTCATTTTTATAATTCTCAGGGAAATGCTCTTTTGCTGAATCTTACCTATTCAATCTTTTCTCAAAGTGGATAGTTGCTTTTTGGAGCCAAATCACAACTAAGAATCTGAAGTGTCTTTACTTTCTCCACTTGGACTTCATATTCAAGCTCTGGACTGACCCTTCTCTGAGGTCCATGATGGCTCCCAGAAGCTTTGTCCATATTCAATTTCTAGCTATCCTGTTTTCACATTAACAGGATTTCATATCCACAGTCAAGGCACCAGGGTGTGTGGTAAAAACCCCTCTAACAGGAGGAGGAGGAGCTGCTTAGGGACAAAATGGGGCCAGTGAAGGCCTCTCATGCAGGCTGCTGGCACTAGGCCTGGGGCCAAAACCAGCACACACAGAGCAACCCCTCATGAGGATCTGGGTGAGGTTTTATAGGTGCTGGGTGATGTTTGCCCGGAGTCTGGTTTCCCTCTTAGTGTGGGACTAAATAAGCCATTTTTGCAGGTAATGCCAGAGGCTTTCCTATACTTACCTGGTTTATTTCTCCCTTCTGGTGTGAGCCAGTCACACAGAGCAGAATAGGAAAGGAAATATATCGCAGAAGCAGAGCAATCCCTGCAGAGTAATGCAGAACAGCCCTTGTAGAGACCCCCAAAACCTTCCTCCTTGATGATAACCTTCAGACAGTGCAGAGATCCTCTGTACTTTGGCTTGGAAACGGGTGTGATGGAAGGGTGTGGGTTCCTCTGAGTCTGCATCCGAACTTTAGCCACTTCGCTAGGGTTTGTCAGTACAACCTGCAGCACCAGAGAATGCCGTTTTAACCCTCACAGTTAAACATTGTTTCGATCTCCCTCCTGTAAATCCTTGTCTCCCAGCTTTTCAGGCAATAATGTTGTGTGCAAGTTCCAGCAAGCTCCAGCCTCCTCCCCTCTGCTTGTTCTGTTCCACCCAGCAGCAGCAGGACTCGTGTGTGAGCTGCTCTGGGCAGAGAGGAAGGCAAGGCAGAAATCAACACAGGATATTAAATACCTGTAACTACTTGCTAAACTAGATGGGTGTGGAAAGGGGGATGTCCTCAGCCACAGGGAAGCATACACCAGGGCTCTTATTTGTATATCTGTATTTGAACCAATCAGACCATCCAGACTATAAGAAGTTAGCCCATGTTGAGTCAGTGACTGCTAGGAAACACCTAGAAACCTGACCATCTGGACTGCTCTGTAAGAGGATTGTGACCAGGCACACATTCCTGACCAGCACGCCATCGGCGTGACGGGATGAGCTCCACCCCACTCACAGCACCTGTGGACGCTCACCCTCATCTGCTTGTGGGAAACCCAGCCTCGCCTCCCTGTCCGAGGATCCTGCACGTTTGCCAGGCAGCATCACTTCTCAGTGGTGCCCCGTTGAGTTTTAAGTCCTGGCAAGGCAGCACTGTGCCCTGCCCGTTCCTGCAGCCATGCTTGTGCAGCTGCTGGGAAAGCACCGACCTGCGCTTTAACTCAGAGTTGTGTCTTTCTTACATAAACACACCATCGCTGCCACTTGGGGAGTTTGCTGCCTATGCTGTTTTTTCTTCCTTGTTCTGCGTTTGCTGCCAAGGTCTGTGTCATTTTAATGGCATGTTCTGGCTCTCCAAACCAAATCCAGCACGAGCTGCCCAGCAGGACTCAGCCACGCCACGGAGCCGACCAGTGAAGGGCGGTGTGGGCAGAGCATGACCTCCCCTGCGAAAACAAACCCACCAGACTTGTTGCAGGCTCCCCCGTGGCCTCCCGGACGGAAAAAACATTCCCTGCTTTTCCAGCCGCCTGTTTGTGAACAAGATCTCTTGTTGTGCTTTCCCTGCGGGCTGTTGACCTACCCGGGCAGCGCCGGCAGCGGCTCCAGCAAGCGAAACATCCAGCTTGGAGGGCTTGGCATCTGCAGCCCCGTAGCGCAGCTTGCAGATGGCACCGAGCACGTTTTTGTATGTGCCAAAGGAAACAGAGGAAACCACTGACACGGCGAGGACTGATGCAGTCACACCTTTGTAAAATCCCCGGACCTCGTGGGAAACAGAAGAGGAAGGCGACCTTTAAGGGTGAATGGCATGGGAAAGCATCTGCTCAAAGGCACTGGCTGTACATTGCTGAGTCAAAACTTATCCCCACCTTACAGCTCATCAGCAAAGCTAAATTTCACCCTGACCCCTCTCCCAACAGATGCTTGTATGCAACCTGTGCCCATCCTCCCCAAACGGACAGAGGCAGCTCTGCTGCTCTGAAACAAGGCATCTGCAAGTGGTATCAGCAATTCTGATGAGAGGCACCTACCTTTTCTGTCCTATATGTTTCCTGAACACAGTGCCAAAATCCTTTGTAGTGGTTCTCAGTCTGAATTCTCACCTAGGAATACAGGGACAACTTTAAAATGCAGTTATCAGATTAAAAATAAATAAAACAAATGCCATAGCAGCAAACCAGATAATTAGCCATAAAATAAGGTCACCAAACAACTAATTTATTTTTTTGTTAGAGAGAAACACAACCAAATACCATGAGATATGGAGATGTAATGCAGATAAAGTATTATCATGGGGCTATTTTTTCTGAAAAAGAGGAGGAAAACAAAAGGGCCTCTTTGTTTTTGTTCTGTAGCAAGAAATAAAGCTCCAACATGTACCTTTACTGTGTCCAGTGGATAACCCACGGCTGTGCTTAGACCACCTGAAACAGAGAATATGTTGGAGATGGTTAACAGCCGATGTCACAACAGACCATTTCACCCATCAGACGGGCACTGGGGAAGAGCAGAAAACAGCTCCAGAGCCCAGCCGTGCCTGGCACCAGACCTCTCCAGCTCCAGTAATGACGAGCCAAGAATGACAGAGAAAAATGCAGATTTCTCTGTGTGACCGAGGCTCACTCAGAGGAGGAAACAGAGTATGGGAAACTTATCAGGAAGGAACAACAGGCTGGAGCAAGATGAGACAGGGAGAGACACAGAGAGTGCTGCCCCACGAAGGATGAAGGGAGGATGCTGGGCTGTATTTGTTTCCCCTCTCAGCTAAAGCATCTTTGGCTATGACCAAGCATCCTCACGTGAGGTGCAGACTCACACAGCCTGGAGCAACTTTGGTTTTCAGGGCTCGGCGGGATTTGGGGGCAGGGAGGGATTGGCGCTGGGAGGGTCCAGAGGCAGCGGCTGCAGAGCCCGCCCAGCCCGGCCGGCTGACCATCTCTGCCGCCTGTGTGGTGACAGCACGTCCAGCCCCCGCGGCCGGTGTCAATCCTCTAGCAACAGCCACGCTCACTCCCAGAGCCTTAAAATAGCCGCTGGATAGGTATGAATCCTCTGAGACAAAGCTACTGCCTAAATGGCAAGAAAAGAGGGCTAAAGAGCTCCAACAAGGATTGCTCTTTGTTGCAACAGTAAACAGATCTCACCTCATTGCGTTTCTCAGCTCCGAGTTAACTGTTAGCAGGTTATAAAGGTGCTGACCAGCAGACTTCCTCCCAGTACATCACCTGCCAAGTCACCTGAGAGGAAATCAGGCTGGAGAACAATGGAGCTGTGTCCACATGAGTTATTTAGACAGAGACCAAGTTCACAGAAATGCTGGATGAGCCCATCAGGCAGCCAGGCAGTCAGAGATACAGGGCACATCTGGTGGCTCACCTGTTGAAAACTGCCTCTCACTGAGTTCTTCTATAAAAAAGAAAAATTAGAACCCAAGCTACTTAAAAATGTGTTAGTTGGTGTGGGCATGTTCACTTATGATTACATGGCTGCTTGAGAGCTCTGGAAAGCTCTCCCATGTTCTGGAGAAAAGCAGCAGCTGCTGTTGTGAGTCACCAGGAGAAAATCCCAAAGTGCATTACTCAGAGAAAAACAATCAACAGCATCTTTCTTGCAGAGAATTGAAGTTTGTTCTTCAAAAGCACCTATCAAATCTGACACCAGATAAACAGCAATGAAGGGGGGAAAAGGGCCTAGATGGAAGAGAGACCATGATGGAAGAGAGAGGACAAGGGGCAGTACACAGACAATAATATGGCTTGAGGAAGCACTGGCTTTGGTCCAAGTAGAGAGTGGCAATGCACGGAGCCATCTGGGGACACCTGCGCTGTCGCAGGTTCCCGGCCATCGGCCAGAGTAAACGTGGACACTGCCAGCCAGGGAAGAGCAGCACAGGAGTCAATGCCAGGATGACAGTGCTGACCTCACAGCTGCAGTCCCCTGGGCCAAGCACCTCACCTCAGCTGGGAGGTTTTGACACATCTCATCCTTTTCAGAATTCCTGAACCTTAGAGGAGGTGGGCATGGGCTGACCAGATGCTGGTGGCATGGGGGCACCATGCACAGCTAAGTCCTGGCTCACTCCACTGGATAAGGAGGGTAGGAGCTTTGGCTCACGCAGATCATATACCAAGGATGATTTGGGTCAGTGTTTGACAAGAACTGGCCTCCCTTCCGGAGAAATCACCCTGTTCACACGTTAAGATACAAAGACAGCAGCCCGGTAGGTTGCCCAAAACAGACTGTTTCAGCCCTGAGGGCTCCCAATCAACTTGGTTCCAGTAAGGACCAAACATCTCCACTTGGGAGGAGACCATAAAAGTAAATTTTTCACTGCTCCCAGCAAAGATGTGAATCCCCCAAACTCTCCAAATAACCCAACCTGCCATAAACTGTGCTACTTAGGGGCACAAAGCACTCCAAGCAGTTGTCAGAGCTGAGGAGCTCAGCCAAGTCTATCAAAGGCTGAGGAATGAGGGCTCTGCACACGATATAAATAGCCTGGGACTAAGATAGCATGACCCACACATGCCCTGTTTGCACAGCAAAATCAAAGAAGGCCAGCAATGAACAGTGGGCACACAGGAAAGGGTTCCTGTGGCACTCCTGCTGGGCAACACTACATCAGCTATGACAAAAATAAATAGCAAAACCAGGGGAGTTACCTTTTTCAGTGACCCATTTTTTATGCCTCCTTTATCTGAGATATTTCCAGGTATTGAGCAGAGGTTGCAGCATCCTCTACACACAGACAGTGCACCAAATGGATGACTCAGGATCTCTACACAAGTCAGGTCACTCCGACCAAGCAACTTAAATAAGGAGAGATTTGGGTGGGGAGGCCATGACCAGGGAGCCAGTGGCAGCTGTACAGAGCCCACCAGGCTGCAACAGCTCTGAGCTGTTGGCAGACCCTTGGCTGAGAGAGCCAGGGAGAAGCAGGGATTACTGACCATGCGTTGGATGGGCAGACAGCAACTTTCCAAAGCCTTTTGTTTTGTGCAGTGCTGGGAACATCAGTGCCTCATGCCCTAAGCAAGCTGAACTTCATTCAATAACATGACCCTAGCAGGAGCTGCTTTAGCTGTAAGGAGACAACATGTTCCTGTTGTAGGGGGGATTATTTTATCTGCCCTTGGACTGCATGCAACCTCCCAGCTGTGGAACATCCAGTCATGCTGCAGACCCTGCTGCTCTACCCCACCGGGTGAATCTCGGCTTTGCTTCCCCAAATCTTTACTCCTGCTGTAAGAGTCAAGTCATCCTGCAGTCACCAAGAGCCCCAGTCATCAATCCCGTCCCCTGCCATGGCCCAGGCTGCTGCTGTAGCAGGGCTAGAAAGCATGCACGGGATCATAGGAGAATTCCAGTCAGAAGGGACCTCAGGAGGTCTCTAGTCCAACCTCCTGCTCAGTTTTACTGGCCAGGAAGGACTGCTTCCTAAAACATCCAGCCACATTTGCTGGTTATAGAAAGTCTCCACAGCCACTAAGCATGTTCCTCTTGTTTTTTCTATCTGGAGCCATAGCAGATCACTGTTTCTTGGGCTGAAGATGCTGAGTTTATCTCATTGCCACAGAATCCATTGCCCAGAGGTGATGCACACTATTTGTGCAGCTGCCTGAGGGAGCCAGAGGCTGGAATTTGAATGGGCATGATGTCTGCTGTTTTTCAGAGGTGCTTAAGACATGCTTTCTCCAAGACACTCTGAAAATAGATCTAGGTCACAAGAATGTAATTTACTAAACAGAAACTTTTATTTTTTATGTTGCCTCAAGTTGCCTGATGCTCTTTAGCTGGGTTCAAATACTCCTTAGGGACATGAAAACTGCTTCAGCTCTAGCAAACATAAACCCCAAGACAAGCTCAGTACCAAAACCATCCCAGTTCTTGCAGGATAGATGTCCAACCCCAGGAGCTGTCCCAGCTGAGGGGAAGGATGATGGTCCTGAAGCCCTGCCCAGGTACCTCTCATGTGTCTATGGGCAAGCTCTGACCTCTGTCAGCCAGTGAGAAGTTGCAGTATCCCTCCTAGAAAAGCTCTGAGCTGGACATAGAGGACAGGATGGAAAATCTTGCTCTCTGACATGCTGAGGTCAGTAAAGTGCCTTAAACAAGCAAAGACTTTTCTGGTCCCAGCTGGATCTCCACAGCCTGCATCCCCTCAGGCTGAGCCTGTGTCCAGGGCACACGTGGGAGAAGATTCTTGCTGCATGGCTGGGCAGAACACGATGCTGAGGCCTGGACAGGAGGTCACAGCACAAACCCTGGCTTTGCGTGAGAGCCAGGGCAGAAAGCCAAGGTGAATGGCCATGTTCAAACTCTGTTTTCAGCTCTCCATGTTCCCTTGCAAAAGAAGTTTGTCCTTAAGTGACCTATCTCAAACTGCTAAGAAAGCAAAGGAGTCCAAGCAACAAATACAATCATCTCTGCCCCACCATGAACATGAAGTCTGAGAGGAGGTTTGGTTAATCTTTCTGGGATGGACATCCCATTGCCAGCCCTAGGACAGGGCTTCCTTCTCCACAGGGTGCTCTGAAGTCAGAAGGGAAACAGGAGGAGAAAGACACGCTATCATGGTGGGGCTGGTTATATCCTCCTCTCCCATGAAGGGTCTCCCAACACCCCAGGAAGACCAACACCCCAAGCACAGGCACAACAGGCACCTCCAGGGCTGGATGCTGCTGAGATGCCAGACCTCGCCCCACTTGCACATATTGGGTGATGAGCAAGGAATAGGCAGGGTAAGTCTCAGCAAGGTCCTTCCCAGGACAAACACATCTGCAGCAGGACCACAGGCTGTTCCTGGTGATGCAAAATGCCAAATTTCAGCGAAGGTCAAAGTGAGACCTGTCATGCAGGCTTGGGCTGGATGCCTCAGCCACCTGGTAGGTTTATCTGGTCTTTCTGTCCCTGGTGACCCAAAGGCTTTTCTTGTGGTATTTATTGGTATATATTGTCTTGAATATAATGTAATGTAATGTAATGTAATGTAATGTAATGTAATGTAATGTAATGTAATATAATATAATATAATATAATATAATATNCTCCACTAACTCTAATGAGATTTCAGCAAGAACTGAGACTGATGGGTACATTTTGTCATTTAAAACAAAGACGGGTTTGAGCAGTACATGCTCTAAAAATGTCTAGAGTTTAATCACACTTCTCTCCTGTTACTTTTTTTATATACAGCTAACCTACTTTCTCCCAGATCAAAGCCTGCTGCGTAGCTCGCCTGCACTGAGATCGCCATCACAACTGCAAATACATCTTAACCCAAGGTAATGCAAGGGTCATTCATCCAGACATTCCAAAGGCAACAGGAACACTGTGCTTCCTCCCCTCCTGTCTCACAAATCCCATCCTCAGCCCCCCAGAGCCATCATCCCAGCAGCCTGCTGGGAGCCCTAGATGCCAGGCACGTGAGGGTTTCGCTGTCAGGGCTATACAAGCCGGTTTGTATCTGCACAAAACCTATTACACTCTGTCTCTTCCTATCAGAGTTTTACCCTGTCCCACTGCAATCAGACTCGAGGAGATTGCAGGCAACGACTTCAGCTGATCAAGCTGCAGCACTGCAGCTCTGTGAAGCTGCTCTCCTGAAATTTCCCACTTAGTAAGGAAGAACACATTTTTAACAAGCAGCCCCCATCGAAGGACTCTCGGTGCTGCTAGTGAGACCTGCTCTTTAGCTGAACAAGAAGGAAACACAGCTATCTGTTTTTGTCAACAAGCTCTAATTCACGTATTTACCTCCGATGGCCCCAGCAATGAAATCCATCCAGAGTGCGGCTGCTGCCTTAATCACTCTGATGAGCGTTAGGGAGGGAGAAGGGATGAGGATACCGGTTCGGTCTTCCCGGAGCCCTGCCGGTCCTTCGGAGACACTGCTTTGTAATATGAATCACCTTCCTACAGTCTGCTCTTGCCTCTGGGGATTGTGAGCCTTGTGGGTGCTTGATGAATCTGTACGCTGGTGGCAGAGCTGGGAAGCCTGGAACTGTTCCAGGAGCACAGTGAATAAGTAATCCCCTGAAATGCTGCGCCAAAGCTGCTGTTCCCAGTGCCCTTTTGCCTGGAATGTCCCGAGGGCTGGTGAGTCGCAGGGTAAGGCTGGCTGTGAAGGGGCCATCCCCTGCTGTACTTGCTAGCCCCAGAAGGCAGCTTTGCACACTTGTTTGCCAGAGGACACTGTTGGCCCGTGCCACGGAGACGCTGCATTTGCGGCTATTTGCAGGATTCCTCCTGCCCCTATCCCAGCCCGCTCTTTCTCCTTCTGATGGACCACACACCCTCTCCATTAATGGAAATTCCATCTGCCGTTACCAAGCCATTTTTCTTGACTTTCCTAATGCACAAAGCTGACCATAAACTTTTACATAGATCCTCATGGATTATTACCCACTCATTATTTATACAGATTGTGAACTCCACAAATTAATCCAACCACATTTAGAGTATTTGCTTCTATTTCAGACAGCAGCAGCATAGTTTTCCCAGCCCCTGGAGCAGCTCTTCGTCATTTCTTGCTCAGGTTCCTAACCCCCTTTCCAATGTCAGCTCCTTGTAGGGAGACCTGCTGATCAAGGGGAACCAAGAGCTCAAGGAAATGTCATATTGCCTGTTTTTGCACAACAGTCCCGTTACCAAAGGGTGCCTCATCTGCATGTGGGAGGTTAAGCTTTGCCCAGAGACACCCTGGAAACTAAAGTCCTGATGCACTGCAGGGCTTGCCAAGTCGTGACCTGAATTGTACCCCTCTTGTAGAGGTTTTCCCGGGTGAGAGCCAAGGTACATTGGCAGCAAAGGGAAAAGAAAATTTCACGGCTGCTGCCCTCTGGGTTGGCTTTGTAGGGGAGCTGAGGACTTTAATACCCAGTGCCATTTCCTGCACATTTGCAAGAACCTATTTCTCACTGAAGGATGTGCTTCGGGGCTGGTGTGCCAGTGACATATAGCACAGCTCTGTGTGAGGGCACAGAGTTTCTGGGAATTGAAAATGAAAGGATTTTTATTAACTTGCTTCCTGTGATTTCTTATGCATCCTTCCCTGAATGCTTTCTGTTCTGAACAGAACAGATTATTCCAGTTTAACATCATCATGCAAGGACAGCAAAAACTGAAAACCAGAAGTAAAATATTATCTAGAGAGGTAGCAACATAGCTGCAAAAACACACTGGGTTATTTAGTAGCTCTTCCATGTTATACCTGGTGTCAGTACAGGAGTTATTTCTGGTTCATCAACAGTCTGTGCATGCCATGTGCAGGGAAATCTGTTGTTTCCTCTTTCCTCATCCATCATCCTATTCTGCTGCTGTCCTTGCAGGACCCCTCCAGCAGCAGAACCAGGTATGGGACCTGTTGTGTCAGTGACACACGGGGACAAGGACACAGTCCTCTGTGGAGGGGCAGCCTGGAAGCACATGGTGGGGGGAATTTTTCTACACATTGCAGTGACTGGTGCCATATCAGCAAGAAAATAGAGGCTGGCTGGCATTTTGCACTGGCTGACTAAAGCATCAGGGCTAATTAGTATTTTCCATGAAATATCAAAAGACCAAGCAAAATTCCCACCTTCTTTAGCTGAGCTGAACAGCTCAAAGGGAACATTCCTCACGAAATCTTACAAGATTGTAAAAAAATAAAACCCAACTAACCAAACCTCTTTCCTTTTGTGAAAGAAAATTAATCCTTGGTTCATTTTTTTAGCCTCCATTCACACCAATGCTTCTAGCAAAATGTTACTTGCTTTATATAGCAGGAGTCTGACTCCATAGCCTTTTGATAATGGTTTTGGTCACTTCAGTGGGGCATACCAGGAGAGGTAAGGTTTTCCACTTGACTGGGATTGCTTTGCAAACAGAAGTCATTCAGAAGGTGTCCATACAAAAGAAGAATATTTTGGGGCTTGAACCGTTTCACCTTGCCCCATGAAGGTATCACTGGGACAGCCAGCTCTGGAGAAATGCACACACACAGCTACTTCAGGACATCTGCCTCAGCCAGGGCTTAGCAGAGTACCATGAGCCTCAAGCAAACACAGTCACCACTACAGTACTCTCTGCTCCTGGTGTGCACTCAGGACTTCTTAGGGGAAAACAGGATCCACTGCCATGCTCAGCCTGGCCAGCACGTGATGGCAGCAAGGCCAGAGTCTTCTGGAAGAGGAGCCCCTCACAAGGGATCAAGTGCTCCCACGAGAGCAAGTACTGAGGAAGGTGTCATCCTGTGTGAAGGAAACCTCATCTGAAAAATGAAGCCTGTGTTACTGCTTGCACACCCAAACAGCACAGACCTGTGGATCTCATTTTGGTTTTTGCCTAGAGACTGAGGCTGAACCTTTCCGCTACAGGGCGAGGTTTCCCACGGGTAAGCTGTGGAAAAAATGTAAACATCTTCTCCAAAGCTGGCATTTGTTATCTTGTTTGCATGTAGAGAAGTGTTTATTCTAAGTAGCCAGTCATGGTGATAGGGTAGTGAACAATTGACCAATCATGTACAACTGCATAGAAACTCTATAAAAGGGCCTTTGTTTGTTATTAAACTTCTTCAGTCTAGAAAGTTCTCGAGTTCATGTTGTCTGTTCACGCAGCAACAACAACACAGGCCAACGCCCCGCTGAAGAGAGGGACCCTCAAGGCAGAAATTCTACTTCCCTTACCAGGAGTCCTCCCAGAGACTGAGTCCTTGAAATCTCACTCTCCTTCATACCTGGCTGAAGGAGCTTCCTCCTCCATCCTCTCTTTCCTAGATTTCAGACATATACCAGCCTCATTAATTTACCAGAACCAAGTCCCCCAGTGCTACAGGTCAATAGAGGCAGCCCAGAAAATGCATCCCAAAGAAGTCTTGAGTTATCAGGCATTTCTCCAAGATGAAATATGAGCAATTCCTGTCCCACTTTGACACAGTGTCCAAGGACTGCAGATCCAGAGATCACTCCTAGTCTAGTTTGCAAATAAACATCATGGTCCACATCTATGCAGAGAGGAGATAAAGTGCCTGGTCCCAACCTAGATGGTCTTCTCAAAGCAGGCCCTAGGAAATCACACACAAAACGTTTTGAGCCTCCACAATGGCTAGCATTCCACGAGAAACAGCTCACGACTTCTCTCCTCTAGTAGCAAAGTGTTCAACAGTGATTTGTTCAAAATGGGCCAATTTCACAGATGATTTTGAGAACGCAAAGGTGCTGTCAGATAAAATGACAGATCTGATGATATGAAGCAATCTGCAGGAAATTGTGAAATTGAGTGATAAAAAGTGAGGAAGGCCCTAATTTTGCCCAGTGTGTGATGGATGAAACCCTCCCTTTGCTTCGCAGGAGGAGGCAGCTGTCTGCCCACCCAGGCAGAGAGAACTGCTCCATGGCAAAGTGGCAGAGGGACTAGAGGACTGGCACAAGTGATGGAGCAAAAGGAAAGGTGGGAAGGGAGCCTTTAGGTAGGCAATCAGTGTTAAATAGCATCATGTAGGTGAGACACAAGAGCAGGGGCCTCCTTTTACTGTCTCCTTCCACAGCTCACCCACAGGATGTTACCAACTCCACCCCTCCTGCAAAGCCTGTCCTCTTTCGACTCTGCCACCACCTGCCAGCTCATCCAGCCAGATTTGCTGAGAAAATGTTCCTTCCTCATTTCCTGCCATAACACGTTGCATTTTCTATGCCACCTGCACTGTTCCATACTGCGCTCACATGCGCATCCATTAATTCCCGTCCAATTTATTTTGGAAAAATCCTTGAGTGGAGAGACTGTTCAAACAGCATTACCCCACTACGCCAGCGGGCTGTTTGCACATTGCAGAACAGGAAAGAGTGACACCAGCAGTGCTGAGCTGGCAGGGCCTGGCACTTGGCTTGCGTGGTGG
Source organism: Nicator chloris (assembly GCA_013400495.1). Classification (NCBI taxonomy): domain Eukaryota; kingdom Metazoa; phylum Chordata; class Aves; order Passeriformes; family Pycnonotidae; genus Nicator; species Nicator chloris. Next base: position 22,116 of record WAAE01013291.1, read on the forward strand.
GGGTGGAATGGGGGGTGGAACCTCCTGGCTCCAGCTGTGTTATGGATTTTCAAATCAAAGCGGCTCGTTGTCCTTTATCTCAGGTACTAAAGAAAAACCAATAATTCCAAGCACTCAAGAACTCACAGCAGGAATCTCACAGCAAAACAAACAGAAGCAGTAAGGAAACCACTCTGAGCATTGGCAACTGCATCAGGTATAAATGATACATGATTTTACCTCTGGAAAGCTGAAATAAGGTTGTAATATTTCTACACACATTCCCGAGGGGAGGGAAAATAGTACATTTCCAAGAAGACTGAAGATGATTGCAGTAATTTAAGAAGACACAGATTTTCTGGCTTTGGGCAAGTCATTCAATCTTCCTGTGTCTAATCTTCTCATCAGCATAACTGGTGTGTCCACCGGCATGAAGACACTGCAAGGATGCAGACACTTCTCAGAGAGCCACAAGTCTCTGTTCAGGAGTAAATAATGGGAAAAGGTGGAAGTAACAATATTGCCATCCTACACAAACACCCCCGTGAAATTATGCATATATTGAAAATTTAAAGTGTTACATGTATCTTTCCCCAAAATCATAGAATCACACAATCATAGAATAGTTTGAGTTGCAAGGAACATTAAAGATCACCTAGTTCCAACCCTCCTGCTGTGGACGAGGACACCTTACACTAGACCAAGTTGATCAGGGCTCCACCCAGCCTGGCCTTGAACACTTCCAGGGATGGGGCAGCCACAGCTTCTCTGGGCAATCTGTGCCAGTGCCTCATGACTCTCAGAACAAAGAACTTCATCCTAAAACCTAAACTAAACTTACTCTCTTTCGGTTTGGATCCATTCTCCTGTGACCTACCAGAACGTGTCCTTGTAAAGAGTCCCTCTCCCTCTTTCTTGCAGGCTCCCTTCAGCTGCTGGAAGGCCCTGATTACATCACCCTGAGCTGCACAGGAAGAACGAGGAAGTTTGACAGTGCACCACCACGGCCAGCTCTCAGAAAGGATTTTATGCCAGCCTACATTGCTAGCACTGCAGAGGACTCCTTGCTGTGATGGAGGGAGGGGATGACAGGTCTGGGTTTGACTTTCTGACTGCTTTTTGAGCCGCTTTCCAACCTCTTGCACAATTTCTGCACTTTAATGAACAGAAGATGTAGTCAGTGACTTGGCAGCAGGCTTGGAGAGCCAGGAGCAGAGGGAGGCACTCACCTTCCTGGCCTGCTTTTCCCAGCCACCAAGCAATAAAGCACTCTTTATTTCATGATGATGTGCAAGCCTCTACCTTTTCAGCAGTGGCAACCCAGGTGTTAGACAGAAAACACAGCTGTTGTAGTAGGAACAGTGACAAGCTCCAAATCTATTTATTGATGTTGTGGGTGCACTATCAGTGCTCTCTCCAGAGCCTCTGTCCCCGTGTCTTTTTCTGCAATATTCCCAAACTGTGTCTCCTTGAGATCTCTGCTTTACACCAGTGAAAAATTTAGGAGATACTACATTACTGACTAGCCAATGGTCTTTTTCCTTTATAACTAGCTGATTTTATGTGATTTAACAACCTCAGAGCTATTTGGAAATTAGAAAGAAAACTCAGCTGTAGAACTATAAAGCATTATTGTCTAGGACTTTGAGATCAGCTGCTAAAGTCACATGAGAAAGTTACTTAACTGAAAAACCTGGCACCAATGAGTTCAGAAAAGAGAACTTTTTCTAAATGCCAGCATGATTATGAGCTTATGTTGAGAGGGGATATATACAAAGGAATTTTACCTTGCAGAAATACAAAACAACTGAAACTACAATGAATTAATTAAAGTCTTCAAGCAAAACCAAAACATGTCCCTTGAAAATACTGCTATAAAGCAAGTTTAATGCTGAAAAAGAACCCCATGTAGTCTGGAGGGAAGGAGGGGGCAAAGAGACTGATACCCATCCTAACATGATCAATACTAATTCAGGGATCTCTGCCATAAACCTTTGCAAGCAGTGTGCACTGTCCTAGTGCAGATATAGACCCATTCCAGCAGCAAGTGTTCAGCCCTATGCCTCCAACATTAACCAGACTTTTTCCATCGGCCCAACCTGGAGAAAAATCAAAATCCAGGCCAGAGGTTTCCGTAGCTTTTCCAGGAGCACTCTCAACCTTAACAAAGAATACTCAGACACCTGTACTAACAACACCAGGCTTTGGGTGTCATGGGAAGTGCACAGTCTCACTTATCACCTGCCATTTGTTCATGACCCATAGGAGTGTCCCAGAGTTCATGGGAAGTTTCTGTAGAGGAACAATGGTCATCCTGCCCAGCCTGTTCTTTTGGTTTACAAGAAATGGGTGTCTTTACTATAAGGCTACTGCAACAACAAGCATTCCACATGACTGCTGGAAAGCCACAAATGACCCAGCAGGAAGTTGCCCTGAAGACAAGCCAACATATTAAAAATTGTCCTGATGTAAACTTTAGTGGCTGTGGGTCTACTCTGTTAAATAGCTTAGCATTTAGATTTAGCTGGACACCTTGCCTCCCAGTCATTGACTTTGCATGTGAATACAACTTGTGCCAGAGGATTTCAAATATATGATGTTGAAAGTATATTTTTATACCTGTTGGCAGTGAAAAGCCATTAGCCTGACAGAAAGGTTCCTGTAAGAACAGGATAACTTGAAAACAAAGCCACAGGGCAGTCAAAGGAGGTTGTCCTCCTAGTTCTGCCTCCTGTTGCCCTAGGCCAAATCAGTATTACCAGTTGCCTTATCTATAAAATAGGCATAATTGCACCTTTTTACCTCACAGAAACAGCCTGAGGCTTAGGTTATATTTTCTGCAAATTCAGACTGGAAATATGCTATAAAGATGCCAGTTACCGAGCTTTTGTCTTCCTTTCCTGAATGATTTCCCAACAGTTTTTGCTCACTGTCACCAATCACAAGTGAATTGGCTGAGTGACTAACGTGCAGAGGGAAAGATGGGTAAAGCTGCTGGGCTGATACTTATTGGTGACTGGACTCAGTGCCAACTCTCTTTTCTCAGTGTGGCTCTTCATGGTCCCTGGCATCTTCAAATTGTGATGCTAAATAGCATTTGGGTTCTGCTGCAGACCTGCTCTCGGTATCACTGGTTGCATGCACTTGCAAAGTCTTCTGGCCTTCTCCAAGGAAGGCCAGCAGCTAAGAAACCTGCTCCACCTGCAGCAAATATAAGAGAACACAGTCCTCATAATACTTCCAGTACTCTGGACTCAGGTCCTTGCCCAAATACACATTAAAAAAGTGGTTATAATTTCTCAGCCATCATAGTATTATCACAGGCCAGACACAGAGATGGGACCTGTGATAAGAGAAAACAAGACTCAGCATGGGAGTAGGTCTGCCCTCTCTGAGCCTTCTTGCTGACCAGAAAAATGACAGAAAAGGAGGAGACTCAGCAGTTTGGTTAGCAAAACCCAAAGTATGTATGATCTTTGAAAACAAAGACAATGCCAAGGAAAACACTTTAGACTAATGCTTATAGGCAGCTTTTTCTGGTTTTTTGGTCTGTTCATTTCTCATCTGCCTCCAGGGAAGCACCCAGGGGTTTGCTATGGTTTTGTATTTTGAACAAAGCACAAGACAATTACTATGAACAGGGATAGATTCTTCCTCAGAATGAACATAGATGTTGTGGACTCTTTAGTGTGCAGGTTATGCTTCTTTCTCTTCTCCAACATACCAGCAACCCAAAATAATCCACATACACATGTAGCAGAGGCTGAGACAAACAGCAGAAGGTGCATGTCAGAACTTGGCCACTTCTGCTCAAATTGGAGAGGGGCAGGCTTTCCAGAAGGTATGTGTTCCCAGTAACAAAAATGTTTCCATTTTACCAGGATAAAGCATGGAAAGTTGGAGCTAGACCAAACTTTTCAGGGCACCTTGCAATTTAGAGCATGCTAAGCTGCTCCTGTCCCCCAGCACCTCTGCCTCTGTTTCTCACAAGCTCAGCATTTCAGATATTATCCAAGGCAGTTGTTGGTCTGCCATGATTTCTCTGGGAACAGAGGAGGCCTTACATGCTGGGACTCTGACCAGGACATTTTGGGGGATCACAAAGCCTCTACCCATCAGTAGATCTGTAAGCAAGGCAGGTCTCTTTCAGCAGCACTGAGCTCTTGTACAACTGCATCAGTTCCATTTCATGCTTTGTAACACCAGTCTTATCAAGGGATTTTATCAGGTTGGGAAGTTTCAACACTGGATATACAGTACCTTTGAAGCCAGTGGGATAATGACGTCAGAGAATACCCTAAAGGTCATGAAGTTAATGGATAATAAAGGCATCTAGTCCCCTGAGAATAATGCCTTAGCTGCTCTGTCTTCAAGTACAGCTGCATCCAGAGGATCTGGAGTACCCCACTGACCTGACTCAATAACATAACATTGAGTGGGACAATGCAAACAACAAGTAGGGCAGCAAACACAAGAGTGTTTAGGAAAACAAGGAAAATGGACCTGAATCCACACAAAGGTACCCAGTGAATTCCCCTGGAGAGGATTATTTTTCAGACAAAGGGGTGCTTCTGTACAGCAGCTTGGTGCCTGCTTGTTTCCTATGTACATTGTGTCCCACTGTTTCTCTCATTTCACCATTTGGATTTATTTGTCACTATTTTAGATGGCAGCCATTCTGCAAAGCACTTGATGATCATCAAGCCTGATTGTGCTGGACTGCAGTTTCTGGGAAATGCAAGGTTTTCCTCGAAACAGTTTGCTGCTGTAAATACAATGTTCACTTTGCACATGGTCTGAATGCCACCCAGGTTCACATAACATGGGGCACACAGAGAGAGCTGCTGCCCAAAGAGACTTTGAAGAGTGATTCAGGGAACCAAAGACGGGGCTAGGAAGAAGCTCAAAATCCAGCCACAGCTCAAAACAGAAAGAGAAACTGACTCATTTTTCTGGGTAACACGATGAGAGCTGAAGTTGTGATGGTGCAGCAGTTAACCTTAGAAGTCAAGGAAAGGTCTGAGGGCAGAAGGCTGTATGAAATAGAATTCCTATGCAGGGTATTCCCAGAGCTGGCCAAGCCTCAGCAGAGTTCTAGGGAGCAAAGGGGAAACTGCCCCTTCCACCACCCTCCACATTGTAGTGGGACCTTTCTGCTGGGACAGCCAAATTCACAAGCAAACAGAAAGATTTTGGAACACCTGAGTCAACAATGTATATTATATTGCAGGACATTGCCACCAGAATTTGTATGAGTTTATCACAACTCCATATTTTTGTTCCTTTCCTTTTTAATCCTGCCCTGCTGCCCTTTCTGCTTCATGTTAGACTCACCTGCAGTGTTTATTCTGTCACACTGCTTGCTCTCTGCCTTTTTCTGTTCCATTCCCTAGTCTCCTGATCCCCTTGTGCAGGTTTCAGCTTGGTGTCACCTTCCCACAGATTTCCCGTGTGCCATTGAGGACAGCAGGCAGCCAGCAGGGTAACTTCTTGCCTCAGGAATGAGGAGAAGCTTCCTCTGCTGTCTCACCCCTCATCATCCTCTGCAAAGCCTCTTCCACCTAAAAGACAAAGGGACAAAGGTAAGGGGTTCTTTGAAGGGTTAGATTAAGTTATAACCTTTTCTCTCAGACACCTGGAGTGCAGCTGCTCTACCTGCTGGTAGACTCCATATGTTTCTTTTTCTTTTCTGCCTTCTTTATTTGGGGGGCCCACATTTTGCCACGCAACAGGGAAGCTCAGTGGTCCCAAAGAAGAAGAAAGCAGGAAAGCACAAGCCCTCACTCCATCCAGCACTCCGGGGGATGCATCCCAGCAGTTGTTAGTTATGTTTAGAACAGCCTCAGCAGAATGGGAAGGAAGGCAGTCACAGCTGAGCCTAACCCATGGAGCCTGAAGGGCACAAGAGTCCCAACAGGCATCTGAGTCACACTCTGAGCCAGAGGCATCACACGTCAACAAAGTGGACACAAGATCAGACACAGCTTCTGAAAAGTCTAGAAAAACAGCCTGAGTGAAGAGGAGAACCATTAAATCTGGGTTTCCTTCGGTGTCAGGTTAGGTGTCCTCTCCAAAATCATATCTATAGTACACACCTGGATGAATATTCAAAATACTTTATCTAAGAAATACTACCCAACTGTAAGGGCTCTAATACTTCCTTCCATTTATCACAGAAATACAAGTATCTATATTGCCTCACTGTCCCACCCACACACAAGACTAATAAACTATCCAGATCCACAGAGTGTTGCCTCACAAGTGTAACTTGAACTGAAAACACGACAACACCCCAAGCAAGAAAAAATGAACAAAAAACAAACTCCACAGTGGGACCTAAGCCATGCTCATGCCTTAATGAACCAGCCCTGGACATCTCAGACTTTATACCAACGAGCCCTTGATGTTCTCTGCACTAGTACATGAAGTGGCCCCCACCCCTCTGAAGTGCTCCAATGGGGTTCAGTAGCATTGAATAAAAGATTCTGTAATATTAAATAAAGCTTATTAGGAGCAGCTCAAGCATACAGGAACAAGACAGGCCTTGGGAGATTGCAGCAACCTGGGAGGAGCTGCACAAACATCAACAGCAGGCTTAGAATTCAAGTGATCTTGACAAACTGGAAATGCAATCCGGAAAAAGCAATTTAGCATGAACAGGTAGGAACGACTACAGAAAAAACCTGCAAGGTCAAGGTAGGGAACATTGTGGCACACAGCTGACCTACTGGAAGGGACCTGGAGCACATAATGTGTCACAGGCTGCCCATAAGTGAACAATATCATATAGTGTTATGTCATGTTTAGGTTATGTTATATTGTCTTATGTCATGTTTATGTTATGTTATATTGTGTTATGTTCTGTTTTATGTTATGTTGTGTTATGTTATTTTTTATGTTATGTTCTATGTTCTGTTGTGTTATGTTGTGTTATGTTATGTTATGTTATGTTATGTTATGTTTGTTATGTTGTGTTATGTTTGTTGTGTTGTGTTATGTTGCGTTATGTTATGTTGTGTTATGTTGTTATCTTATGTTTGTTATGTCTCTTGTGAATTTCTGATCTCATATTCAGATACATGAACAAGAGTGTTGTCTGCAAATACCCCGGGTAATCTCCCAGAACTCACTCAGCAAGGCCTTAGGGCTTGGTTTGAGGAACTCCACATCAGAGTGGATGAAAGACGGGGGTTAAGAAGGTTCAGAGATCAGAAGATTATTATTAATATAATTCAGAGAAGAAAAGACTAAGACTGAAACCATCTTCAGATAACCCAGAAGTGCCTACAAAGAGAGAGGAAATTTTCCCCTGACCATTGTGGGCAAACATTAGAATTACAAAAGCATTTCTGGTAGAGAAGGTAATTTCTCTGGGGCAGATTGCTTGGGAGATCAGAGAATTTGAATAACAGATTAAAAACACTTTGGCCAGGAATCTTTTAGGTGAAGCTGATCCTTCCAAGGTTTGTGCTACAAGACAGAGGCACATAACCTCTGGATTTTCACCTGCAGAACTCTGCACGTGATTGTAGTTTCTCCCATGGACCCAGGGTATACGAGAGTCACAGAAAGTCACTTCCACTTACATAAAATACTTAAGGAAAAATGACTGCTCAGGGATTCCTGTCAGATCTCAAGTACTGTCTGCAGATGTGTGAGTTCAGTAAATCCTAGGGTTCCTGTTAGGAGGTGGGTGATGGAGCAGGAGTGGGCAGCTCCCAAAGCCATTGATGCTGTGTCAGAGGGCAGGACCAGCCCATCTATCTGCTCTCTTGTACCAACTGGTCATCCCCAGGTAGGACAGGTATGTGAACGAGGGAACTCAAAGCATCCTAGAGATGCCATGGGGCTTGATTTGATTTGATGGTTTTCAGAGATGAGAAGGAACCCAAACGAGCATTGGATTGGAAGATATTGGTAATGTCAGGGATTCATTGAACCTTTTGCATTTACATCTTGTCTACTTATTAATTGTAATGATGGTCCAAGAGCTGCTAAATCTGGGACAGTTCTCTGTTTTTCCTCTAGAAATAGTTTCAGACCTCTTTGAAAGCATCCTTGTCTTTGTTCATTTGTTTGCGTGCTTTCTTTGGACATAAGGTGAAAGGGGGATTGATTTTTAATGTGCTATTCCACTGCAAGAATTGTATTGACTTTTTATGGAGCTGCTACACCTAAAAAACAACTGCCATCCCATGGAAAGCAATTAAAATCAAAATCAAAATCAAAATCCACCCATCTGCTTTTCCATTCTACTTCTGGAATTTACCCTTTAAAGCAATTTAGACTGTGCAAGCCCTGAAGTAGATCGTGTTACTCTAAGCAAAGCTGGAATAGGCTACTTATTGTTCTAGGCCACTGGTGTTCCCCTTTCTCAGACATTGCCTGCAGAAATAACGAGCAGCTTAAACAGGGCTCCCTTTTGCAACTGTCAACAGCTTGAGTTCCCCATTTAAAGCTCTGGCATCAGGGCACCCTGAAGCCAGGCAATGTTAGCAGGAAAGCAGAATTAATCAGAACAAGAAAAGCCTGCAGGGAGGGAGAGGCCCCTTGTGCAGGGTGACGTGCAGCAGTACTGTGTAAGACTGAGATCCAGGGCTCTGCAACACCCCATGGGCAGCAGGCTACTCGTTTGTGGCTTTGACCACCAAAGATAGGGTCCCATTCCCACACTTCCCATTGTGCTATGGGGTCAACATGTAGCACAAAGCCCAGGGTGCTTGGTGCAACCCTTCCTCCCCTCTCTGGGACAGTATTTTGGGGGAGAGTCTTGTTTTAGAATCACAGAATGGTTCGGTTCAGAAGGGACCTCAAAACCATCCAGTTCCAACCCCTCTGCCATGGGCACGGACACCTCTCACTAGAACTGGTGGCCTGAAGTGCCATTCAGTTTGACCTTGAACACTTCCAGGGATGGCAACCTACAGTTTCTCTGGCAACATGTTCCTGAGCATTGCCAGCAGGCCAATGGGGGTGATCCTGCCCCTCTACTCATCCCTGGTGAGGTGCACCTGGAGTGCTGTGCCCAGTTCTGGGCTCCTCAGTACAAGAGGGACATGGAGCTCCTGGAGTGAGTCCAGTGAAGGGTGACAAAATTTATCAAGGAACTGGAGCATGTCTCTTACAAGGAAAGGCTGAGGGAGCTGGGCCCCTTCAGCCTTGAGAAGAAACCATTGAGAAGGGACTCAGTCCATGCCTGTGAGTATCTGAAGAGAGGGTGTCAAGAGGATGGACCCAGGCTCCTACTGGTGGTGCTGAGCAAGAGACAATGGGCAGAAATCAACGCACAGGGAGTTCTACCTGAAGAAGAACTCCTTTACTGTGCTGTGATTGCAGACTAGAACAGATTTCCCAGAAATGGTCTGGAGTTTTGCTTCAGGGAAGGTATTCAACAACCATCTGGATGCAATCCTATGCCACATGCTCTGGGAAGATCCTGCTTAAGCGGGAAGGTTGGACAAGATGACCCACTGTGGTCCCTTCCAACCTGAGCTGTTCTGTGAAGCTGTCCCTGGCCCTTCTCTTCTCCAGGCTGAACAGCCCTGACTCCCTCAGCCTTTCCTCATAACAGGTCTGACAGGCATTTTACCCCTGTTAAAACGAGGCCGCCTCTCCAAAGTCCTCATGATACCAGCTCCTCAGGCTTTCCAACCACAAGCCCTCAGGGATGCCTCTCCCAGGAAGCAAGACCCCCCAGGACAGCCTCCCCGATCCACCCAAAACAACTGAGGTGCTATTGATGCTCCACAAGAAGGATGCTCTGCCCCCTCCACCCTGCAGCCACCACCTCCCCAGCCTCCCAAATTATTTTTTCAGCCTTTTCTTCTGGCCCATTATGCGGCTGTTGCAGAGAAAGAAGTGACAGGTTGAAGGCGGGGGGAGAGGGGCGTGTCGGAGCTGCCCAAGGGGCGCCGAGTGCCGGCACTCCCAGCCCCGGCACCCGCAGCTCCGTGCCGTCCCCCGCCGGGAGCCGCCCCCGCGCGGCCGCCAGTGCTGGGGGCGGCCGGGGGGGCGTTGTCCCTTGGCCACCGCCCCCGGAGGCGCGGCCCGGCCCCCCTGGCGGGTAGAAAGGGCTGGGCGGTGGGTGCGCGGCGCACAGCGCGGAGCGCAGGGCCCACGCCGCCGGCATGGCTCTGGATTTCCTGGCGGGATGCGTTGGCGGTGAGTGTCGGGGTCTGCAGGGGATAAGATAATCGTGAAAAAAATGGTGGGGAAGGGGGAGAAAAAAAGGGAAAGGAAAGAGAGGGAGGAGGGGGTGAGAGGAAGATATTAATAATAAAAAAGCAAGTAGGAAAAAAGCTGAAAAAGGAAAAGGGGGGCAAGGGGAGAAATATTAAAAGGTAGCAAATAGAGAAGAGGCGGAGAAGAGGAGAGAACGAAATGTTTTTAAAATGCGGAAGAAAGGCAGGCGGGTCGGCGGGGAGGGCTGGGCGCGGCGCTGTCATTTTGGGAGCGGAGGATGGTGCGGGGGCGATGAGAGCGGCCCCCGCTGCAGCAGGGCCCGGGCCCGGCCGGGGGAAGCTCTCGGCGGTTCCCGGGGCCGGGGCCGCGCACCGAGCCCTCCGCGGCCGTGCCGCAGCGCCGGGGGCTGCCCGAGGGGGCTGCAGGGAGCGGGCGATGGGCACGGGGTCAGGGGCGAGCGCAGGGGCAGCTCGGGAACCCCGACCTGGTACAGCGACCCTGTGCAGCTTTAAGATGGAGAGAAGGCGGACGCGCGTCCTGCTCTTCCCCGCTCATCTGCGGCCGGCCTGCCGCCTGCTATATTTAGCGGTTATTAAATTGTGTTCAGGAGACTTATTCTCGCGTCTTTTCGGGTATTTGCGCTTGCTGTTTTTCTTGCCAACCTGGCAAACACGTTTGAAATTCCTGTTTTTCGGCGTCTCTCTGATTTCATCCCAGCGCCCCTTGCCTTGCCAGGGTTCCGTCGGGGTCAGCTGTGCCGCTGGCCTTTCCGTGCCGAGCCCAGCGCACACTGCTGTTTTTCTATCTTGGGCTGTGTTGCTGCCGTGCTGGCCTTAAACAACCTGGACTGCACCATCCTGGAGCAGGCACTGTGCTGCTGCCACAGCTTCCCCGGGAGAGGGAGGGCGGCTCTGCCCCCACGCACCGGGGAAGGTGCGCGGGCGCTCTCGGAGTTCTCGCTGTTGTCAGCGGTCATTAAGGATGGCCGGGTCACACCAGTGCAGAGCCAGGGGATTCATTGCTTCAGCCCGTGTGTGCAAAATGCCTGTGTTCAGACTGGCGTGACTAATAGACCTGCATGTGACTTCTAAGAAGTCCTTTGATGCTAGAATAAAGCAAAAGTTTTTAGTAATGCGTGGTCCCTCTGCAGGTGCTGCTGCCACGTCTGGAAAGGCTGTAGGCAGAGAGCAGGAATGTTCTGCTGCCTTTAGAGATGTTTACATGTTTTCTGTGCCCGCACAGAGCAATATGTACGTGAAATACTGTGCTTTAGAGGAAACCTGCATTTTCTGCCCACTGGACTTGCCTTGAGCTGAGGCCAGGAGTCCTGGCTGCACATTCCATATGGTGTGGCATAGTCTGTAGTCACACAGCTCAACCCCTGCCTGGGGCTCAGAGGCTTCCTGAGAAGCATAGAGGCACCTGGTACTGGCCTGAAGGACTGAATTGTAGATCTCTTATCTCCTGACTCTTTAGGATGCTCTTTGACTGATTTGCCAACCATGTTGTGCACTCACACCCCAGGCTGGTGGTCCTGCTTGGGCTACTGTGGCCCTACACCCAGGAAGAAACTTCAGAGTAATCACCATGGCATTTGTTTCATTACAGGTGCTGCTGGTGTGCTGGTGGGACACCCCTTTGACACTGTTAAGGTGGGTTGATTAGGAAATATATTTGCCTCTAAGTAGAAAACTTAGTTTCTCCAAGGAGTGGGGGAGGAAAAAAAAAAAATCCCCAGACACTGTAGGAGTGTAAATCTGCGTGGGAAAGCTTGGAGCAAGCCTCCACAGCTACTGTTTTAGATTCTTCAATCTCCAGCACTTCCGAAGTGAAAACTTAGTAACATAAACCTTGGCCTTAAGTTGCAAGTTCAGTGCAGTAACAGTGTGGTATTTGGAAATACAACTTTGCATTGAACTAAATTTTGTTCTAAGCTTGCTTCTCTGCAGCTGTTCAACACTAACTGCTGAAACTGCCTCTCCCTGCATTTGTAACTCAAACCCACTTTGTTAGTAGGTTGAAAGATTGGTGTTTTGTTTTCCCCTCAAGCTCTGCTATTACTCCTTAATTTCTAGCACTAGGTAGAAGTCAATAAAAACCCATGGTATGGAGCTTGTCTGGGGACTGTTTCCTCCAAGTATTATTATATATTTTTATAACTTTCCAAGTTAAAGTTGGTTTTCTGATGGTTAGTTGTGTGTGTTACACATACTTCAGCTACTTTAAATACAAGATTTGAGATCTCCTGGAGGGTCCCTCAGCCAGGGCTCTCAGGAGTCCAAGCCCATCTTTCAGAACAGAATGACAATTTGAGCCACCTTTTGGCAGCCTTATCCAAAGTCTTGCACTGAAGAATAGAAGAAGGGATATCAGGGTATTCCCTGCTAAAGTAATATATCAAGTCACTTGACTGTGGCAGGCAGCATGCCACATAGTGGATCTGTATTTGGAACCCCTTCACCTTGGTGAATTTAGAGATGCAAAGGCTGTGGGCTGATAGTGTCACTGAGGACCCCACAATATTCTGTATTGCAGCACATGGTTAATTCTGTACAGAATTCCCGAGTTACTGGGTATTGATCCTCCCTGCAAGCTTCCAGTGCAAGCTGCTCCAACAGTGTAATCTGTCTGTTGTTGCTCAGAATGTGGTAAATTTGACAGTTAAATAATTCAGCTGAATTCTAGAATATATTTTCAGGAATGGCATCATCCAGACTCGCAGAATTTTTATTATGGCAGTACAGGGCCAGCTGTCTTTTTCCGTCCCATCCTGCCAAGTTTTACATGCTTAACTGCAGGTGATCAGTCATTTCATTGAATCCAGTAAAACTGCTAAAATTCTATGCTCAGACTAAAGGTAACCATGAGGGGGGTTTTTAGTTGATTTTTTTTTTTTCAAGTGGCACAGCTTCTATTACATGAAACTAAACATTTAACTGTAAAAACTGTTGGAGCTCCCACGTTGGTTTCAGCAGATGTATCATTGCAAAATAGATATATAGGCTTTGGGAAAAAAAATCTTCCTCTACAATAGAGCAAATAATTTGTTTTTAATTTTTTTTATGAAATCCAGCATAACACATGATATTTTCATAGCCTTTAGAAGGTATTGAAGGTGTTTATTTTGTCAGAGCAAATACTGATGTTTGTATTATTAGCAGGCATAGTCACCACTGTATGTGGAAAAACTAACCACCCTTTAAGGAAAAAAAAAAAGACATTGCATAACTTGTGTGTGTATATGTGTTAAGAATTAACTTTTTATTGTTCTGCAGTGTTTATAGGGCTAGCTGGTGGTCACCTTAGACTGTGCATTTTTAATATAACTGAACAATGGGAAAGCTGCTTAGATAAGCCAAAGTTTTACTTCTGTCTTGGCATTTAAGCTCTTCTTTTTTTTTTGGCTGGTGCTGATGTTTCACAGAGCGGGGAGGGGGATGGTGGGCACACAGGGAGGCATTGAGCCCATGAAGTCACCCTGAGAAACCTGCAACTGAGCTGATCTCAGAACTGGCAAACTCTTTATCCCTGGTTTGTTGATGTAATGTATAAAATTGCTTTTTTGCTTTTAACTGCCTTTACTTTCTGAGCTAGGGGCTGTCTTCATTAACAGCAAAAGTGTTACTTTGTTGTAGATGACAGATAAGCCTCATCACGGGAGAGTTACCTAGTAAGTATAGCCCAGGTGAACACTTCTGTTTCTCTCAGTCTTAATTTATTCCCAAATGTATTAGTTCAAGTAAAGAACTGAAAGACTTATGAAGCTTTTCCCCTTTTTACTTTTAAACTGATACGTCCCTCTTCTACAGCTATGGCATGGAGGGAGTGGGGTTTAAATATCCCTTTTTTAAAATGTAGTTTTATTCTGAACCTTCTTTCTGCTATGCATTTCTGACTGTATACTCCCACACACAGTGCCTCTAAAACTGAATCTCAGGCACACTGCTGTTGAGGTCTTATCCACTACATAATCTTGGATGATGTTTTCATTGCTCAAATACTTCTGAAGTCGCTGATTTCCCACATTATTGAGTGCTTGGACTGTTTTGAGGATGTAGTGGTTTGGGTTTTTTTTTAGTCTTGAGTGCCTTTATGCAAGTCTTCAGTGCTGTGAAATTACTGGGTGTTATTGTTGGACCTAAAACCCTAGTAACAGTGTTTTCCAATAGGAAGGAAGCTAGAATACTGGGCAGTGAATAGAACAGATGGATAAACTTTGCACAAGATTCATCTTTCCTGTAGTTGTACACACGAAGGAGCTTGTTGAATGGCATTAACCTGCACGAGAATGCAAGTTTGATCTGCACTCATTGCCTTACGTGGCAGTTTGCTAATGTGGGTACCCTTATCAGGTAATAAGTACCACCACAGTGACCAGCACTGTGCTCAAGAGAAAGAGGTTTTTCATTCTGAGACCTGGGGAGTCAGTACCCTAAACATTCTACCCTACAGCAAGGCTTAATTGGTTAATGTTTCACAAATTATTTAGATAAAAATAGAAGGAGCTGTATGCCACTAGGAAATTCAGCCCATAGATATGACTAATTCTAAACTATTAAACACAAGCAGAAAAGATAAAGAAGAAAGTCACAGACAAGGTTTGAAACAATAACAGTAAATTCTAAATGGAGTAAAACATTTGTTTGTGCAATTGTTCAGATTTGCCTTTGCTTGTGGACCTGTTTCTTTAACAGTTTTGACAATCTGTCTATTCCCCCAAAGTCACTTGAAGTGACAAATCCTCCTGTGAGCCTGCTTTTAGTGCTGAGATGTTGCAAGACCCAATGTGATCTCAGCCTCCCACTATAGCTAGCATATGCTAATGTATATACTAAAATGACACTGAAAACTAAAGTTCTGATTTACAAAGCATAAAATAACATGTAGGAAAAATACTAAAACTGTCAATTTCTTTCTACTTTCAAGAAAGCTAACTTGAATGTAGGATTCTGACAAACCACCTCCATAAATAGTTTTCTAAACACACATATTACAGGTCTTTCATTGCTCTGGTGGTGCTTTTATTACTTTAGGCAACTGTGAAAAAAAAAAAGTTCAGGAATTTCTCACATAGATGTAAAATTCTTTTCATTTGCCTGGAATAAGAGACTGAACTTTTGCCCTGGAGTTGCAGCAGCAGCATTACATGGTTGATAAGCATCTTTTGTGAGGAACATTGCAGCCCTCCATGTGGGAGATCAAACATAGATTTATGACTTTATCAACCCAGTGAAATCAACTGACTGAGTTCATTGCTGAGTGTAGAGCTTTGCCTGAGCTAGGTAGAACTGAGACTATTTTAAAGTGTGCCGAGGGCAAATAAGCATGAAAAAACAGAACTGGAATTTTCCATTTTAGGTTAAAAAGCGTCCAGAAAAGGGATCTCCTAAGACCATCAGTTACAGTAGCATTTCTCTCTCCAGCAGAACATACTGTTTCAGTTTTGGAGAAGTTAATTGATTGCTAACATTGAAAGGTTTGAAGCAGCTACACCCTCACCAATTGCTTGCATTCAGCAGGCTAAAAAACTAGAACAGACTAAAATTTAAAAGGACAGATGGCTTTTTACTCCTTCCCTTATGCAAAGACAGATATCTTAAGAGTCACTGCCCAGCTACCCTCTCAAAAAAAAAAAAAAAAAAAATCTCAATGAATGGGCCCAAATCTGGCATTTAGAAATACTATGGGTATTGTTGAAAGTTTCCATCCCTTTAAAATGATCCTAATCTCATGCTTGACTTGCAAATAATTTTTTTATTAAATTGTCTGAGATTTGCACAGGTATTCCTTAGTGTGAACAGAAGTATTCTTGGCTGCTAAAGAAAGTCCCTATTTTAGCCTGTAACAGAAAGCATCTGTTTGAAATTCTAGATGTCAATGTGCCCTTCCACTTACTGGTTTGCTAATAGTCACAAGAAGTTAATGATCCTCTTCCCCTCATGTTTTCACCCCCAAACCTAATTCAAAACACTTACACACGATTTCTCAAATTGTTGTGCCACGTATGGCATTCCAGTGTCCAGCCTGTGCTCTTGCATATGCATTGCTATAGCAAATCTGCACATAGGTACAAGACAGTAGCTTTAGGCTGTTCCTGATGTACAAATTGGTGTCTCACACAACTTTTTATAGGTTCGTCTGCAAGTTCAAAATGTAGAGAAACCTCTCTACCGTGGGACTTTCCATTGCTTTCAGTCCATCATAAAGCAAGAATCTGTAAGTACAAAATTATTGCTTTGTGTATTTTCTTCATCTCTGTATATTTTGGCTCAGGAGGGTGGGAAAGCTGTTAAAAAGCTGACAAATCTTGAAGATCAAGAGATAAAGCATGCTCTGAACCTCACGTGACTGTAGGGCAAATATTGTAGTCAGAACTTTGCCAGAAACTTTGTGAAGAAGATCACTAAGTCAGAAGATAGTATTTTGAGGTTAACTTTTTAAATAAAATAAGTTATTTAAGTAACTAGTTTTCTGAGAATCTAAACAAGGAGTGAAGAAATTGGTGAGGTGTTTTTGCTGCTGAAACTTTAGGACCATTGTTAAAAAGTTGGCTTCAGGCTTTAAGTAAGTTGTTTAAAAAGGAAAATGATAAGATTTGGCAGAAAACTTTTCTCTGGGTGGAGCAAGGTTATTTTCTGGATGTGTTCAACCATATTTTTGTACTGCTAAATTCCTTAGATGTTTGTGTCCTAGGCAGAGACAAAACTCTTATTATAAAACAAGGTGGTCCTGATGTGGCCGCTGTTAAAAAGCTGGGGCACAAGGCAGAGCCAGAAAGGCTGGGTTCTGCAGTTTGAGGAGGTTGTCCACACCACTGTTAAAAAGGGTTTTTCCTCCCTTCTTCCATTAGGCTTTTGGACTCTATAAAGGTATTGGGTCACCAATGATGGGACTTACGTTCATTAACGCGCTGGTGTTCGGTGTGCAAGGCAACACCCTTCGTGCTCTGGGCAAAGACACTCCTCTGAACCAGTTCCTTGCAGGGTCAGCAGCAGGGGCCATCCAGTGTGTCATCTGCTGTCCCATGGAGCTGGCAAAGACAAGGATGCAGCTTCAAGGAACAGGAGAATATAAACTAAAAACGAAGAACTACAAAAATTCTCTGGACTGTTTGATCAAAATCTATCAAAAGGAAGGGCTGAGGGGGATCAACAGGGGCATGGTTTCTACCTTCATAAGAGAAACTCCCAGCTTTGGCTTTTACTTCCTGACCTATGACTGCATGACTCGGTATCTGGGCTGTGAAGCTGAAGACAGTTACGTTATTCCCAAGCTGCTGTTTTCCGGAGGGATGTCGGGCATCGTGTCGTGGCTCTCCACCTATCCCATGGATGTGATCAAGTCCCGGCTGCAGGCCGACGGCGTGGGAGGCATCACCCAGTACAGCGGCATCCTGGACTGCGTCCGCAAGAGTTACCAGGAGGAGGGCTGGAGGGTGTTCACCAGAGGGCTCACTTCCACACTCCTCCGTGCTTTTCCCGTCAACGCAGCTACCTTTGCTACTGTCACTGTGTTCCTAATGTACATGAAGTCAGAAGACAACCTTCCTGAATGTGAGCCAGGTCCAGTCATCCATCAGCCTTCCAGTTTGTGAGCCTCCTGTCTGTTCTCCTCATCCAAAGCCCAGCTGGTTGGGCTTCGTGAAACACGAACACTTGACCCACACAAGTAGTGTAGATTTATGCTATCTGTGTAAAGAATTCCTAAATGTATCAAATTAGGATTTCATCTCACTACTTGTATGAACAGCATCTTGCCTTATTCAGGACTCCATGTCTAGTAGAACTGAAGTAAGAGAGGGACCTGCCTTTAGAAAGTTGCTGCTGTGGCTCCAGAAGAGATTCTGGAGAGTGTTCTGGCACCAGAAATCAAGTTTTCCTTCACTCAGGTTCTGAATGACTGAGTTGCATTGAATGCAGAAATGTTTCTGTGAAAGAAATGCTCATTTTGTGTGACAGGAGTAAGTGTACTCCTCTAAGGTGAAGAAAAGGGAAGAAGTTTAATGGTGGAGGCGTTTTGCAGGGAACCCTGAAATGTAAAGACTATGTTTTACTTTTCCTTTGCTTTTATATGTCAATGGTTTTAGTAGCAACTTTGTTCATACTGATTTGTAAAAAAAAAAAAAATTTTTTTAAAAATTTAAAAAAAATTTGTACCTGAAATACTCCCTGACCTTTCAGCTTTGAATAAATATCTTAAGCACAAAGTTAGCATCTGCACTCAAATGCACTTGTTCCTTTAAATCTCAAGGCTTGTAAGGATTTAGGGAAACTCAAGTCTAGTAGAACTGGTGTTGCTTGCCCTCACCTGTTTCTCCTTTGGTGGGTGCACGGACTGCATTGAGCAGGTCAGCCCAGTGGACTTTGTTCTCTGAAGTTAATACAACTTTGCACCACTTCTCCCAATGTGCCCCATAGCAGCCAGTGATGTACAGAAGTCAAAGTCCTGCCTGTGGTATTGCACAAAATGTTTGTGGGTGCAATGTTAGCTTAGCAGCTTGAAGTACCTTAGAAATACATACATATTCAGGATTGGAGGTCTCATACCTTTCCAGAAAATAGGGGTGTAAGTATCTGAAATGGTTGCTGTTCAATACACTTGCATTATGAATTTAAACAATACTGATTTTTATGTATTTAGTTACAGTGCTACTGGAAAGAAGACTGAAAAGGGTTTTAGAGAATTTTCTTGTTACATTAATCTGCTGTATTTTTTTTTACCAGTCTGTTCAAGAAGAATTGAATTAGCCAAAGAGCTACAACCAGTTATTTAAGATTTGAGCAAAAAGCTACACATATTTGGCACAAATAGCCAGGAGGAAGGACTGTATGTGTGTGAGCAATGTTTTAAAACATATCAAACTAGTTCAGTAAGTACAACTTGTTACACTTTTGGTTGGGACAAGTGCAATAGGTGTTTTTAATTTATATGACTTTTCTAAAGAAGCGTTACTTCATAGCATTTTGCACTGTAACAAAATATGCTGGAGAAACCTGTAAAATTGATATATCTTTTTATACCTTGAAGGTATGGTGGATGTTTTAGTGCCTACTTGCACTGAGATTCAAATTGAATGTTAAATCTGTCTACTAAGCTGCATATGCACAACAAATCACAGCAAAGACCATTTACACCTTTGTACAGGAGTATGTTAAATCTTGTATATATATTGAGGGAATAAATTTTTTTTCTAAATTTTGCCTTTGGTTCTTTGAAGTTGTGTTTTTTTCTTATGTTTTAGTCAGATGCCCCATTGTATTAAATTGAGCTTGCATGAGGATGGGATTTCGGGTTTTTGCCAGGGGAACCTTGCTCCATATCTGCCTTTTGTGCACCACTGGGAGGGGCAGGGTCTTGCTCTGGCTTAGGTCCCATCACTGGAGCAAAGAAAGGAAGTTGCCTGACCTCACTTCTTCAAACTGACCTTTCTTCTACCGAAAGAACAATCCTGCTTCTAGAGCCAAAGAGCTGCCCCAATGCTCAGATGCTTCCTATTTTGAATTTATTTGGTTTAATCTGTGCTGATCAGCACCAAGGCTGCACAACCACGGAAGTCTTAGGTCCCTGCAGAATCACGTACCAGGTGTCCATAACCTCCCTGGGCAACATGTTCCAGCACCTCACCACCCTCACAGTGTGAGAATTTCTCCCTAATAGCTAATCTTGACCTATTCTCTTTCACTTCAAAACTGTTACACCTTATAACTCTGTGCTTTTGTAAAAAGTCCTCCACATTCCCAGTAAAGTCCCCTTTAGGTACTGGAAGGTGTCCCCAGAGCCTTCTCCTCTCCAGGCTGAACAGCCCCAATTCACTCAGCCTGTCTTCAAAGGAGAGATGCTTCCCCCCTTCTGATCATCTTTGTGTCCCTCCTCTGGCCTCACTCCAGTAGGTTCATGTCCTCCTCTTCAGAGGTTATTTCAGGTACTAATTCATCTTCTTAAAGGGTAGATACACTTGGATGACACAAACCCTGCCAAGCATCAGTTGCCTGGATCAGAAAACAACAAGGCCACCACCCCTCCACATGACCAGGGTCAATTCCAGTCAAGTACCTTTTGTTCTCTCAGCAGGAACAACACCAGCGTTCAGCATTAAACTATGGAACAGAAACAAATACCTGGAATAAGCAAACAGTGTCTCCTTAGAAGACTAATGTCATTAAAACAGAAAAGGTCTATACAATGTTTTACTTGCAGTGCTTACTAAAGCATTCTTTCCAGAAATTCATCCATCTGGAACTTAAATAATCAGTAGCTGACACTGGATGTTACTCAACAAGCCTGAGAAGAGGCTAAAGCCAGCTTTCATCCTGGTCTGATATCACTTGCTTGAAACCCTTGTGACTTCTAACTATTAAATCAAGCTAAACAATAGCCTTTTAAATCATGATACAGTTCTTCCCTGATAGATTGTTGAGATGTGAGCCAATTCAGACAGAACTACATCCTGGCTTCCCAGATCGTCATTTCTACACCATTAGCAAGCAATTCCCAAATAACCGAAGGGGTTAAAAAGGTAAAACTCACAGAAAACGAAACTCACTATCAAGTCCCTCTGCCCTGTTCTTTCTTAAACTAGATGAGTCTTGCCAATTTTAAAAGTTACAGCCACAAACATGTCCAATTAGGACAAAAGAGTAAAAAAGTACTACTTCTTACTAAGTTACTATAGTAGAACAATCAGTGTGAAATGTATCAGGTCTATAACGTGACAAGTTTTTTGTCCTCTCTGCCTTGTCTTTCTCTGCAATGATAGGACAAGGGGTAATGGCCTTTAGCTGAACGAGGGCAGGTTGAGATTGGGTATTAGGAAATAATTCTTCCCTCTGAGGGTGCTGAGGCCCTGGCAAAGGTTGCCCTGAGAAGCTGTGGCTGCCCCTCCCTGGGAGTGTCCAAGGATGGGGGTCTGAACAATCTGGTCTAGTGAAAAGTGTCCCTGACCACAACAGGGGGTGTTGGAATGAGATGATCTTCAAGGTTCCTTCCAACCGAAACCATTCTAGGATTCTATGATAAAGCTGTTTATATGATTCAGGTAAAAGGGTAGCAAGACATTCAAGGGATGAAAACCTGTGCACTGTAGGTGCAGCACTGGCAGCCTACTGGGGAAAAAAACAAAATGTAAACGTTGACCTTGCAAAGAAAAGAGCTGTTTGTTCTTTGAAATTCAATATATTTATTATTATGCTAGAAAAAGGTGTTAACAGTTTCATGTTAGCTGCTGTTACCCCAACATTTAATCCGTGGATAGTAAAGAACAATTTAAAACCCAGAAGGGTGCCAGACACCATTAGATTGGCAGACTGTGCAGTTACACCCCTCTTCTGCCAGAAAAACAGGCAGAGAAAATAGCAGCTGACCCAAGCCAACATGCCCTATCAAACACCACAGCCATGGAGACAGATGAAGGATCTGAGGGACTTGGACTCTGGGAGGCACAGCAAGAGATCAGGGAAGCAGAGAACTTCCTGGGCCAGACCTAAGGGAGACAGCCTTTGATATCAAGGGGAAGCACACTGTTGCTTTCCATGTTCAGGAATTTATGTGTGTCCATGGGCAGTAGGGGAGACAAAGAGAGGAAAATAAGCCATTTTCATCTTCCCAGTGGAACTGTTTTGCAATTTTTGTATTAGTGTTGTCCCCACTAATTGCAGAAGTGGTTATCACCAACAGAAAAAAAGTGACATAATATGCCCAATAATACATAAGATATACAGTAAAAGCTTTTCTACTTATAGCTTATTACTAGTTTTAACTGAGTTGACCTAGAAAGTGATTTTGAGCTATGGAGGTTCATCAATAAATAAAATGAAATCAAGGCAAGGCCTGCAGTGAACACTAATCCCCTAGAGATTGATATAAATGGAAGAACACCAAGTTCGTATGTTCACAAAATATCCTTAGGGCCTGGAAAATGTAACAACTAACACAGTCCAATTGCTTAGTCATCATTCACTATTATAATTTATTATCACCATTTTTCTTACTGAAAGAAGCACACCGCATTTTTTATTGACAGTAAAATAGACTTGTACCATTTCAGCCACATCCATGTGTCAATCAATAAAATATTAAAACCATAATGAAGCCTGAGCTCAATGGTCTGCACCATTTCCTATATGCAGTGTTTCTCAAGTAATTTGACTTGGCCAGATTAAAGTTGGTACAAAATAAAATGAATATTCTTTTTCTAGGATCTGATCTATTCTCTTAAGTAGAGATTTATTGTAGATCAGGAATACTTCAGGGTTGCAATCAACCAGGCCATACACTGTCTTCCTTGTGCACTGAGGTATTTTCACGTAGGAAGAATCTCTAAGAGGTGCTTTTCAAACAGGCCAGTAATAATGTTCAAACTTTTTAACTGCAGTTAAAGGAGGTAAATGTAAAAATTACTTTTACCCTTAAATTAATCCAGGCAGTTACCTGCTTCCCTGCCAGTTCTTAACCAAGAGACTGGACACATTTTCATTTCACACTCTGGAAAAAAATTGAGATGAAATCCCCTGTCCCTAACCTATGCAGGATGAAAAAATAAAAACAAGCAAACTAACCAACCACACAAGAGGAAAACCTAAAGACCTCCCATAAGCATTATTCCTTACAATCTGTTTTCAAACCATAAGCATTTGTACATCCTTTGAAGCTATGGGAGTCACTGGATTCATATCAATCCACTGGAGGTTCAGTCAAAGCATAAGTTAAGACTGAAAACTGAAGCATTCTATATCAAAAGGCCAAATTTTCTGTTTCGCTGAGAAAAAAATAAATGTGTTGAAAAAGAAGTCGAAGCATAAGCTGCACGATACCCCACGTGTGAGACAGCCAAAACTTCTGTAAGCCAAAATTGGCACTGCAAGGTCAGCGAGGTCTTTGGCAAGTCCATCTTGCAGCTCTGAAGGACACCTGACTTTGTGAGTGCTTAAATCAAAACACTAATCAACAAGGCAGTTTTCCACAGATTTGTCTTGCAGCCAATTCCTGAGATGAGCTTTAGCCAAAGGACATTAGAACCTATCTGGTCACCAAGATCTTTTGTATATGGATTTCCTGCTATTTAACAAGCAGTACATATTATGCCACAGTCTTCATATTATATTTATCTCAAAAGTATTTGTTATTCACATCCTTCTGAAATACACCTTTTCTGTGGGCCTGCTCCAGGGAGGAAAACAGGTTACTTGAGATCTCTGACCCCCTGAAGAGCAGGAATGCAGGACTCCAGTGGAGCACTGGTCCTGTTCTGCAGTCTCTGCATCGGCCTTGCACACATTATGAGCAGCAACAGACTGAAGCAAAGGCCCTCACTGCCTCAGAAGAGCTTGGACTTTTTTAGGACGTCACTGCTGGAGAGAAGCAGTGATGTTTTACAGGTCCAGCAGTTAACCAAGATCGCCACTCAGCTGAAAGCACATTTCATTAACACCACTGATCACTGGATTTCCACATTACTTTCTATTTAATATTAATATTTGATGTATGTATATATGACCCATGTCACACTCAACCGTTTTTATTTACAGTCTTTTATTTTCATTGCATTGCTAGTGCTTTTAATGAATGCACAAGTACACTCAGGACTCTCAGAGATCAGCACCCAATTGTACTTACTCTTCTGAGTGGTGTGTGGGCAATTTGCTCTTTGACACCGGCATGCTCCAAGTCTGTCAAGGTCCACTGAACGCCACAGGACACCCTGCACACACTTGACCTTGCGGGGGCACCCTGACACTGCCATTCTGTCTGCTGGTCACGCCGTGCAAACAGGTCATTCACTGCCATCTCCTGGCAAACTGCTACGCGGGAGTTTCTGAACTGACTGAAACACAGCGCTGACATAGATGCCACCTGATACCAGACCCATTAGAGGAATCACGCTTAAACCTACAACAGCGCTTAAAAAGGGGTGGCAAAAGGAGCACCCGTAAGTCCTGCAAGGACGCCAGACTCTCTATCCCTTTCTCTCCCTCCCAAAATTCACAACAGTTGGACAGAACTTCAGGCTTGCTCCCGAGGAGAGCTCCCAGCAGACACAGGAACTGGTGAGAACAGCAGCTCACAAGAGAAGAGGACATCATGTCCACACCATAACACACAACAGAAGCTGTGGTACCCAACCAGCAACCGGGCTTAGAACTTTTCTCTTAGAAAAAGTAACAGAATACTTGGAAAATCCTAAAACAGGAATTGTCTAAAACCCAGTTGCTATAAGGAATCTTAGTCATTTACCTACAGCAAAACAGTGTTTTCCTCCTACTTTAGGGGAAGCCAGGACCCGAAAAATTCACATTAACTCCTACACAGAATCTGATGTGCTTGCCCCAAAGGAAATTCAATATTTTCCAGACAATTTCCAGAGAAAAGAACTGGAAAAATTTCTAAGTTAAACTGCCTTAGTAATATAGGATCATTGAGAGTATACATAAAAGCTGGTTTGCTTTAGGCAAAGAGAATGAAGTTGAGAAAAGGACCATTGATTCAATTACCTTACAAAATTAAACCAGTAGCCATCCAAGTGGCATTTAAGCATTGCTGTAAAGCCATCATCGCACTCTTGCAACTTGACACTAGACCAATTCATATTATCAAACTGGATATTGAATATTGTAATACAAGCACACACAGTCCTGCTCTGGTTCACACCTACCTTTACAGATCACTGTGCAGATGTTTCTGCTCCTTGTGTTCAGCACCAGGGTTGCACTCCCTCTGCTCTACTTCACTTTCCCATTCTTATGGCCTGGGACTCTTCCCAAGGAAAGTGCTACTCTTTGAAGTATTCCATTTACACAGCCAGGAACAAAAATACTGAAGTCCAAGTCACATGTGTATTCCTGTCTGCAAAATTCACACCCAATATTCGGTTTTGAAATCCACCCCTGGTTCCCCTGGTAGCTTTAAGTGCTCCTGGAACATTAGTGCAGTAAAGCTCAATGTTGACACAAACATGCTTTACTCCTCTCCTCACGCCACCATTAGACAGCAGATTTTAGAAGGTGCTGTACAGATGAGACTTCTTAAACTTATTCTGAAGGGCCATCATTAGAGATGGCACATTATAGACACACATTATAGACCAACCAATGCCAGGAGCAGCTGCCACTTGACTGATTAAGAGTTCCCAGACAGATTTGTCTCGCAGCCCTGATGAAAATTCCAGATTTTCTCAATTTCTTCAAGGCATTAAGGCAACACTTGGAAGAATGATATTCAGCATATACTGTCCTTGAGTTTATGCATCATAATTGAGTAGAAAAACCAACCAGCCCCAGTTTTTCCAAAGTATACTGACAAAATATCCTGTGAGCTATGTGATAAGCACTGTGGAAACACCTGTTATTACCACTGCCATGCCTCTTTATCTAGCAC
The DNA here is from genome assembly GCA_013400495.1 of Nicator chloris. NCBI lineage: Eukaryota > Metazoa > Chordata > Aves > Passeriformes > Pycnonotidae > Nicator > Nicator chloris. Next base: position 47,646 of record WAAE01013291.1, read on the forward strand.
TTTGAAGGGATTCACTTTCTTCAAACATTTTAAAGCCTCAATACTTTTGCCATTTATAATAATTATTGCATCTTTTGCTTTTTACCTGCTGTGGAATTAGCAGAGAGAAAGGATCTCCACCTGCCCTTAGAATTTCATTACTGCTGACAAGCCGTTGTTAGGATGTGTTTAGTATATGGCTTTGTTGATTGACAACTTTCAGCCTTTATGGGGAAAAGTCAAAATGCACTACCTCAATTCCACAGTGAGCTTCTTCAAACAGAAGATAACTAAAATTCAGTGCAGGTTCAGCTGAGGTCCTGGCATTCTGTTTCACTAAGGATTTATTTTCTTAGCATTTCAAATCTGAACCTGCAGTCCCTCCTACAATGTTTTCAAGAAACATTCTCCACAAGTAATTAGTATTTAAGTTCAGTTTGTTTTGCATTTACTGACAAACCATAAATAGAGAATAGTCAGTCCTGCCTTTAAAGTTGGTCTGAGTTTGCCTCATTTTGACAGCAGCAGAACCAAACAGGGTATATGTACGATCAAATGAGCAGTAGAACATGTGCAATGAGTGAGCATGGCAATTTTTTGCCAGTTTTAAACCCACATTTCTACCATCCCTCAGATACTCCTCCCCTTACCTGAACTCACTCACTAATTGGTGGTGCAATGTAGGAACTCGAGAGCACGCTAGGAATGCTGGTTTCAAAGGCAACTCTGTTGCTATTCTCAAATCCTGTAATTTCTTCACTGAAAAACCTTAAGGAAAACTCTGGAATCAATTAAGCAGGATGTTTTAAGAGCAAGGTGTGCCAACAGTATTTTAAAAGCATAAACAAGTTATAGCAGCTGCTCAATGCTAGTATTTATTCATACCCAATATGGAATGAAGTACTTACAAAGCAAGACCTTTCAAGCTACTGAGTGTTGCTACTTACACTCAGGAGTATATTGAGTGCTACTGATTTGAGGCCTAGATGGAAATGTCTCTCTGTAATCAGATGCAAAATAACCAGAGGCAATAACAGTTACAGTTCCCAGTTGGTGCTCAAATCAATATTTAACATAGCTTAGTCTCAAATGTATGTTCAAGGTAACATAGTTCAGTCCCTAATGTGCGTTCAAGGATGAAATACTGACACCTTGCAATTCAATAAATGACTTTATGACACAGGAAAGCAAACCTCTGTGTAAGCCTAACAACATCAAAGATACTGCTTAAGAAAAAATATAAGGTCAATTAGAACTAGACTGAATTAATTTTATTTCCTTCCAAAAAGAATAGACACTAATTTAACTGTATACAGAATTTAATTTAACTATAACTATACAAGTTTCAGTATATTGTCCTGTTCAAAAACTGCTTATATATAAAAGAAAAAATACTGCCAAAATTCTAACGCATACTTTACAATTAAATGTCCCAACTTTCTTTCTACCCCTAATAACCTCAGACTAGAGTTGCAGTGTTTAGATTAACTCGTGTATGGATGAAAATTCCCTTGGTCTTAAGTGCAGTCTCTTTATTACCCATGTTTTTGCCACTACCACCAACACTGGACTCAAAATTAAGTTTTACAGTATTAGCAATGAAAACTTTTGATCAACCTTTTAAGAACAGAATTCAGAAAAAGATTAACAACACTTTTTACTGCATTAAAATATGTTACATGCCTCTAAAAAATAACTTATGCATTTCTCTGCATTTTTTTCTGTTTACCTCTCACATTTTACTATAGTTTCTGCTAAGGTTTCTTTGAATACTTGAACAAATGAGAAGTAACCACTCTTAGTTAGACCATCAAAACTCAACTCCATCTACTTCTCTCAGAATTTCAAGTTCTTGTTTTGAAACAAAAGGTGTCCAATAAGGTTCCGAGTACTTTTATCATGACACTCAAACCAGTTAGTCAAAAGAAAGAGTTTCTTTTTTTTCCTGGTATGATCACCCCAACCCTACCATTCCTCCACTTTCTATTGTTACTGCATTTTAAACTGCCAACATTCCTTACCTTGACTAAACAAAGGTTTCCATTTAGTTATTTCCTGTACTGTTTTACCTAGCTGCTGTCCAGGCACACAGAACACTCCCCATTACACTGCCAAGTCTCCAAATCCAGCGTTCCAGTTAATGGAATTCTAGGTCACTCAAAACCAGAATTACAGTCAGCAATTCTGTTTAGATATACCACCTGATGTGGCATTAACTTAACTGCATCACAAATCACTGTAACTGAATGCAAAGTAAAGGAAACTTGAGTTTATTTCGCTTCCAATTTCTGGGAGGTCAAGAGGAACTAGAACTGCTCTGGACAACAAAAGAAAATTGACTGAGCTTACAGATCATTTTCTGCCAGATTCTTTCTTTAGGACCACTGTTTTATTGTTGTCCTTTCTATTACATGGGGGATGTACATATTATCAGGTGTTAATAAACGGTCAGTGCCTGTACAATACATTCTACAACTGAGCACCACTTTCCGTAACTGAACAGGCAAAGAAATTACACTGAACATCAGCATCTGGCAGTATTTCTCCAAAAAAAGTGACTAAAATGGGTTTAAATTGATTAACACTATTAAATCACATCTAATATTTGATACTACATGATTTCATTACAGCTATACGATACAATTATACAAAATGTGTTAACATCAAAGAATACAACCAAAATTAAGATAGCAAACAAAACCTATATAACTTTTTTTCTTTACAGGAAAATACTTTTGAAGTATGCATGTAACTGCCCATTCTTTTAAAGAAAATCTACCGCAAGCAAGTTATCAACCTCCAGAAAATCACACATAGCATTACTACGCATATCCCCAAAAAGTGTACAATATGCACACTTGGAAAATACAAAATTAAAAAAAATTGTAAGCAACAGGTGAGCTTCATATTTATAAGAATGTGAAAAGAAGTCCAATTTTAGCACTGTTGTATAAAGAATTGTCTTTTCTGATGCAAGTTCATGAGCTGACCTGTCCGGTTGGGGCCACGCTTTACAAAACACCGTGTTCTTGAAACGGGGTTACAGAGCAAGGTGGAGCATCTTAGCAATGTCACCTTAAAGTTTTCTGTGTGGTATTTTTTTTTTGCTTTTTATTTACTACTTATCAAAACACGTCCTTTAGGTTTGTAGGGTTCTTTTTTTAAAATTCTTTCCTAGAAATAATATACAAAGGGGAGGCGTATTTCTTTCCAATTGATTTTCCTGTAAGAAGCTTTGAGTTCAAGAAGGTTCTCCTCAACCTTCACTGGTTGTTTTTGGCCTTAGCATGTGTTAAGATGTGAGATTTCAGGTTGGTTGATTGCGCAAACTTCTTATTGCAGCCGTCAAACGGGCAAACGTAGGGCCTGTCGCCAGTGTGAATTCGCACGTGTGTGCGTAAATTGAAGTCCAGTGAAAAACGCTTTCCACATCCTTCAAACGTGCACTGTTGGAAGGGAAAGAAACACTGTTAGCTAGTGGAACTCATCTCCATCACTGATCAGAAAAACAGTCTTCTTTAAATCACTGGACTGCACAAACACGAAGCCAGAGGCTGAAGATTGTTATGGGTGAAGCTGTGGGGATGCCCTGTGAACTGCACTAAAAGCTGCAATACTTCAGTATATAGTATACATACAATAGCATATCTATCTCCAAAGAGGGAAATAAATGACCTCCAGCTTGCAAGCAAGCACTTCCACTAAAAACACCTTCTCTGCATGTGAAACAGTACCTACCCTGTATGGCAAAACAGAAACAGGAGTTCACATCAGAACTTTCCCCTTTGAGTCATGATTTGCAAAGATTTTCTCATTTTACCTGCTTTACTTTTAAGGTGGGCTTGATATAAAAAGGACAGCACATTTAGTGTTAAATACTTGTATTTACCACACAGAATATTCAGTGTATGCATCTAAGCAAATGCTGAGGACTGCGAATTAAGTTTCTGAAATAACTTATTTTACGAAATGATCAACAAAAAACCCCACATATCTTAAGTGTGCTCTGGGCAACGCAGATTTGCTCAAGACTAAGAATACCTTTAAAGATTTATAGGGAGTATCATATGAAGAGGGCAGGGGACCTCTGGTGGCAGAAGCCCACATGACTCCACATAAATGGAAAGAGGTTCAGTGACTCCCAACATTTTGTTGAAAATTGATTAATAACCTTATTGAAAATTAGTACTGTGAGGTAACTGAGCAAACAGCTCCAAGTCTCAGTCGTCTACAAGTGCTAAGCTGAAATGATGATCAGGAGAAAGAGACATTTTCTTACTTCTCTAGTAACTGCAGACTTCGTTTTTAAAGAGGGCAACTTCACATCTTATTTTGGTATCTTCCATGTACATCCAATTTGCCAATTTCTAAGAGAAGTCCATGTAAATAATTAACTGAGAGCCTAATTAACTGAAGGGGACTCCCAGTTTTCCAGGTGCCTCATCTGATTTTAGAAAAGCCCTAGTATGCCCAAGTCCTATGGAAGGCAGGTTATAGCTGTCGTGTCCAGTGTTCCCAGACTGAGTGGTGGCACTCATGCCTGCAGTTAGCAATACCTGAAAGGGTTTCTCTCCGGTGTGAACTAGCTGATGCCGCTTTAGTTTGGAGCTCTCCACAAAGGCCTTGCCACACTCTGCACACACGTGTACTCGAGGGCCATGAGTGTGCAGATGCTTCCTCATGGCAGAGTTGTCCCTGAACATCTTTGTGCAGCCCTTAAAAAGAACAGTGAAACTCAATTAGTAGATAAGCTAGTTCTCATAAAGAAGGTTTTATCTGCTACAGTACAAGCATTTAAAATGTTTTTATATCCTGAATACTTTCTTAAGAGTTGGCCCTGAAAAGAACATCCCTTACATTTATTTTTGAAAAAGCAATAAAAGAAAACTAATCATTTGAAAAGCTGACAGAAAAATCCCTTAAACCCAATTCCAAACAAAAAAATCCCAAACCCTTTCCTCACTCAGTATTATGAGCCATGTGCAGTCAAATTAATAGTAGGACAGTCTCATGGAGAAGATGCAGAACTGACAGAAGCAAATGAATAAACCAAACAAAAGCACTTAACAGGTTTCAGAGGAAAAAACAAACACAAAACAAAAATCCAAACAAGAAAAAAAAAACCACACACAAAAGACAGAAGGAGAGTTCATGGACACCTATGGTATACTCTTCAAAGTGCAATATTCTGAGAACTACAGTACTACAATATATTATATAGTCTCTAATATACCAGATTATTCCCTAGTATGCACAAATGGTATGTGCACCATCTCCCAACATTCTGTCCTCTTCCTTCTCTTTCCTCCTCATTTCTGACAACAAATGGAGCAAGAGAGTTTCCAGTATGTAACAACTTACAGGAACTACGTTGTCCAAACTGGCAGCAGCAGACTGATCACTACCACCTTGAGACAGAGAGTGCCACTGCTGCTGCAGTTTAAACCTACAAAGATGGGACTACAGCCTGAGTTAGTCCCAACTCAATCCAAAAGCAGAAGATACATTAACTCAGGTACAGCACCAAAAGTCTTAACCTTGGGGTCAACCCTGCATTGACAGAGGAACACCATTTTTGATTCCAGAGTATGCTTAAGCCAGCAGTGACCTGGGGCTCTATTTACCTAATCCTTCTACATTTTTTTCACTTCTTAGTGACAATCAGTGCATATCTACCATATGTTTTATAAATGTCTTCCTCAATGTTCAAAATCCCTCATAAAATCCTATTAATAATCATGAATCCTATCTGTACTACAAGTGATGCTGTTTAAACTTATATAAAACTAATCTGCCAACATCACTGTGTTATGAGGCATAAAATTTAACAACAATACCTGAAAGGACCATTAAATTGCTAATCTTAAATTCTGCAGGCGCTTTTTTTTTTTCCCCTACACAAATATATTTAAATAAGCTTTGTTTCTTACAAAAAGGGTGAAATATAACTTCCAGGAGTTCTCTCTTCAGGCACTAGAACCTCTTTGGTAATTTTGAAGTATTGTGCCATCATTTCATGGCACATAGCAGAACTGGGTGCGGCAAAGCAGCGCCAAAGTAAACATACCATCAACTTCTGCATTCATTTCAAAGTCCCTTCTTGCCTCTGAGAGCAGCAGGTACAGCTACAATATTTTTCTTTTGTTAAACTGAATTCATAAATGCATAAAGCCTACAAATGTTATGAGATAGAAAATGGAAGGAGAACATTCTTCCTCCCCAACCCCCCTCCCATTTAGAAGAAGTTGAGGCTATGAAAAAGTAAATCAAAGAAATGAAGGTAACATTCCTTGGTGTAGTAAAAAGTAACTGTTCCTGTATCTCTGCATACTGTACCACAAAAAAAAAATGACACTTTTAGAATGTGGAGAATTGGAAATCAATATAAACACAAAGAGGAATTCAGAAAATTCCTTACACCATGGCTGTCAGAAAGTAGCCTTCTATTCATGCTAATAGGTAATTCTAATAACTATCTGCCCTGATTTGCTTAGGCTCACACTTATCTAGACCAGAAGTCAGCAAGATTGTGTTTGTCTTTTTTTGTTACAGACTAAGTCAGCTAAAAGAAGCACTACAAAAGCTGGATAATGCAGTAAAGCCACAGGCTACCAATCTAGGTGACTGGCAACATTTATTCAAGACAGAGGCTTCCTTGCTACCAGTGGATCAGAATCGTATCTCCAAGATGCCTGCCTCTCTCTCATGATGATGCACTTTCCAGCTCTGTGGAATGTAGTTCAGAGTCTTCCAATAAAGCTGACTTTGTCATCTGCATCATAAATTGCTGATTCCTGATCTAGACTCCAAATCTCTCATAGTTTCCAAGCAGAGGATATATAGATCTTAGGAACGTACTTTGAACAGCTTTCAGAACATTCTTTCAAGTATGTATTCTTGGGTGTCGGGAAATCACAACAGTAAAACCAGCATGTTAGGGACTGTGCATCATGGTTACCAGAAGATTAGGGATGCACTAACCTTAAGACAAGGAATGGGAATAATATATTATTTGGTGAAAAGTCTTAAAGGAAGCCTCTAGAGAATGACAACTAAAATACATTTAACTGAGTGTATTCTATTAAGAGTAAGATATTTTAGTTATTCATTCTCAAGAGAAAATATCAATACAAAATTTTGATCTACAAATTAGTATCTACTCAGACACTGAGCATTTCACTTACTTTGTGAGGACAAGCTATTGTTCGTGGAGCATCATCTTCTTTAATTTTTCTTGGTTTCATTCTTAAAGATAAAAAAATACAACAAAATATTAGTAGAAACATATTAGTAGACAGCTCTTCTCCCCTAAGTGCCTACGTAATGAACACATTTTATCCTCCAGTATTACATGTGTCAGCGGCATTCACTTTAACATTTTCAAAATCTTCATAAAAATATTAACAGTATAATTTAGCATTTGGAATGCTCTGCTTTTCCAGAAAGACCTTTTAAATACAGAATAAGGCATTTAATACTATCTTCTTAATCCTCTGAATATGTGGAAATTGGGATTTTTTTTCCTGACATATGCTAATTGTAATTAAGAGGTTTTGTTTGAAAACTCCATTTCTGTTGTGCCAGTACCCATGTGGCTTATTTAGCTTCACTTCCTCTCCATCCATGCAGCAGGACATGAAGGAGTATAGGCTTAATCCTTCTGCAGTATTTTCATCACACGAAAGTGCTAAAGAAAACTCTTCAGCAGCAGGGAAAGCAGAATCAGGCAAGTTGTGGAATCTACACAGACAAGGTAGACATCCATTTCAACCACAGAAATTCTTACTTTAAGGATTTGTGCACACAGATGCCACTCTTGGCAACGGACAAGCAATCACCAATTTACTCCTGGTCACTGACAGGGATCTTCACCATTATTTCATGGGTGCCACTGATCTCCACTGCTACATAAGGAGCCCAGCAAACTATTGCTCGTATGTGTTGGATCTATTTTACATACAGTAAGACTCTCTGTACAAAACAATCTTAGAACAGTGTTATAACAACCAGCTGCCAGAAAGTCAGAAGAGCCAGATGTGATTCTGGGGAAGTGCATTGCACTTTGAGCTGTCTTCATTTCTCAAACCTGTGGTGCTGTTTTCAAAAAATTAAAAAGAAAAGGTGTATCTCCATCTAGCTATAGTGGTAGGTGGGTGTAAATAAATGGACCCCCATAGAGCTGAGATTCCCTCAAGTAAGCAATGAGACTTGGCAGATTCCCAAACCTTGCTGTGGAAGCAGAGCTAGTCTGTTCTTGTGGGTTACTGAACTGCTTTTCCTGGCAATACAGCACTGGACAGTTCTGTGTGACAAGGTGGCCACATATCATGTCTGTAAATTAATCCACACATTTGGTGGTGTACTCTAGTCTCAAATAGAATGAGTACCTTGAAATTAACAAAATAATTGGAATTATCAGAATCAGTTTTCTTAATGTTAAGAAGAAAAGGTGTCTGTTGCTATCCATGATAGTTTTAATCCACATGAGTTCTATTTCTGGAAACTGATATAAAAGAACAAGGTTGGGGTAAGAGCTTTCCAAGCAATGCATATATGTACTTTTTTACATCCCTTTTTACTCATTTATATGAGAATGGCTAAATAGAAACTCTTAAGTACTCAAAAACTTCCCAAGAGCTGTAGGGAAAATAAACTAAAATTCTTCCATTCTGACCACAAAAGCATTTGGTTTTTGCAAGCAGAGTCCAGACTTCTTTGGTACTGTCACACTCCTATGGCTGAAATCTGCTTTCACCTGTTTCCTTCACATGGACTGCTGAGAGAAGAAGGTGATTTAAGGCAAGAACAGTGAAAAAACTTCCTCAGAAGTCCTGAAGACCCAGAAAAATCATCTTACAATTGCCAGTGGAATGATTTATGACAGACAAATCTCCTATGGCTCTGTCAGCTATCACGGGTCCCTCACTCTGAGTCCTTCCAGTACTGCAGATTTAGCACAGTTCAAGTGATCATCTATGGCCTAAAGCACTTGACAGCCACTTCACAGACAACACTAAACCCCAAGGATTTAGAGGTTGCTTTTGTTCTTTTCTCTGAGTGGGCATTTGGGAAACTCTTGCTTGCCTCAGCATCTCCAGACTACACTTAGTAGGTACAGAGCTAACCTGAAAAACACTACAGTCTCCTGCAGGGTTACAGATAGCTGACAGAGCCATAGGAG
>WAAE01013292.1:0-15601 GCA_013400495.1 Nicator chloris
ATTTAATGCAAATAAAATAAATTTAAATAAATTTTAGGTTTCTTGCAGTTATATATTTAAGGACATAAAGACCTAGGATTCTAGATTTGGTTATGTTGTCTTTAGTAAGCAGTTCAACGCAAATAGTTCGGACACTTCTTACTATAGTTAACCCACTCAACAAATTTTTTTATGTTTAAATAAAGGGACCTGACATTTGAAAGAAGATTTTGTTTATATCTCTCTTGCCTGAGGATGCAGTAGATAATGTTTTCAACAGCAAAGGGTTGATACTGTGTATTTTGCATCTGTTATGTTGCTGGTAATGACATCCAGCAGCTTGTTTAACAGTGTTTGAGTGTTTCATTGCCCTGCTCAATGCTTCAGGCTGCTGGAGTCATGGACCTTGTAGGTAGCCTTGCCTTTGGACAAATGCAGGCTTCCTCTTTTGATGAAGGATTTAGTGTCAATATTGTCTAGTCTGCATTGATCAGATCAAAATCATAATAATTTGGTTGGGTTTTTCTTTTACAGTAGAGAGTAACTCTTTCCCAAGAATGAAGACCACAACTACAGCAGATAACACAGGGGTTGTATGAATTAGTAATGAATAAATGTAGGCAGCAATTTACAGGGCTTTTAACCAATTGCCTTTTGGATAGGTTTCTGAATACTCTATGTACAGGAAGGTTTGAATATTTTAAGAAAAAGTCTGATATATGTCAGAAAGATTGAGTGGCAGAATAAGAATATTCCTGGAGAAAAAAGATACACAAACTCGTCTCAAAAGGCTTGTATCCATATATCTATGTCGATATATTTAGGGGAAGTTTGGAAAGACAAACTCCCATATTTATATTCTAATATTTTTTTGCTTGAGTACTTCTGCTACATGCCTGCAGGTGTCAGGAATAGAATAGCTTTTCAATTCAAGCCTGAATTTGAGCAGTCAAAATCTTTCATATTTAAGTAAGGTTTGCATAAAAACTAGTTCAAATTCTTTACTTTTAATGTAAAATTACTAATTTACAAGAAAAGTCTTCTTATCTAAAAGAACCCCTTTGAAGAGAGAAGTGTTCTTTATATTGTTTGATTGTTTAGTGTATAGTTGTGTAATTTATAGCTGCTTATTTTTCTGAGCTTTTTAAATTCTGTGACAGCTCACATCAAGAAAAACATGTATGTTGAAATGAGGTTACTGAGCAATGGCTGTGGTGTGAGAAGTTCATTCACTAGAGTTGCTGGTGACTAGCTATATCTTGTGTGCATGGAAATACTTTAAATTCTACACAGAATAAATTAAGGCTTATTTTTTCCTCTACAGTAACAGAAATGTTGGTGAATGTTTTGAGCATTTGCTCTGATGATGAGCTGATGACAGAGGGAGAAGATCAATTTGACGGTAGGGTTTACTTTAAGATATGTAAATCTTCCTAATGGTAATAACTTGTAAACAATAATTAACTTAGACTGGTGTAATACTGGCTGGCATTTGAACAAAATTGCCTTCAAATTTTTCTGTAGAAAACAATGCTTTTGGTGGGGCAGAGAAAGGAACTGTGTGTGTGATCAAGAAGTGGTAGTAGTAATCTTTGCAAATCCTCATATATGATCTTTATTTAAAACAAACTTTTGCAAATACTCATGTCTGATTTCAATATAAAACAAACTTTTTCTGGGAAATTCTCCAAATGTCCTGACATTTAAACTGTGAAACATGCTAACTTACTTTGCTACTATTTAGAATAAATGTATTCTAATACACTAAATTTCGTAATTATTGCCCTTCAAGAACAGTTGATGTCCGAGAACATAAGATACAGTATTTTTTATGGCAAAGTACTAAAAGTCTGAAATGCAAGTTTAAGTCTTCATCTGAGTTAAAAGGACAACTTGTATATATACATTGTATTATGTGTATTCATGTAATCAGTTATAACATCTTTTTGTCTCTTAAACTGTGATACAGTAGATTGTTACAAGGGGTTTGTAGCATGATGATTAGGGAGCAACACTGACATGAAGACCTAGCATATCTCACTTTCTTTTGTTGGGCTTTTTACAGAAGTGCTTAAACATTTTTCAGGCTTGTTCATTTCTGAACTGATCTGGTGAATTGTTGTTGATAGGGGAGGAGGAAGAAAACTTTCAGCAGCCTTTGAGGAACATGAAAGGATCATTGAAAAGACATTAGAGACGCAACCCCTTTCTTTGCATTTGATAACTACTGTGTTCAAATTTGATAGCAGAATAGTGTTGTTCTAAGCAGCTGTGTGTTTTCCATTGGAGTGCAGTGGTTCTGAGCCACTTCAACTTTGCTGCTATGTAGATGATTGCCAGAAATGTGAAAACGTGGAAGAAGTCACAAAAGTGATCCTGCCAACAGTCAGTTCCTGGTTTTTATTGAAGTAAATCTACTAAACTGAACATAAAGCAATTGCACCAAGCAGGGTTAGGTGGTATTCTGAGGAGTTAGGATTTATGTTTGCCAGAGTAGTTGCAGTTGTCAGTTGATTGCATATGCCCTGTCTGTAGTTTCCTAATTTGAATTATTTTATTCTTCTGTCTCCTTTAACAATTTCTTTGCTTGATACATATCTTATGCCACCTAGTTATTGTCTATGCTTTATCTTTCTATGTGGTTGGATTTTTTTTAACTGTTGACTTTCAAGCTTTCACTTGTTATTTGTCAAATTCTAAATATTCTCAACAATTCCACTTCTTGTTTGATGAACGCATTTTCAAGTGTTGCAATTTTCCATTTTCTTTTTTTCACCTTTCTTCTCCATTCCTTCTTTATTACCACTGCCAAGTTAAATATCTTTTTTTTTTGTCTCACTCACCTTTTTCTCCATCGTTCACTTCCTTTTTTTCTGGACTCTCCATCTGAAGAGCGACTCATATATGGCAATAAAAAAGGTACAGACCAGACAGAGTAGGACTGTTTTGAAATATGACTTCACAGAACCTGACAGTATAAAGTATTAATGAGAAAATACCTTTCTATTGAGGGTTATTATGTAGTATGATTATTATTAACCATTTTAACAGGAATTTTATAAAGAATTGTGTATTTTGTTATCAGAAGTCATACTTCAAGACATCTGTCTTTCTGTGCATGAATTTTTTTCCTCCTTTCTTCATTCCTTTTTTTTGTAGAATTTCATTCTTTTACCTACTTCTAAAATTTTATCTTTGGTCCTGCATGTGTAGGGAGCTTTCAGTTGTCTGTCTTGCTCTTTAATACTTTCCTCATGAGCTATTTCTTTAAGGTTGTGCATGGAATGTGTTTATAAAATGTTCCAAAACCTGTTTTGTGTAGTACATTTTGTCTTCTTAACTGAGATGTCAAAAAAAGTACTTTTTGATTCTCTGTGCTATTTTGAAGATGGCTGGGTACAAATTGTAGAAAGAAGCTTACTTACTAACTTAAATTCATGGTCTATCACTTGTTTTTCAGAAATTGCAGGGTAGATAGTTCTGTACAGAGAAATTCTTCTGGCTACTACTTGCCTAATAATAATTTTTCTCTCTGTATAAATTTGTTGGTTCCAGAGAATATATCTAATACATGGGAATGCATTAGATTGTAGACATGTTTGCAAAATTTATGTTTGGGGCATAACATGTAAGCGTTTCAGAATTTGTTTCTTGTGCAGGCATTGGGAGTGGGAAATGGGAAAGTTCTTTTTCATATCTCCTATAATTAAGGGTATAATCAAGACATTCTTCTGCAGGCAGATGCCATTCTCTAAATAACCAGGATTCAATAGCCACATTAGTGCAGTGCTTCAGCCTGGAGTAATGAATTTGGCTTTGTGCCTTCTGGAGGGCCAGGACAATGAGAGATCATCTTAAAAAAAAAAAAAAAAAAAAAAAGAAAAAAACCCACAAAACCAACAAAAAACCCCTACCCTTAAACAAACCCTAAAGCAACCTTTCCCATTTTAAAGCACAGGGATTGGCACTGCCTGAAGTCTTTCCAGGTGGCACATTACAGCTTGGCATCAGTGAAGCCTGCAAATTGGTATAGGTAGAAAGAAAATTGAGGAACTTAAAGAGGAATATTTGATGTCCCCCTTAGCCCTGACCTTTTCAAACTCTAAAAGAGTCTCCTTCTCATTCTGGATTCTCAAGTGGCTATTCAGTAGTGTTCAAAGAGAGAAAGCAGAAATCTCTAGAACTTCAAAAATTAGAAGTTAAGATTTCAAGGAAATTATTTTCAGTAAAAATTCAATGTTTCTTACTATCCTATTCCAAATATTTCCTGAGCCACCTGTTTTGTAATTTTTTTGGTTTGATGTCTGCTAAAATTGTAACTTTGTCTAAAAAAAACTTTACTCAGTAGTTCCTGGCTTTTTTGTTTTGTTTATGTGGAGTGGCAGGTATTTGTCATACCCCAAGATTCTGTCATTGTGTTCTTACAAAGGTTTTCTCTTGCTCCCATTTTTTCTTTGTCATTATACCTTTTCTGTCCTGTGTGGTTTTGTTGTTGTTGTTTGCCCTTACATGCTTTATCTTTTATATTTTACTTGGTTTGGTGCTCAGGGTGGAAAGTCTACCCAATCTTGTGCCACAGAAGGCCTTGTGTCCTTGCAGCTGTGGTCTGAGAGGTGTGGCTGTTGTGCCCGAGTGTCTGTACCCTCACAGAGGGGCCCCATGTTAGTGAGCAGGGATGGAAAACAGCTTCTTCCACAGCTCCCTTTTTGAGTGCACCTAGGCAAATTTTGGACACGTGGCTCTTCCTCTGCCCACTTCTGTGGTCCTCTCTTCTACATTCTTGCAATTTAGTTGGCAACTTCTTATTGTGTACCTTTCTCCCAAGACTGAGCAACATTGTACATGGAAGTTCTGGAATACCTAATAGACCTGTCTGAGCTGGTTCACTCTTGATCCCCTGTGATTCAATTCACAGTATGACTGAGTTACTCTCACCTTGATGTGATTAATGCTCTCCTCCAATGGCTGAGGGAGAAGTTAGGATTTTGGTTTTGATACCTCCTCATCTGCCTCTACTGTTTTAATAAAATTGAGGAGTTGGCAAAGGGGAAGTAAGATGAGGAGATGGATGACTTTTATACATTAAAACAAAGCAGAAACACTTAGTGTTGGAGAAAGGTGTTTCTGTTTTCATGTCAAGGCAGGTAAAGGTGGCTCTCCTTCCCAATCACAAGCCTCTTTTCAGAGTTTTGTCTTCAATTTTGTCTGTCACAAGTGGTATCACTCTGCCCTGTGGAATGTGCAGTATTTACTCCAGATCTTTGGTATTTGTAATTTCTGCAAATGATGCAAACCTAAGATGATGTGGAACACAAACACTAAGATGATGTGGTAAGAAAGGTACCACTGCAATTTTTTGCTTGTTTGTTTTCTGGGGGATTTTCATGGAGTTGTGTTTTGGGTAGCTGACATAAAAACAAGGAAACCACTGTTTTCTCTTGAACAGCTGTGTAAAAATTAGAAAATCTTTATTTTTTGTGGTGTTAGTATCTCTTTGGCTTCTATATTGGGCTGCTTGCCTACATCTTGATATACACACATGCCAGTACTAAGAATTAAAAGTGTAAAATTTAGGCAAATGGGTTATGATAGTTACTACATGGTAGTGGTGGTAGTTCAGATGCTTACTTCATTTAGGAAATCATTGTGAACAATCTAAACTTTTGTGTGTGTGTTATGTGGACACAGAGATGATGGTGGTTTTGCTGGCATTCTAAAGTTCTGATTTGATAACATTGTGCCCTTAAGTGTTTGGGTACTGACCTCCCGTGAAGAGTACTGAACTTAAACAGTTGTGTTAATTTTGATGCACTTTAAAACAATGACCATCTAAATACTCATGAGCTTGAGACTCTTTCTTCTTCTATTGAAAGTAGGTACAGCTGCCGCACGGAAAGAAATAATCAGAAACAAAATTCGTGCAATTGGCAAGATGGCAAGAGTCTTCTCTGTTCTCAGGTACATGCATGATTTCTGTATTCCTAAACCCCTGTAACATATGCAAGGTAAACATCTCTGTTTCAGGATAATGAATGCCAGAGATTTTCAGGGAGATTGCTGTGCATCCGAAACTTGTTTGGCATATTGCTGCACCCTGTTGATGCAGTTTTTGGTTGAAGAATATTTTTGTGTCATTTTTGCCACAGGATTCAAGAAATTAGAGAGCATGAGCTTTTGTTTACATGTTGTTTGTCCAGCTGTTGACTAAGAGTGTTGGAAAGACAATACCAGATAGAAAGACTGGAGTCAAGGGTGTAATGGAGGAGGTCAGGACTGACTCTGAAAATTTATGACATACCAGGAACTTGAGGAGTAGAGGGGTTTTGTTTCCAGTTTTGGTTTTTTTCTTTTCAGCTATTTAAAAAATAGTCCATCCTCTTTAAATGTAGAGATTTCATCATCCTATTTACCCAAAATGTCTGTTTTTGCACAGAACATAATTGCTCAAATGGGGATAATTTTTTAAAGTTGTTATTTCCCAAAGTAGAGTAATTTAAAACAAAATTGGGGATTGTTTTGTGGTAGTGAGATATAGTCATACTTCATGAGGCATTCAGTGCTCATTTCAAAGCTAATGAACCTGCATGTGAATAACTGCTCAGAATTTGGTTCAGAAGTAGCCAGCATTTACAGCTCCTAGGCAGAGGGAAGACTGGTATGGAATAGAATTATTTTCGCCTTTTAAATTGTTGGAATTTGAATTTACATTCAGTCTTGACATACCTAAAACACAGCAAAACTAGGATCTCCCTTTCCCCATCCATTATTTTACTCCAGTGCAAGTTTTCATGCACAGATATTTAAGGTTTTCTTACTTTTTTTTCACACAGGGAGGAGAGTGAAAGCGTGCTGACACTCAAGGGTTTGACTCCCACTGGAATGTTACCTAGTGGAGTGTTGGCTGGAGGACGACAGACCCTGCAAAGTGGTAATGATGTTATGCAACTTGCTGTGCCTCAGATGGACTGGGGCACATCTCACTCTTTTGCTAACACCACACATAATGCATGCAGGGAATTTCTTATGCTTTTCAGTTCTTGTCTTAGCGGCTGATACAAGCATAGTGTTATGTGTTAATCAGGCAATGTGAAATGGATACTTAACCAGGGTATAAAACTAAAAGCCAATTAGTTCAGCAGTATCAGGCTATGTTTTTCAGACTCTGAGCTTCCTTAGTTTACAATTTTTCAGGTGGGGTGACCTTACTGATCTCGTATTGAGGCATTTAATCATTACAGATACAAAAATGGCAGTGTAATTTTGCATCATTACTTGTGTGCTCGCCATTAAAATGATTTTATTATAGCAGTGTTAGTATTTTCATTGTCAATATCAAATACTTGTTGATATTAATATTAACAAACAGCTACAGACTGCATAGTTCCATATTACACTCCATTGACAGATTGGAATGTGCTACGTTTTGTACCCTGGTAATTAATGCCAAAGTTTGTTCTCTATGTTGTTTGTCAAATGTTCTATGTATAATTGACCTCCCTGAATTGTCCTTGTAACATGCTGTTTCCTTCCTCTGCAGATGTAGCTGCTTTCTTAGATCTGTCTGTCTCTCTCTAGGTATAGATGTATGTCTGTATAAGTGTTAAAATTAAACCACTATCCCAGACACTTGTCTGTCTCTTGATGTAGAAGCAATGTTGTAGCACCTTGTTTTTGAGGTTTGCTGCATTTGCTGCTGCACACTGTCTGTGCATTTTGAACAATAATGTACTTGAAAAATATTCAATCATTTGTTATAAAATCAGTTGAGAATAAAGGGATTGAATTTAAAACTTGTAAATAAATCAAAATAAAAGGGTGTTATTAAGTGTGCATTTTTTTTTGCATGAAAATAAAAAGAACTCTATACAAAATATACCTGTAATCTGGCTCATTGAATATTTTGTAAAAGGTTTTCATTCTTTTTTTAGTTTGTCGAATCATTGGATCATATTTTTCACAAGGCCCATAATGATTAAATAGGATTAGGGAGGATCCTATGAGCTTGTACCAAGTGTATTAGAAGAATGAAGTCCATGTTTTCTGTTCACAGTGGTGAATAACTAAAAAACACCGATGTGAAACGGGACTTCATATCAGCAGCACTCTTAACATATTCAAAGACTTTTTATTGGCCACTTTCAGGCTTTGCTAGGAGGTTTAAAACTTTAGTATGAGAACACTGAATTTTATAAGTATTGAAAGATTGTGATATGTGAATACCACTTTTTACATAATCTAATTGCCAAGAGTAGCTGCTTTTCTCATTTCATAATTTAGACTGTTTATTTGAATTCCTTATTTTCCGTGTAGTTTTTTGAAAGCCTTTCACTACATTTTCTATTAAACTATCAAAGCTGTTTTTTACTAGCTTTGAAACACAAATGTCACATTTTAAATCATTTTTCAGTGGACATATAATGTCTACAAGTAAGTTTATATGTCCAGTGTATGTATGTGATTGTTTTGTGAATGTCTGTTACAAGAAATGGTGTATGTTTCCTAATCCATTCAACTATTCCAAAAGTATATGTTCTAGCTTTAATTTTCATTGTTTGATAAGAAATTTTATTATGCTTAAAAAATGAGTCTGCATTCCTCGCACTCATTTAACAAATTTTTATCCATGTTGCATTACAAATACCAGAGAGGATCAAACTGACTAGAAAATACTTTTAGATAAAGCATATGACTTTCTACCATTACTGAAAATGTGGGACATTTGGAAAGTATATGCAAAATCCATTCTGGATTTTTGTGGTTGTGGTTTTTTTTCTTGACTAGAATTTTTGATGGCAATATTCCCTGATGCACTGCGTTAATGTATATCATTCGTTTTAGTCATGTTGGTTGTTCAAAATAAATCATGCCAACTGTTAGTTCTTAACCTGAAGTAACTTCTTTTTACTGATGAGCATGTTACTGTTTCAGTCTTAAAAGAGTAGTTTTCAAATCATAATGCTCAATTGCAAAGGTAGCAGTAAACCCTAAATAAAATAAAACTTCACTAACTGATCATTTTCTAAACCATTGTAGTATCAGAGAATTTATATTCTTGACAAAAATACGGTCACTGATAGTATAGTAGGATTTCTTACTACAAGTATTTAATTACTCTTTGGAGTATATTGTACTATGTTGATCAGTATACTATCAATAACTTAAACTAGTCTAGGCTTGCAGAAATAAAAGAACATGTTACTAATGGAAGTATTTTTTTTATTCTGTTCTTTTGTTGGCTTAAAAATAAAGAAAAACAGAATTGACCAGTATGCCCTAGGTTTTCCTGCTTTCAGTCTTACAAATGCTCATTTTTAATGGCACGTTGGTTGCTGTTAAATCTATGAGCAGCTTTGAAAGTTATAAGAAATAGAAATGTATATATACATCTTTCTAGAGAGCTGGGCTGAAATTATTTTATCAGGGCAAATAAGTTTATATACATATATACCTATTATAGCTCTTAATGTCAGTAGCATTTTCCATACTGGGTCTTAGCACATGCCACTGTTCTGTCAGGACTTTGTTGAGCCCAGCTGCTCTGTTGGTCATCTGCTGGCCCTCCTCCTCCTCCTCCTCCTCCTCCTCCTCCTCGGAGCAGCAGTGCCTGGTGGCTTTGCCGGTGGCTTTGCCATCCCGCCAGGCAGCACGGGGACAGATCCTCACTGCAGCATAGAGGAGCCCCGGGGGGAGTGGCAAATGCAGACTGCAGCAAAAGGCTCAAACAAAGACAACTCAGTTCAAAAGCATAATTCTGGAAAAAATGCAAGCCTACGTCCTATGGGAGATGGCAATGTATGGGGGTTTTTTTCATGAATATATGGATATATTTTTTATAAGGAATCTTAGCTGACTTTTGGATAGCTTTAATGTGCTAGGATAAAAACAGACTTTGGGAAATCGTGGCCTTTGTATATTTCTGATTTTTTTTTTAATGTAGACTTGTTTTTTATTTTTGTTGCTTGCATTATAGTAGGTGAAATAATAAAGGTCATATTAAGTACTACTGTTTAAAATAACATTTCCTAGTGACTTATTTTGTGAATTGAATTCAATAAAATTAGCTTCCAAATTGAGCCAACATCTGCTAAAAACTGACAAAACACCTAGAGCTTTATTCAGCAACATACTAAACAGAAGTCTAAATTAAAAATTGTGAGTACTTCCATGGACTTCAGTTGAACTACTGCCCCTGCTATTAGAAAGCAGTTAAGATAGTTTTTTGTGTTTATGTTGAAAATTGGCAAGGATTTTCTATCACATCCATTCATTAAGTAAAGTAAGGGGAGAGCTGAAATTAAGGATGGAAATGCCATTGAAACCTGTTGTTTAAAATCAGCTCTCAATTGAGAATTTTCAGAGCAAAGACTTCAGAATTACCTGTTAATATGATCCAGTATTTATTAGAGGCTTATCAAAGTCTACAAAGAATAAGGTTTTAACTTAGATATACCTGCAAAAGAGAATTCAACAAAATGATTTTCCAAATTGAGTCTCTACAGTTTTTTTAAATGTTTGTATTTTCCAGTCAGTTTGTTCTTTTATGTCAAGTGGAAAATTATCTTTTTCTTAACTGCGATGAATATCCCAAGGCCTTTTTGGAATAGTGGTACTACAAGTAGTGTGAACTAGGAGTAATTTTTGAAATTTGTATTTATGACCAAGCTACATAATTTGCAGAGATAAATCAGTATTCGTGATCTTTTCAGGAAAAGATTGAAAACAAAGACTCCACAGGTAACAGGAAATGGTGGAAAGAGGTGGTTTTTTACATAGTTTCATATTTGTATGGCAAATTGATTATAGTTTGAAAGTATGTATTTGGTGACTTTCTAAAAAATATCTCAAAGTAATTTATTTTTAGAAATAGAGAAAGTTTCTTTCCCTTAAGGTAAACATAAATAACCATCCATTCAAGTGGCTTTTTGATTTAATTCTGGAATTGCCCTTGTCTATGTAGATTTAGGTGCAGAATGGTTTTAACATTTTTTTCATTTTTTGTTCCATGGAAAGTACAGTGTGTGAAATTCAAAAGGCTGCATTTTTGTTAAGTATTTCACATTATTTTATGAAGTAAAATAGTATTTATTGGATACTTAATGCAAGTATCCAAAGTTTCTAGACTATCCTAGTGAAAATTAGAATCTTATGCAACAGTGAGCTTAAAACATAGTGTAGGCAATTCATACATAACATAGTGTAGGCATAGTGTAAGTGGTTGGTTTTGTTGGATAGGAAATGAGAAGTAATAAACTTACATCTCTTTAAAGAACTCTATTCTCATCTAATGCCTTATTTTCTTATAGAGCTATTTTCCCCAGCACTTGCTTGAATACTCTGCAATGATTTTTGTTGTTAACAGTATGTATGAAGCACTACACAAGTAGGTTTACCACTATGTAAGCTACTTTTTGTCAGTATTTTGGAAATTGTGGTATTAGAGGCATCACAAATAGTAGAGGAGGTAAAAAGTTTTTGACTTAGCTACAGGGATTAGCTGTAATGATGATTGATGATTGACTTAGCTACAGTTCAGGTTGTAATAATAATAACCTTATGTTAAAGCTTTGCCATTGAGAGCTAAAACTATAAGGAAACATCTTACACATAAGAAATCAAAGCAGTTGTCATAGTTATTTAGTTAGAAAAACAGCTAGTGAGCTAGATGTTCTTCATATTCATATTAATTCACCCACTAAGACTGTTAAATCCAGACCCCTTCTGCTGTAGACCTTGTTGATTCAACTAAACAATTTACAAGACTTTGTAAATATGACTTTCTAGATTTGTCTTGACTTAAATTTCATGATTTGGTTCTCAGAGATGCCCATTTTAGTTTAAAATATTGTGAGAAATTGAAGTACTAGTTAAACTCCAAGGAGCTAAAGAGAAATTTTTTTTTTTATTATCAGAATGCTGGTAGTGTTATTCTTATAGTGTCTTTCCTGTAATTTAATGAAGCTCACGCATATTAATCTTCAGAAATAGTCTCAAATAGATTTTTACTATTTTTCTAAACCGTGCCACAACTTTAGCATCAGTTGAAGTTTTCTGTTGCTGTCTTTAAAAAAACCAAAACAAAAATCACAACCAGAAGTTACAGAAATGTATAGTTAATAACATGAGTCCATTAGTGTTACTTTGACAGGCTTTTGGTTAGTTCTGTTAGTTAAAATTTAGGAAAAATTTCACTTAGACTTAAAGACAATCCCCCAGAAACTTAATTGTCATTTTAACTAATTGTAATCTAATCCGGCGTAGCATACTATATTAAATTGATCATTGCCTTTTCTGCTATGCGATATTACACTCTTCATCTTTCTCATTCATTTTGCATGCATCTGCTCACTTCTGTACAGCCACTGTAGAGGCAATTGAGGCTGAAAAAGGTATGATCAGAGTCTTTGCCTTTGGCAGAGATCTGTGGTGTCTGGGAGGGAATTCAAAAGTACTCTGTGTGGGTGTGTTTTATTTTCAACTTGCAAAAGCAGAGATGAATCAACTGCATTGATTCATCTATTCTACATGTAACATTCATTTCTGGCTTTAGGATGATGATTATCTTTAATATTTTAGGGAAAGTCTTGGGGGTTTTTGGTCTTTTGTTTTTTTTTTTACAGAATATGCTGTAGGTTTTTGTATAATAGCATGTTGTGATATGTGGTGTTGTCTTGAAGTTCTTAAAAATAGAAGTGTTTAGTGGTTTTTTTTCTGCATTCAACTGAAGGTTTTGTTTGATTGGGGGGAGGGGATATGTGGAAGGAGGGTTGTTTATGCATGCCTTTCTCATAAAATATATTTAATGGCTTTGAGCATTTTTTTTAAACTTAATGTGATATCTGGTAGTGCAAGACATATAACTTTTTTTCCTTTAGATTTTGAATATATAATATATTGTTCAAATTCATTTCTAGTAGTTATGAGACAAAGTCAATGGATTATTAGTGCTTCTGTGCAAAATAAGTTGTATATACATGCTCTGTTAGTGATATTGAGCAAAATGCCATCAAATTATTTGATTCAGAGTATTCCACTTCAGATTGTTTCTTTTCAGAGAGACTTTAGTTTCTTCTTGCTCAGAATTCAATGAAGTGAATGACAAACAGCATAGCCATTGAGAGAGCTGCCTTTGGGATTTTCAGATTTAGTTGCAAAGCACCATTTAATGACTGTATTCTTTGTTTTTTTAATTAAGGAAGTCAGATCTCCAAAAATATAAACAAGTGCCATATTCTGTTCTCACACACACCTGCAAGAGGTCCTGTTGTTGTGAGTGGAAAGCTGTACTTAAATCTCCAAAGAATTATGTCATCCCAAAGACTTCAGTCTTGTTATGTGGTCAGCCATTTTCAGGTGTAAATTGAACTACAGACCTCATTCATCAAAATAATCAGTAGCAAAATAATACCTATTTTCTATACTTACTTTAAATACATCTGTATTTAAATGATGCCATTGTCAAACCACAGTGCTAACTTGGTGATTGTGGTTGTGTCCATTTCCATCATCCACATGATTGGCACAGTGTGAACCACATCCTGCAGTTTTGCCTGCATGAAAACTGCAGGATCAGGCCATTGTTGCGTGTGCAGGATGTAAATCTGCCACTACTTTTGTAGCCCTTTGCTGCTTTGCCTCCACTGCACTTGCTGTGCTGCTTAGATCTTACTGACATTGCCCTGAAGAGAAGGGGGATGTTAAGATTAGCCCGATGAGCTGGGCAGCAAAAGCACAGCAATGACAGCTGGCCCCACCAGGGACACGCAGAAGCAATCAAGGGGGCTTAAACCCCTTGATTCCTACTTGCAGAATATTTGCCATACTTTGTTCTTTTTGTAATGAACTGAAATCGTAATTGCCGTGAACATTTCAGGAAAGCAGGTTAGAGAATCTTTTAGCAATACAGTTGCAGGGCCATAAGTTTCTTTGGCTGATTCTTTATCTTTTTTTAAACATCATTTGTTAGAAAAAGTATATGTTTTCAAGTTATTTTTCCATTACTGACATATCAAATTTGCATTTTGTTAAGCAATACGAGGATTCTCTCCGCAACATAAAATCTGCAGTTTTGAAGAAGCAAAAGGTTTGGATAGGATCAATGAGAGAATGCCACCAAGAAAAGATGCTCTTCAGCAAGATGGTATTAATACTATAAACACAGCAAATGCCAATGGAAACAATGGAACTGGCAACAACAATGCACAGTGACCACATCATCTTCCAGTTTACTCACTCATGTCCTGCCTGAGAATTCCTAGATTACTGCTTTTTGATGTGACAACAAATGAAATAGCGGGATCACTTGAAGTGACTACTTAACACGAGGTGGAAAACCATCTGACTTGATCCCACTGAAGAGAGACCATCATGCTTTTGAGACAACAGCCCCCCTCTTACACGGTGACCCGACCTCCTGGGAGCGTGTGCCTCAC
Source organism: Nicator chloris (assembly GCA_013400495.1). NCBI lineage: Eukaryota > Metazoa > Chordata > Aves > Passeriformes > Pycnonotidae > Nicator > Nicator chloris. Next base: position 14,409 of record WAAE01013292.1, read on the forward strand.
CCTTTCACACAAACGTCCATCACTGGCTGCTGCAGCTTCAGAAGAGATCTGGGGAAAGGATTGGACTGTTCTCACTAAAGCACACCTAGACTAGCATCTTACGCTTACGTTGTCAACACGTTTAAGTTTACAAATGGGATTTTTCTTTCAGTAGAGGTTGTTTGTTTGTTTGTTTGTTTGTTTTTAAATCAGACTTTCAAATACAACCCTAAGAGATAACTATTTATTAATGGACATTGGTTTCATGATATGTCTTTAAAATTATAGATTAGAATGGTCTTAAAATATCTGGGGCTGCAAAAACTGTATTTTAAATAACAGAAAAAAAATGCCAAAAAAATTTCAGTTGGTCAATCTGTAAAATGCTGACCTCAGGTTTACTCCTTTAGATGTTGCTAATTCTATATTGTATTCACTGTATTTTTTAGTTACAGCTTATCAGAAGATTTCTATGTAGGAATGTTTATTACTTGAACACAGATTTAAAAAAAAATATTTAATTTAGAAACTTTTTTGCCCAGCTTTTTCAAGACTTTTCCCCACCTTGAATTTAAAAAAAAAATTATATATACTAATTTTAAAAGTAAGAAAAATATGGAAGTGTTAATTTTAAGGTACTTTTAATTGAACTTTGTACATGGTTTAAGTAAATTTTGATTCATATCAAGTCTGTAAAGCTTGGCATTGTATTTTGTGTATGCATGTTTTCATTTTGCAAATATTTAATATATAGACCTATGATGTACATCTATAGGTTACCTAGATGTTATGGGTACTTTTAGTTTATTGTGAGTATTACAGTTGCATAAATAGCTAATAATCACTGGGCTGAATAGCTGCAAGCTTTTTATTATTTTTAAATCTGTAAAGGAAACTGAACCTGTATCGGACATACTTTTTGTTTAAGCAAAGCAGCGCGTAAGCAATTGCTCTGTTCAACTGCTAAGGCATTAGTGCGAGTGTAAACTTGAGACTGCATGTATTTTGGTATCTACAGGACTGCTTGGTTAAAATAAAAATAGAAGCCCTGTGCTAATTTGTTCACAAATAATGGACTGTACTGATTGCCAGTGTACTTTGTTATATATTTTGACATTTGCTACATGTCCTTCTCATCCCCTGGAACACGACTTGAAACTTATGTCACTAGAGTTCATCTCTTTTTTTTCCTTTCTTTTCTTTCTTTTTTTTTT
>WAAE01013292.1:15620-141090 GCA_013400495.1 Nicator chloris
TTTTTTTTTTTTTTTGCCATAAACTACAATCTGTACATACCCCTAAGTTGGAAATTTTATGCATGTTTCGAACTATTCAAGTATTTTATAAACGGTAGCACACAATAAATTTTGTGCATGGGCTGCGGCTCCTATCACTGTGTATTGGTTTTATTTGGCATACATAGGTCTAATCTGACCTTGCAAATTGTTTAGAAATGGTCTTCAATATTTAAGCCATTCAAAAATATAGCATAAAAGGTCAGATTTAGCTTGCAGAGAATTAGTTGAATGTAAACACTATGTAATTTAAATTTTTATTCCTGCTGCTTTTTTTTTTTGCTTTTGAGTTCTCTCTCAGAAATATTTTGTGTGTGGTAAACCAGACATCCACTTTTGGTTGTACAGGCTTGTCAGAGCAGGGTTAGTGGACTCTAGAAAAGACTCTTACGCATAGCTGTGTTTTATATGTTGGTTTGAACTAAACATTCAACTACTGAATCGTGTTGGGGCTGCTTTTTGGGCAGAGGGAGAAAATTGTTTGTTTTGGCAGTCTGTGCAGACACACAGATTAGCCTTTTGGCATATTCTTTTTAAACTAAGGACAAGCTGCTATACAGGATGAGAATTAAGATAAGTGACACACTGTTGGTAAGGGGAGTTTTAATACTCAATTTTACTTTATTGCAGATGCATTCTAATTGGAAATTCTTCTCAGAGTTTGAGTCCAGAAGATCAAGTTAAAAATGGTAAGTTTTTTGGCTTTTATATGAAGCAATCCCATCCTTGCAAGCTGTACAGCCTGCATACGGTGTCATATTAGAGCAGAACAGAAACCTGTTATGAAGTACAACTGACATTTTATGATGAATATGATGATGGTACCTTCCTCCTTGTAAGTGCTAGTGGAAAATGTCGCAACCTCACAAGAAAGTATTTGTCCTGATTTGATACTCAGATCTTGGTTGTGATGAGGATTTTGAGTAGCTGTAATTGTGTATATGAAGAAAATACAGACACAATCTTTGTGTGGAAAGACCTCACTGTAATTGGAGAGAACTGGTTCTGATACTTGTATGGCAGTAAGTGCCCAGCAGCAATGATGTTCACTTCTGTGAGGATTCCCTTGCACTATCTATTTTGCTGCTGTAAGGACTCCCTTGCAGTATCCATTTTCTGTAGTAGTTTTTGCCAGATATGAAGGCACATCTGTAGTAAAGGAAAATACACTCGGTAGTTGTTGGCCTGATTTCTCATGCTGTGTTTTCTCCTGTCACCCTTTAGGCAAGTAGTCAGGTAACAGGGTTGTGCCTGGGGGTGTTCCTGTTTGTAAAGTAGGCACTCATTTTTTGCTACTGTGTTTCTGTAAGGTGGAGTCTGGAGCTGTCTCTAATTCTTAAATTGTTTGGGAGAAGAAATTATTTCCTTACTCCCAGAAAACTGTAAGTAGTTTACATTACTTGTTTTATGCTTTCAGCATTTTAAGGAAGGGAAGAAAAAAAGAAGTCACCTATATGTCCTTAGTCTGTTCTTGGGTAGGGAGGGGAGAAGGCTTGGCTTTGACAGCCAAAGGAGACAGGCAGCAAAAGCTGTGAGAGGCATGGCAGGTTCCTGGTTTGAGCTGGAGTAGTCAGCGCGTCTGTGCCCTGCCCTGGGCTCAGCAGACACGCGTGGGTCACTTCTTCCCTGAGCTGAGGGGTGGGACTATCATCTGTGGTGTGCCTACCTGGAGGGCACCCTCAGCGAAGATTCACAGGTGGGCTGGGGTCTCTGACTGCCCCAAGGAGTGTAGCTGTGTGTTGGTGGAACTGAGAAGCAGAAGTACAGACTGAGCTGGGTCAGGTTTTGGGGACTTCTTTTCCAGCAGGGCCTTGTGCTGTCAGGGAATGCACTGCCATTTGCTGAGCCAAATGGGGAAGAGCAGCCAAGTTCACAACCTACCTATATCCAGTTCAACGGCAAACAAACACCTTCACTTCCCACAATTACAGTGTGAAACAGCTTTCCTTTCAAAGCTTATTAAATTCAATTGTGAAATGGAAAAATTGCTCTAGTCTTTTGAATTGTGAAGACTGACCCCCTTGCAAAAAGCCAGATGGTTGGGATTGAGGCTATTCTTCTCTTAGAAAGGGAGGTCTCTTCTGGTGCAACTCTGAATGCTTTTGAAGGGAAGACTCTCCTAACAGCTTGCTTTTTTTCTAATGCTTAATCCAAAAGTATTATTACATAAATTAGGTAGAAAATGAAGGCTTTTTCAGAGGCAGGATCAACAGTGTCTGTTCAGTCCTTCCTTGCCTATTTTTTGCTATAATTTCATGGTCAATCATTCAACTCTTGCTACCCATTTAACAATTCTTTGTTGCTAGCATGTAATGAAAATATTTTTGCCATAAAACAGGTAAATGTTTTACATTCACATAGAATAGAACATAGAAGCCTATTCATCTGTTCTTCTTCTGGTGATAGTATGTATGAACCAGATTTAATGAATATTCTGCTTTGAATGACAAGTGAAGTGGTAGGGATTTTCGGTCACATAAGAAGATGCATATGCACTGGTACGCTTTAATTATTAAGTGTTAAGGTGCTTCCCTTGTAAGGAAGTTTGTTCAAGAACAAATAAATGAGAACCAAAGCTTATAAGAATCTTGGGTCAAGCTTGGAAAGCTATTGACAGGTAGTAATCTATATACACACGTGTATATCTATCTCAGTGGATACTTGCACTAAGGATGACCAAAATAGTGCAGAATAGAATGTCTTCTAGTCTCTCCAAATCAACTTCCATCTATTTTGTATTTGAAGTAATTAATCTGACCCAGCTGAACTGTTATTTCTCAGTTAGTATCAAAAAAAGTTTATAGTCTAAAATCAGATTTAGGTTGCAGACCACTGATATAAGTAAAATACATAAGCTTTTTTGGTATGATACACTTGATCATCGTTTGTTGCTGTGCATAAACCTCTATGTTCATGCTGTGCAGAGTGAAAGGTTTGTCATCTTGGAACCAGCTCTACCAGCCCTAGCAATTTTTGTGTGAGAGATACTAGAAATAGGTTTTTGCTATTTGTGTGACGGTGTCCTATAATACAATTGTTCCTTGTTAAAGCATTGCTGAAGGAACACACTGCTTATTACTGCTGGACCTGAAGCTTCTCTTAAATTTATGGTTGGGGACTGATTCATTGCAGCTTTCAAAAAAAAAAACCAAATGTGCTGTTCAAAGTTGTTCTCCTTAAGTCCTTTGAAAACATCCACATAGCCATTTATAGTGTGTAGGTCACAACTGCTTTGGGTTGGATTTACAGGTTAAGCATTAAATGCTTTTTCACTGCTTGGTCAGCTGCTGTATAACCCACTCCTTTACAAGGAGAGACTTGAGAATCAGATGCAAAATGATTTCTCCTTTCCATCGCTGCCTTAAGCGTAATGGTAACTAACCACTAATTCAAGGAATTTAATCGGGGTGTACAGTCAGATTCTGCCAAGGCCCCTGAACTGTCAGTGTATTGTGACTTTCAACATTATGATGGAAACATATTGAAAGGGGACGGGGTGTAAAATGCTTTACATTACAGCCTCAGGCTTTGTTTGTCTTCCACAGTAAGCTCAGTAGTTTAGGTATTTCAGGAAACTTGAGTGCTGGAGATTGATTTAACTGAAACAGTTGCATTTCACGGAGAAGTAGTTAGCACCCCACAGAGACGCATGCAGGAAGCCAGTAGAGGGGAAGTGGTTTTGTCTGGGTCAAAAAGACTAAGGCTTAGGTTCTAATAGACAAGATATATCTTTTATTATACAATAAAGAATATTATGTGCTGTAAATTAAGGCATTGTAAGTGCAAAAAGCTTACTGAATCATCAAGAAGGCATATTTGATTATGCAAGATTCAGATTAAAATTATTCTTTTACAATGATAGTTAGTATCTACTTAAAGCTTGTTTCATGTCCTTCAGTTTGTTTCAAAAAAAAAAAACAACCGAAAAACCAGATAATCCTCATCTATTGCCCAACAATTGCCAGCAGCAACTGCCGGTAATCACCGCTTGTATCACTTGCTATCATTGTAGCCAGTGTCTTCTGATACATCTGTGTGAACATCTGTTTAATTTGCACAAGGTCAATCTGTGCAAAGACAAAAAAAAAGCAGAAAACTCAACCACAGTGTATGATTTAAATCCTAGACAGTCACCCCCCATCTCCTCCCTTGCGAACTAGAGAACACATGCCAAGGGTGAGATTTGCAATGATTAACCCTGTGCAGGGGACAAGCCAGCTGGTCCCTCCAAGGAGAGCGGAGCAGCTCCCAAAGCAGAGTGCAGCAGTTGTTCCATGCTTTAAGATTGTACTGTCCTAACTCTGAACAGGTGAACTTTCTCACCATGAGGTGCTCACTTTCTACACAGACAGGCAACAACAGTTAAAAAGGAAAACAAGCAGTTACTACTATCTAGGCAGAGTTAATTAAATTACTACATGAAAGCTGGCTTTAAAACAAATTAACACACGCATCTAAATGTGAGCCCCATAAAAGCTTCATGCAGTACATGACTTTACTCCTGTGAAATGAGGACTAAGTTACAAACTGGTTTGGGTAGATGGCTTTCTGCTGCATGTGACTGGTACACAGGAAAAATTTCTTACCTCACTGCGAGTGACTACAATTCTGATGAGGGTAGAATCATCTGTGCCAGCTCCTTTCATAGAATAATAAAGTCTTTCTGCAAAAAAGGCTGGGCGATTTAAAGCACATTGCACTGCAATAAAGTATATTGTTAGGATTAGTTCCAGTAATGTATCCTGATAGTGATATAGTGATACTTGGCAGGATCAGCTTGGCAGGATTTTTGCTGTAGACAGCTAGAGGTTGCTCTTAGTGAAGATCCAGTTACTGTGAATAATGGGACCTGTTTGTAGAGCTAAGCTTATTTTCAAGTTGACCAAATGAGTTATTCCTTCACATAAAAACTTATGGTTAGTAGCAGTTAACTCCTCTGAAGTGCTTTTCAAAACTCTCTGAAGTCTTAATTCCCAAACAGGTAATTCAAAACGAGTTCTCCTTGGATAGCTGGTATTGGGACACAAGGTATTTTACTCAGGTTCCACTGCTAGAATCTCACTAAGAAAAGCACAAATGCAGAAGGTTCTCTGGTAGTTAATAGATCTTGTTTCAGGTAGATAGTGCACACTTGGATATGAGCCATTATTCTTCTACCTGATTCTCAGACCTGATTTTTTCCCATTAAACTCTTGAGTAGAATATACTCTGGGAAGTTTTTGCTTATCCATTATGGCTACAGAATTGCTGTCATTTGGGTAAGCACTGATATGACTGGTGTCTCCAGATTTACTACTAAATATTACTGATTTTCACTATTATATAATTGTGCTGAATTGTGTTGAACTGCTTTACTAAAACAAGTCAGTAGGAAAAAGTGAATTCAAAACAGCATCTATTTTGCTAAGCTTGTCCTTAGCCACAGCTGAGCTTTTTGGGGCAGGTGGTGGTGGGGAAGGGGGTGGAAAGGGAGCTGTGCCTTCAGTAGGTTCATGTTGGCTCTGAGGTTATCTGTGTGGGTGGCTCAGCTGTCTCTGCTGAGGAGCTGCACACCCAGTCACAGCTCTGTGACACTGGTAGCTCCTTTTGCAGAATTTTGAATTACACAGCTACAAACACTAACCAGTGACCCTTGGTTCTGTGCACTTGCCTGCCTTCCCAGAGAAGTGACAAGTAGTTTCTATGTGGCCTTTTCTTATTCGAAACTGACTTCTTCATGATGGATGCTTATTTTATTCATTTAAGTGCAAGATGAATCATTTGAATAATTGAAGCTACTTCTGTTCTAGCAGAGTCTCTGATTATGTGATCATATGCCACATGGCCAGTGCTGAATTGGATTTTTCTTTGGTTACATTTAGGTTTAATTCCTAAAGGATAAGGTGGGGAGGGAAGAACATATAACTTACCAATTGTCTTCAAACCACGTTCCACATTTCCAGAAAATTCTCGGTCAATGCTGCTTAATAAATCACGATTAGCAATCTACAAATAAATGAGATTAATATGTGGATGATGAAATGCAATAGCAACTGGAACCTTAATTTAAAATACATTGACCAAGCTTATTTGAAATTAGTGAAGAACTCCTACCCTGGAGTATGCCTCAACTGTTGCTTTCAGCTGGGGAAAACTTCTGCTTGCCAGAACCATATTAAAGCAAGACTCATCAGTCCCAAGTCTTCCTTCACCCGCTTGGTACAGACGCTGAGCATCTTCTTGAGCTTTTTGATAATCCACAGTTTGATTCTCATCGCGATTACCCTTAATGCAAAGACAACAGATTTCAAATGAAATTTCACAGAGGAAGCTATGCTTTAACTGCTTGCAGTGTACATAGACCCCAGGCATGTATCTTCAAAGCTTGAAGCAGAAATAGTTTGAAATACATTACATTGCTTTCAAACTTCTCTTTGGTTTAATATTCTTTATAGGAAACAAATACAAATGTGGCTCAGAACCCTATCTGTTGGACATGCTTTAAACTGCAGATACACTAACTCAGATAACTTTCCCCTAAAAACCATCTCATAGTTCTAATTGAGTACTGTACTTAATTCTCTATTTTACTTAATAATGTAAGCTTTCTCTTGATTTGTTTGTTTCTAGGCTTCAAGTTGCAAAGACTCTTCCCAAAAGAACTAATGAATTATCTTACTGAATATGCACACCTGAAATATCTCAGGTTTCCCTCCTACTTTATTTAGAAGTTGCTTATTTCAAGTAAGAATGTCTCCAGAAAGCACTTACTACACTTATGTCAGTAGGGCTTCTATGACATTTCATGTGCTTTGGTGGTTGTTTTGGCATTTTGCTGCCCAGTGCATGGATGGGATGCTGCTAAACATATTGGCTGAGTAGGCTGAATACATTCTCTCCAATACTGTTGTATCTATAGAGGTTAATATACTACTTAAATGCTGTGGTTGTCAGTTATTGTAAACTACTGGATTTATCAAAATAAAAATTAGCAGCATGAGCTTCTCCAGGTTTGCCTTCTTGTGGATTTTGACTTTTAACCAAATATCGAGAGCATAGCTGAACTCTAACAAAGGTAGAAGCCAATTAGACAGAGAAGTGTCATAGAAATTCTAACAGAAATAGGCAAATTGACCAGAGAAATGTGGGAAGTTGCATTAGTTACATTATTTCTTCATAAATCTGAGTAATTGCAAGTTACTATTCTTCAACACAAAATGAGCCCTAGTAAATGATATGGGATAAACAAGCTCCAGTGGTCATCTGAGTTCAGCAGCAGCACCTCCCTAATTCTGGTGATGTAAAGGGAAGGCAGGCTATGGAGTAACTTGGGGGAGGGAGGTTTTGCCCTGTGGCACATCTTATCTTGTTTGTAGGGATTCTCACAGGCATTCTACATACCACAGAGGTTATCCAATCAGCTTCACCCAGATTACTTTGTTAACATATGCAAAAAATAAAAAGCATCTTGCTCTAACAGCAGTGTAGAGCACTGTTCTAGGGAACAATGTGGTTGCATCTGCACAATATTTCCACACACATTCTGATATTAATTGAGGGTGCTAAATTAAGTCACACAATTCATCATAGATTTGTAGATAAGAAGTATGTCTTGAGAAGGGACTGAAGTGTCATATCTTAGGGAATAAATTAATGACCATGGGCTAATTTCTTAAAAACCTGCCTCTTGCTAAGCACACATGGGCTATTTTTGGAGCCATTATGACTAAACACATCAGACTGTACAATGTTATCTTTTTAAAAAAAAAAATTAAAGCTCACTTGGCACATAGATATAAGTAATCGTTCAAAGTGTCCTGAAGTGTCTGATCTGATGTCTTGTTCAATGTCCCTTCCAAATTCTGATTTATAGCAGTTCACTATTTCGCGAATTTCCTGGTTTGTCCTTGTGCAAAGGATTTCAATCAACACGCTCTCCTGAGTGCCTGCTCCCTGTAGGCAGAGAAAACAAAGGCATAACTACAGAGCACTACCTGTGCAGTTTTCTTCAGCTGTGAAATAAGGCAGTCATCTGGTGTTTCAAAACTTAATACAATCTACATTCTAAGAACAGTATCCCTGGAGTGTGAAAGAACCAAGTCTACTGTATACTTAAAATCGAATGAGGCTTCCTCAAACATGCCATTCTGCACCAGTTCAGAGAAACACCCCAAACTGTACATCCACGTCAGTGACATTGGCCAGAGTTAAATGGAAAATGGTTTAGGAAGGAAATTCTTTGGCAACCTTAATCTGGAAGCTTACCGAAGGAAGGTAGAGCCTTATGATAAACATTAAAGTCAAAGGTACACATGCATGTTCTGTTTTGGGCAGTACACAAGTGTATTCCCTATCCAGATGTGGTTGCTTCCACAAGGTGGAACTTTTTATAGATGCTTCCCTGCCCCAGAATAAAAGTTAATTGTGATTTCTGTGTACAGGGTGATCTTACTAGCATGAGCATCTCAATTCAGCAAACAATTAGATAGGAGAGGAGATGTATGTGAGACTTCTAGCTTATCTTATATTCTGAATTTTTGAAAATGGTTGAGTGGCTATTCCCCATTAAAGGCAGATCTTCATTTAAACTCCATGTTCTCCAGAAGGTGTGCATTCATACATGGGCTGAGTTACTCATTTCACTATCAGCCACCTCCTAGCTGCTGCAGCTCAAGCAAGACATTCCAGTAAACTGGATGTACCGGTTTACCTGAGTTAAAAGTTTAAACCAACTAGCTCATCTAATCTCTAAATCTCTTTATATTTCAACAGATACATCCATCATCTGACTTTAAGAAATTATTTTTTCATTGTCTTTTTTGGGGAAAAAAGGAATAATCCAAAAATACCTTTTAATAACAAAGGTTTGTTACTACTAAGTAAAGGCGTATACTTTAGTTTAAAGTGGTTATAGTTTTAACAGCACCTTGGCCCTTTCTAGGTTCTAGCAAAAATTACGCTCACGTGGTAGAGAACAAGGTTCTGTCCTGCAGCGTTTCCCCCTCTACTGAATGGACATCTGTCTTGAATTGGCTAATCCTGCAGAAATTGTCTGGAACCGGGAGACGCAGCAGAAAAGAATTTTAAGGCCTGCAATCCCAGGATTTGTTTGACACTAGCAGATTTTTCAACAGTGCTGGGACCAGGTATTCTTAGATGAGCATTTTAAGATAGTTTCAAACTGTTTTCTTCACAGCAATACCATACCTTCATCGCATGACGTAAACTCCAGGCATCATAGTAGGTACTAGGCATGAAGAGCGCTAGAATCAATTCTTCCACATTACCACTTAACTCAGACTTCAGATCTTTAATTAAATCCTGTTCAATTATAAACACAAAAAGGGCTTTGCAGAGTGTTAGGCAGATATTGATTATGTACTGAAGACAGATCAAACTAGAACTTAATTTTATGACTTACTTCTACCTTCCTACCTTTGTGCTGTTTTTCCTGTAAAGCATTGTTCTGTTTCTTATTAAGAACTTCCCTCTGTCAAAATCTCTGACAGCTCAGGTCTTCTCCATTATCTCCTCACTAATGCCATAACTAAAAAGTTTTACTTTAGGTTGCAAAAATGACAGGGAAGAAATTAAATTAATTTGGAATTTTATTTATTATCCAATCCTCAATCATTTCTCAGTTTGTTTCTTGGGAAGAAGACGATTTCAGTGCTGGTTTGTGTGCATAAAAAACTCAGTAGTTTCAGACACTAATAAAAGGGCAGTTTAAGCTTGATTATTTTCTGTCAAGCATTAGAGAAGCTTTGTGTGTGGTCAGGGACAGAGACAGCCTCCAGCCTTCCCCCACCCCTCCTTCTGCCAGGTATCAGGACAGCCCTATGTCAAATACCAGGTGTCTCTCAATATGTAAGGAATATAACCAAGAGAAGTGCATTTAAAAAATGCACAAATCATTCCCCAAGACTAAAATGCAACCAGGCGGTTAAAGCAGCAGCTGAAAGTTTTGGTTTGTTTCCCAATTCAAGAACTAGTGAACATACCTTGCCATACATAGTCTTGAAAGCTGCCTTGATTTTTTGCCTTTGATCATTGGAGCGGTTAGCAACAACATTAATGATGGCCTGCTCATCAGTTCCTTGGAAACAGAAGGGCAAGGTCATGTAAGAATGCAATATAGTCTCTCCAAAACTGCGCATTTTATACTGTTGCATTTGGGCATAGTTATATAATAAGAGGCTGCTATTAAGTCCATCAAATTTTCTGTGTAACTTCATCTACTAAAGAGCCCAGGCCATTTTGAAATGGTAACTTTTGAAAAGCTTGTGGGGGGGAATTATAGTTAAATAAAAACTGAAGAAAACAACAAAACAGCATTAAGAAGTTAGATCAGTACGAACTAAAGCTTCTATTGCTTACTTACCAAAACCCTTCATAGCTTTGCGTAGAATTTCTGCATCCCTTCCAGCATCAAAGTTTGGAGCAGCTTGAATTGTACCCTGGGTACCCTGAACCACTGCAGCAGGCTGAAAATAAGAGTCATATGTAACTGGATATTTACACAGTAAAAATTCAAATTAAAATCACAACTCTGCAATCAGTACTGCAGAAGGAGTTATCCATTAGTTCTCCATTTCTTCCTCTAACACAGGGCAACATTACTCTGAGGGTAGATGGAAACTCCTGATGCAGAACACAACATAACCTTTGGAAATCAGCTGTAAAAACATTAAAACTACAGAAGCCACATGAGATGAATTATGGAAGAGAAAACAGCACATACCAGACCAGGCATTGGGGATGGTACTTGTCCACCAGGAAATCCTGGTGAAAATAAAGAACAAGGTAGGAGAAATTAATTAGGTCTCCTCTTATTATGGAAATGCCATTTAATCTGAGTATAAAGCCAGACCTGCCACTGCACACAACCTGTTTCCTAATGATACCTACCACAATCAGAACGTAATTTCTTCCTGTGGGGATAACGGGAAGAAGCAATTTGGTGGATGCATTTTGGTACATACACTAGCAAGGCAATTCTAAAAACACTAAACCTGCTGCTGCTGTGGGAACAGGAAGGATCTCTCCTTATGAAATTCTGCTATTTTTGACAGAAGCCAAGATAGCCCAAACAAATGAAGAACGTGTGTTCTACTCTCTCTTTAAAAGCTGATGCACATTAAAATGCCTAGCATCTAAATGATAAATATTCAGAATGCAATGCTGCAAAAAGGATTGAAGGAATCTCATTTTGTGATCAAAACCACTGGTAATACAAAAGCTAAAACTATTTTTTTGTACTGGAATTTTGGTTTTATTCATAATATGTACACACATTCCTTATAATTTTAATAGCAACTTAGTACCAGAGTTAACAGAGCAATCATAAAACAAAAAGGTTTTGCTGCTTTGAATTTCTTTAAAACACAACTGATACATTCCAGGACAAAAATCATCTCCATGGTAACTGACCACTCAAAGCATTACAAATACTGCACTGCTTTTAAGCAAATGCTTTTAATGCATTCTCCTTTCCTCTTTCTCCAGTGTGTCAGGAATCACTGTGAACACACAGATGTGAAAAATGCAATTGAGCTTAACAGAACTGCTAGATACTCATTGAATGTGGACTCTGGATTTCACAGTTCTCATCAGATACTTGCAGTTTGAAAAAGGGCAAGCACCTAAACCACTACATCATGACCATTAATTAGGGACAGCCATCCCTTTTGGATGTAGCACCTACAGAGCTGGTTCTCATCAGCTCTTCAGTGGCCTGGTCAAGAAAGGTGGCAGGAGGTACACAGCATACAAATCTCAACAGCTACAAGTAACAAAGGTAAGGGCCTAATTTGTTACTACCTATCCTGGAGTCTCTTGGTTTAACCTTGGATGCTTGAAATTTCTTATATATGACATACCTGGAATTTGTGCTGGTCCACCTCCAGCATAGCTTTGGGCAGGAGGCTGCTGTGGATAGCCACCAAAGCCAGGCCCAGTGGGAGGCACAGCAAAGCCAGGGCCTAGAGGAGCCAGGGGGAAAAAAAGCAGACTTTAACACACTTCGTATTTTGTACTTGACTTCTTGACACAATAGCAGCCAGGTTATTGAGCAGAGCTATGTAAGAGACCAGTTTCTCCATGTCTGTGCAATGACCCAGAACCACCAAGGTTCTGCCATCAGCATGCAGGATGGCAGCCTGGCTGGCTGCCTGTGTGCTGCTGCCTGAACCCATCACAGAACAAAGCTGAACAAAGCTGCTTTTCTTTACTATTTCTAACAAGCACAGGGAATGGAACACTGGAAATCACTCCTGACTGGTACTCTAGCAAAGGATCTTACCTCCAGGATAAGGTGGCATTCCTCCAGCCTGGGGAGCTCCAGGGAAGCCCCCCGAAGCAGGGTAGCCCCCCGGGGCAGGATATCCTGCTGCCCCTGGAAACCCAGCATTCGGTGGTGCTGCAGGATAGGTCCCTCCTCCTGATGGAGGGAATCCTCCAGGAACAGCAGGATAGGTGTACTGACCAGCTGGTGGATAGACAGACTCCTGTCCTGTTGGCTGAAACACAAAAATGGGATGTCTGTATGCCTGTTAACAGCACATTAGAGTGAAAACTCCCAAGCGGCCAAAACGTCCACGTGTATAATAACAATGTGAATTATACAATTAGATGTAGGGTTGAAGCAGTAGCAGCAGAATTCCTTAAATCTGGGTGGGGTCCTCCTGGTTGGGTGTTCTGATGCATCTCCTATGTTGACACAGAATCAGAGCGTGCTGCAGGGTGGAAGTCACCTTTGAATGGCCTGTGATCCCATCCACCCTCAAAGCAGGGCCCTGGTCCAGTGTTTCACTACTCTTCCAGAGAAAAATTTTTTCCTCAAAGCAAACTGCAGTTGCAACCTGTATTTGCTAGCTGCCCTTTCACTGAGTACCTGTGACAAGAGTTGGCCTCAATGTCTCTATCGCTCCTTCTCACCCAGGAGAAGACTGAACAGATCTGTGCTTAGCCTGGTCTTCCCCAGGCAGGCAGCCTTCCCTGGACATGGTCCTCTTTGTCTATGTCTTTGTTGTACTGGGAGGCCACAACCAGACACAGTAGTCCAGAGGTGCTCTTGCTAAAGCCTGGTGTGTCATTAGCCGTCCTCCCTGAGGACTCACAGTGCTGAGCCACACTGGACTTGTCAGCCACTGGGACTCCTGGTCCTTTCCTGGAAAGCTGCTCGTTCTATCCCACACCAGGAGTGAGCTCAGCTCAGCTTGCTCTCTATGAAGCATTAGGAGCGCACCCCCTGTTAAAAGACTTCTAAGAGCACAGTAGCTTTGAAACTTCTGCCTCTCTTATACAAACATTATTTTCAAATGTTACAGGGTAAGAACTTTTTTTTTTTTGGGGGGGGGGGAGGTCCCATTTCCTTTGGAATACAGGTTATAAAGCATGGACATTCAGTGACTAAATCTGGATCACTGAGTCAGACTAAACACCTATTACAGGTTTTAAATACAAAGAACAAGTCCGACAGCTATATATTTGTTTTGCTACGTGTATTATTTGCCAGCTTTACCACAAAGGTTGCTATTAGCATTAAGATATATTAGAAATATTTCCTTGAATGATCTGGGTCTCTAAGGGAAAGCCCTGTAAGGTAAAAGTCATTATACACGATCTCAGAAATCAGGCATTCAAAATCAGCTTCATAATGAAGCCTAATGGATGGACCCATTGCTCACTTGCTGGGAATCATCTTTACTGACTAGCTTTAGAAATACGAGTCACACATTACATACAGTACACATTCCTTCCTGACCCCAGAAAACAGAAAGTGCAGAGCAGCAAAGCCTAGCTCAAATGTTCTCCTCGGGTTTGGCTGCCCCAAGGTTTCTAGCCCCAAATTCCTATGCCCAGGCCATATAATATTCTTTTCCCCAGAGGTACAGTCTAACATTTCTCTAACTGACTCAACAAAAAGATTTTATTGGAATTTAGATTCATAAATCCAAAATTAGGATGCTTAAAAGCCCTGCTCAGATTATTCCCAGTGCTGCAGAAAACAATAATTTCACATATGCTTTTTGAATTGGTTATCACATTGGGCATCATCAATGAGACTAGGAAATTATTGATAACAAGTCTAAAAGGTCTTTTAAATTAATTCATTGGAGCTGGCTATTTTTTAGATGTTAGCTAAGAAAAAAAAAGGTATTTTCAGATGTAGTTAAAATTAAACTACAGTTAAGATCATGAAGGTTCAGCAGAACTTTGAGGAAAGAAAAGCCTGGAGTTAAGAGTTTTGTTTCTAACATGTTTATCTTTAGTTTGACTGACTTTAGTGTTTCAGAAGAAAGGTAGATTGTAAAGCAAAGTCATCAGAGAATTTATTGCCTATATTTATATGTTTATATTTTATTTTGCATGTATTTATATGTATATATTTGTATCTTGCACATATTTATTTCTTTCCGGTATCTTAAAGGCATTCAGGCTGAGATCCATGCTTAAGTCTGGTTCTGCACCACATAGAACACAGGTGAAATTCGCACAGTTACAGTATGACAAGAGCCATGAGTGCCATGATGAGTGCCATAAAAGCACAGAGATGAATCCAACTTTGAAAAATATTGCAGACATATCAAAAATGCCTGCAGTATCAGCCATACCTGATACATTTCAGCCTTCCATTAAGTTTCCTTCAAATTCAGTCCATTCAGTTGTGAGCTGAAGGTGGAACAGTCCTGTGGATAGGGTAGTCAAGATACAGTGTCCTCTATCCTCAGAAAAATATTTACTTGGTGTTATATGAAAGCTGGGCTACTTGAGTGAAGTGTTTGAAGCTCTTCCTGACAGCTGTGACCACTGAAGCTTGTTCAGCATCTCTGTAAATCCTAGGATACAGCTGTGTGAGTATTTGGTACAGATTGATTCAGAGATTGCCTCTAACCCTACATGTAAAGGGCCTCCTATTTACAGAAGAAACTTAAAAAAAAAAAAAAAAAAAAAAAGAAGAAAAACAACGAATAGTTGAGATGAGACAACTATATTTAAAAAACCAAACTCCAAAGAAAAAGATAAAACAAGACCAAACACCTTTCTGGTGGGTGTCATTAAAAAAACTAAGTTTCCTTCTTGGAATTCTTGTGTGACAGCTGTGAAGTCATCCTCAGAGATATACAGATGAAAACAAAGACCATAATCACTAGAGAACAGGGTAGATGAACTGACAGCTACTATTCACAGACACATGGAGCACAGTAAGAAGGGGTGTTCACAGAATACAAATTCATTAGGAATGCAATACATTCAAGAGCCATACTTACAGGATAGCCTGGGAAAGCAGGGTAGCCATCAGAAGGGGGATAACCTGGGTATGACATTCTGGAAAAGAAAAAAAAAAAAAAAAAAGGTATTTTCACTGTGAAGCACTAAATATGAGTTTGTAGTAGGTATTTGCTTGCTAATTACCTGTTAAATCACTTGAATAATTTGCTATTAACCCACAAAACTTTTCCTCTTTTTCCTGTCCTACATCTGACCATAGCAATCAAAATTCAGAAGGGAAGCATCTTCAACTTCACAATTAACTATCACTCTTACTTAGGGTCAGATGGACATTTAAGCATGGTAAGAGGGTCAAACCTCCAGAAAGCTCTGAAATACAGGATACACTTTGAGGTGCCCGCAGGAGGGAAATGAACCCTTTGCCAGGACAGAAACCATGGAGGTTTCTGGACTGCACCAAGCATCTGTATCCATCATCCTGCACTGCTCTGCTCACAGGGGTAGTTCCTGGGTGAAAAGCAGTACCCTAGCTATTCCATGTAAAATGCTAATTTGATAAGAACAGGTGTAATCCCCCAGCATTACTTCATTTGTGGAACAAATTTCTATTTCCTGATAGTAACTGTTAATTTTAGTCACATTTTTAACAGAGGGACATGGGGAGTAGGGGTAGAGATCATCCCATCCTGCACGTTGCCAACCAGTTGGGCAGGGAGATTCGAGACCAGTAGCCAGGTTATGAAACATTTAAAGACAGGGAAGAAAAATGGACTTTAAATTTGGCAGAAGCATCCTCAAGCTGAACAGCGGCTCTGACGTAACTACTTTTATAACCAAAACAACAACAGATTTTTTTTTTTCCGTCAGACTGCCGTTTCCCCCCGCTGTCCCCGCATGGGCACGGGGCGGGTTAAGCCGGGGGCCGGGTGTGAGTCAGCTGCGGCAGTGGCCCGCGGTGAAACATCAGCGGGTGCGCCGCTCTCCGTGTGTTGGGCGGGAGCTCAGCCGGTAAACGCGAAGTCTCCCAGCTGTAGATGCTCCTCCGGGAACCCCGGCTCCGCACTGCACCCGAGGGGGCACCGGGAGGGGGCACCGCCCGAGCCCTCTCCGCGCCGCCGCCAGCACCACGCCCGCCCCCGCCGCCTTTAAGGGCCCCGCCTGCCGCTGCCCCGCACCGCTTAGAGCAGTCACGAATCACCCCAGGCTCCTCCCGCTCCCTCAGCCGCCAGCCGCGGGCCGGTCTGGCGAATCCTCCGGCGAGGTGGAGCTGCGGGCGGAGGCAAGTATCCCGGTGTCCCGGTACCTACTTCTCCCAAGGCCACCTGACCTCGTCCCCGCTCCTCAGCGCCAGAGCAGCCCCCGCCGGGGGTGCGGCTCCCCGGGGCACACGGCACCTCCCTCGGCCGGACACCTGCCGAGCGCCGAGCCGGGGGCGGCCGCGGCTCCGGGAGCGCACCCCGGGGCTGGGGCCGAGCCCCTCGGGCGATGCGTGAGCGGGGCCGGGCGGGGGCGAGGAGCACGCGAGTCGCGGCCGCCCGGCTCCTCCCTCCCCCTAGCCGCCTCACCTGAGGGGAACTTGCGGAGCCTCCGGCCTCTCTCCGCAGCCACACCGCAAAATGGAGCCTGTGCGGCCGGCGATGCCCGCCCCGCCCCCGGCACCGAGCCCGCCCCGCCCGGCCCACGGGCCGCGCTCCCCGCGGGCAGGAGCGCCGCACCCGGTGCCGGTGGTGACGGCCCTGCCAACACAGAACCCTTTGCTGTCTGTGCAGGTTCGCCCCGTCTGGCTGAAGGAAAGCTGTGAGATGCCCGGCTGTCCCTCGGGACGGACGAGAGGTAAGCTCACAGGCGCAAGTGCCACAAACACAGAGCCACGCGCCAGTGGAGCTGTGTCAGGGGAAGCGTTCACACAGGAAGCGCCGGAGATGCGATCCCACGCGAGTCCTTTGCCACCCGCTGCGAACGGGAGAGAAAAGTCCACACTGCAGTTTCGCTATGGCACCACTGCAATGGAGTTCAGCCCTAATGCACGTAGTTCTAAATCTGTAATCCAGTAACACATGAGGCTTTAGATCAAGATCGTTGTTCAGTAACTGTCAGGGAGTCCATCAAGTCACCCAGGCCACCAGAACTGCATGTAACGGGCAAAGAATATAAAAGACCTAAGTGCATGGAGCTGGACAAGCTGCTCCTTTTGCTGTAGTTACTGAAGACCAGGATCTAGGCCCCAAGAAGACATAAAGGTAAGATTGACTGACTGCTACATGCATTTTCCTGGAAGGAAATCTTAATTATAGTTATTTGTATGTAATTATGGGGGAGTGTGCCTTACTGTTTTGTTTCTGTGTGTTGTAACGTTTATTCATATGATATTTTGAATAGACATTACACACACATAGTCCTTTCTTTACCTGATGGTTAATTAATTCATTGGACATTCTGACAAACAAGATACAATTTATGAAGGATTCACCTATGATATTATACACCAGTTACTTGAGGTTATTCAAAATATCCCCTATTTTGTTTATGACAAACATGTTAGCAGTGTAGAGACCATTCCAATGCAAACAGCTTTGGTTCTTTCCTGTAACCTGGTGTAGCACTTCAGCTCTAGATGAAATAACAACCACTGTTCTATTTGTCTGTAAAACAGTGTGAAGTGCAGGCAGCAGAAAATAGATGGGTAATGATTTACCATGCTTGCTTGCTTCAAATGAAGCGCACCTAAAGCCACATGAATCTAATACATTACCTATCCAGGAAAATTGGGCTTGTTCTCTCTTGTTTGCCCAGAACACATCAGGAGTGGCTTTAAGAATTTAATCCTCACAGCATTCTTCAGCTGACACTCCAAGTGCATGTCTACTTTATTTCGCCTGTTAAGCACATTTCTTTCAGGACAGATATATATTTTAATCTTTGTCTCCATGGGAACCAAGTACATTTATAAAATACACAATTCTTTACCTTTTTTGTTTAGTGGACTGTTTTAATTTGAGCCACTCAAGAAAAGAAAAATTTGTTTTAAAAACAAGTGTAAAAGGGAGAATATTTTTAACAAAAATTACATGTGTCTGAAGAATCTGTTAAATGCATTGAATGTTTATGTATCAACAAGAATGTTTGGAATTACTTTTTTTAAAGCATGCAATGGAACCATTTTGGTCATCTAATTTCACCCTCTGTTTTTAGGGGAATCCCTTGGCTTGTTACTATACCTAGAGCTCACACATTTAGAAAAGCTTCTAAAATCCCATGCAGAGTCAAGGCAGCTTCTCACTACTAGAAAATTCAAGTTTACTGGAGAGACAAACTCTTGTCCTTCTCTTCTGTAATATTCTTGCATCTGATCCTAAGACATGGTGCTGGACAGAATTCTGGTCTGGAGTGACTTGGCTCAACTACATAGTTGTGCTGAGTGCCGTCAAAAGAGCTGAAATGAAACTTTTTTTCCAGAGGAATTTATTATTTGTGCTGTAGGTGGCTAAAGCATTGCTGCTTCTCTGTTCTATGTGTCCTGGTTGGAACATTATTTCCCACTTAAGTAATATAAAGTATTACTTTTGGTGTTCTACTCCAGCCAATATAGTTAAATTAAAACCAAAAACTTTCCCCAAGTTTGCTGTAAGAACTAGTCAGCTTTGAACCATAGGTCAAAGTGTAACAAACCCACAGGATACTGCAGTGGTCCAAGTCTACATTAGGTACTGAAAATACTTCTCCTGTTAGACTGCCTTGTGACTGCAGCTATTAGAATGCACAGTCCCAGTAAGCTGTTGAGTTAACCTTCCCTGGGCACAGGGAGCAGGGTGAGTTCAGCTCCCTTCAGGAGGAGCCCTGGGTTTGGTTTGCTGCTCAAGGGAGCCACTGCCCAGTGAGTCATGTTAGTGCTCCACCTGCCGTGGTCTGAACATCAGGGTTTCACACAAGCCTCACCACTGAGTTGCCAACCAGTCTCTAGTTCCATTGTGAGGAAATGGAAGCTTCACCTTTCCTCAAAGCACAGGAGAACAGCAGCTTGTTCTCCTTAACTGCTCTAGAAGGCTTGTGTGTCTAACGTTTTCACTTCAACCTTTTTAATCCTTAGGATTAAACCCGTGAATTTCAGGTATAGGTGGCATATGTCCACAGGTTCACAAAATTGCACACCAAAACACTGTCTCCTCTTTGCAGCAGGTTTAAGTGTTCTGCCAGGAAACTGAAGTGACTCAACTAAACAGGCAAATTTAGAGCTTCATCCCAGTACATGGAAATAATTACTAAATAAAGTTGCTATTCTGGCAGCAAGGATTTAAGTTTCAAATTGCAGATAGCAGAGTAAGGTTTGTTATTTCCAACGATAAAGAACTTTTTTTCTGCGGAGTCTCATCGGTTAAAAAATAGTGGACCATTACCACCTCCTTCTGAATTTTTATGAAGGCATTTCATAAATATAAATTATAAATAAGATACTTTATCCTGTAAGTATTAGTTTTGATAAGAAACACAGTGTACTTTCATGTGCTTGCATGTTTTACATGCATTTTCAGAGCTGTGAAAGAGCAGTCTTACTGTGCTGGCAAGATATCAGAGAAAAGCATAATGTCTGTGTGCTAATTAAACTGCAGCTTGCCCAAAGTCACCCATGCTCACTGCAAAGCACATAAAGCTGCATTGCCTTTGTACTGCCCAGAGGTCCTTGGCTGAAACTCTCCTCCTTTGTTGATGCTGCCTGAGATCATGTGTCTGAGAAATGCCCAAGGTAACAAGGTGGATGGATTTGATACATTCTTCCAAATTGTACCAAAATATAACAAGAGAATAAATTGTAACATTGAACTCTGTTCTGAATATTATTATGTGTATTGAAGAAAATAACTGTTCAAGAATGTCATGCTGAGGTAAAAACCCAAGATGAGCTCAGCTAAGCCAGGATTTAAAAAAAAAAATCTAAGTATGTTAAACATTTTAACATTCTTAATAAATTACATCATTTGAGCCATTAAATACTTGAGTGCTGGGAGCTGGTAAAAGAATTTTTTGAACAAGGTATTTTAAAGCCCAGTATTTACTAGGAAAATACGCACACTGCCACAAATAAATGTAATACAGTAATGTCCAGGAAGTTATACTCATTCAGAGAAGTCAACTAGGAAAAGAAAATGCTGAATGCATCACAGAGGATGGAAGTTTTTTATTGCAAGATCACTAGTATGACTAAATATAATATACAGAAGAATACCAGAGAATTATCTGTCTTGACTGTGTAAAACCAACTTTGTCAATTATTTGGAGCAACACATTCTGAAGAAACAAACAAATAAATAAAACAACAAACAAACAAAAAAGGAGTTAAGTTCCCTAATAAATTCATGCTGTTTACAAATCAAGACGGAGTTGAAGCTTGAAATCCTTGGTGATGCTGCTTGACTCCCAAGCTTTTCCCACCAGATTTTCTTTTGAACTTCAAGTTTTTAGACAGATTCCTGTAGAGTGGACCAATTCTAATAGAATACCTTTAGTAATTCCTGTCAACATTTTACAACTCTAGAGAAGGAATGCCTTCTAGGTAACAGCACAGCTCAGGCTTTACAATTAAGCAAAATGATGTATTACACTTGTGTTTGCAGTGTTGTCCTTCATAAAAGTGGTCACTGAAATTTGAAATCAGACATTCAAAACTCCAGAGTCAAAGTAAGGATCACCATGTGTCCACTCACAAGGACAGAATGGATGGGATCAGACAGAGTTTTTAAAAAGGAAACTCTTCCTACTCCACTTCCAAGCATTTGGCAATGTCCTGTCTTGCAAAGGCCTAAACTCATGGACTTTGGTCACTTCAGACACCTCTGCTTTGCAGTGAATCTTTCTACCTAGGAAGACATAACCTCAGTCCCTTATCACACATCTTCATTAGTCTTCAGGTACTTGCAAGGACTGGCAAATTCCACAATGATCACAAATTGTTCTTCTTGGAACTTTGCATTTTGCGCACACCAGCTTATAAAACAACATAGATTTTTAAAACTCTAAAAGCTGAATAGCTTTCTTTTTATGTTTTCTCCTTTTTCATAACAGGGAATGGCAAAGACTTTCCTGCAGAGGAGGGATAGGGGAAAGAATATTTTGCTTCTCCCCCTGCAACTTCTTTGCAGCAATTGAGAGACTTCTCCACCTTTGCTGCTTCCTCTTTTCCTCCATTCATGTCAAAACTTTCTTCAAAAAACACCCTGATCTGAAAATTTTGAAACATTAAATGGCTGAATTTAAGAATATTAACTTTAAAGAAAAGAAAGCACAACATTTTTATTTGGACTGATAAAAAACCAGTGTTGAGTTCCAATACTTATTCAATGTTCACAAATAACATTTTCAAAGAGATGAGGATCTTTGCTGGACCTTCAGTTTTCACTTGGACCTTGCAATTAGAATTTAGCATTGAGTCACTGGGGGAGCTCTTTAGATTGGAACAGCCAGTACAGGATCTATAGATTTGTAATCTGAGTCTTATTCTTGGATTTAGCTGGCAAATTACCAGAATTAATCTGGAGAACACTCTCTTTGCATACTTCAGTTTCATTCACCAAACTAGATACAGCCTTTAGTAAGGTGGGAAGAGTTTTGTTGTAGAAAAGGGATACTTCAAATTTGTTAAAGCAGAGTAGCCCCCTCAGCACAGCTGAACTGTAAGACAGCCTTCTAAAGGTAGTTATTGGCAGAGACTGTGTAAAGTTACAGCTGATATTTGTATTGGCTTTCTTCCAGCTGGAATTCAGTTAACATGAAACATGTCTTCGGGAGAAAATGGGGTTTCTCTTCATATAATTTTAGCAGCAGTACAGCGTTATGAAATAGAAAATTTCTATTTGCCAACACCCAACTTCTGACCTCAAATCTCGTGGATTGTCATTTTGCTGTCCTTTTCTTCTTTGGCAAAGATGGAAACTCTAGTAGCCAAGCTTGTTTAGCCACAAATGTTATGAACTCAGTTGCTGGCTTGAATTCTCTGAACTCCCCCTTTATGAGGGGCTAATGTATTGACCTTGACTTCCTTTCCCAAACAATCAGAAAATAATTATAGCCAGAGAAGTGATACCATGAACTGAATTTACTGTCTCTTAGTCTGTCAGTACCCTGCTCAAGGGATATACACAGCACCACTGATAAACCAGACACCATTCTGCAGTCCTTCATGGTGAAACATATGCAACACAAATGCCCACAGTTTTAGTGTGCTTTAACAGCTGGAAAAAAAAAACCTGCGAAGAACTGGAGTTCACTCGCATCCACTCGTTCTTTCCTGATGCCATCTTACTCCCCCACCCCCTTTCAAAAATGGATTCATTACACAATAAAAAAGAAAGTTTTTTTCTGGACAGAAGCCATTGTTGCCACTGCAATGGAACTTTTATTCCAAATACATTCTTACAATAAAGCTGTATTTTGTTATACAAGTAGACAAACCCAGGAGACAAAAGATTCTCATACTCCATTTTAAAATACCAGGCTCAACTGAACTGCAGCCTTTCCCATTCATTTCCTGAAGCACGTTAGGGATTTTTCAGGGCAATGGAAGTAACGATGTAAACCAAGTCATGTAGGTAATTAAATTACAGTCCAAGGAAATTTCTAACACCACAGAAAAGTGTATCTGCTCATTCTTCGGGCTCCTTGAAGTGTAGGGTGGCAAAAGTTTCTTTATAAACTCAGAAGTTTTTCGTTGAGAGCAATCTGTGACTGTGTGAGATTTGCCAAGTAGGTTACCATCAGTAGGTCCTGAAAGGGAAAGGAAAAAACCAGTGATCAGAAATATTAACAAATTATAGCTTATTAGAGAGCAAAATTGTTAACTCTTGTAAAGCATTTTACAATCAGCTACAAGAAATATTGTTAGTCCTGAAAGCCTGAGGAATGCTTCCCTTGCAGGAAGCTTTTGGTGTTCCTGGAATATGAAACACTGCTTGTGAAATTTTAACTCTGAGTTCACTCATGTTAACCAGACAAGTCAAAGGGTATAAGCAAAATTAGAAATTAGTTCTGGTCTTACAGACTGTGGGTGAACAACACATTCAGAAACTTAAGTTTTCTAAAAACCTGTTACAGAAACCAGGTATCATGCTAAAACCTTGTTCATGTCATAAGTGTTATGCAAAGAGACAGAACTCCACCTCAGGCAAAAGAATCTGGCAAGTCACCAGTTACTGCTGAAATAAAAATTATTTAAAAATTTGGTAACTCATATTGTCCAATCAATATGAAAGAAGAATTGGTACTGGTTTTCAGATGACTTGCAAAATTCCTAAGTCCTTAAAAAATTAATACTTTATCTGCAGTTGCTTGCAAGATTATGGTTAGCTTCTTTATCCACTCTCAGCCCTTAAAACACCAAATTACTGACAGTAAAAAAGCTGTTTTTGCTATTAGCATGTTTGTATGAAAAGACAGATCACAGACAAGTTTGTGTCTGTATGACAAATTTTCAAACTTGCTAGGAAGGCACAGAAAAAATTAATTATGATCTTACATTGATATTGCTGTTCAACATGGTCTCAAAGTCCTCTGGTGAAATCTTTGGCACCTGGTTAATAAGATCCATCAGGAAGCGCCCGACAGTGTTGTCAGCAGCCACTTTGCCAGACTAAGCATAAGAAACACACACTTCAGCATAAGTGGAACTCAAAGTTTATGGCCCAGAAAGAGAAATATTAAAGAGAAAACCAAGATGCACAAGTTAACATCAAACTTTTTTTCTGGCTGATAAAAAGCTGGCCTTACCAACACGTCCTCGGCGTACTGCAGCACCATGGTCAGGGTATCCTGGATCCTGGCTGAGGCTGACCCCACCTGCTGTAAGTCACTGGACAAGCCAATCACTCGATTGGGGCTAAAGCAGGTCTTCATGATAAGATCCACTGAAAGCAAAAGGAGGATCAGTGAAAAAAACTGTCACAGACACCAGTTTAAACTCTTGTTGAAGATTTTTTAAGTCAGCTTCAGCAAGCCAATCTGATTACCAGTAAAATTCCCAGAATGGTGGTTTTACCAGGGTAAAAGATGCATTTGAACATTGTCACAACAATGGTTATAACCAAAACAGGAAGAAAGTATTCACCTCCTATCCGCTCTGTGTCATAATAAACATATTTCACTGTTAGGGGTGTAAACATCACCCCCATAGTTTTACCAGGGACTCCCATTGGGGCACTAGAAAAAAAAAAGAACAACAAAACATGTTCAGCATGGACATTTATAAGAGAGGAAGGAAGAGATTTCCATCTCAATGATCTCTGTTAGCAATAAAGCGTGAACATGAGTATGTTACTCATTCTCACCAAAATCAGCAATTTTAAGACCCAAGGATAACTGAGGACAGGAAATCAGTTCTGGCATACTATTAATTGCTCTTTTTTACCCAAGAATACTCCTAGCTTCTTTGACATCAGCATGAATGCATGAAGAACTATCATCTTAGCCAAAGTTCTTCCTTGCTTTTAGAGAAAGTGCTCTTCTATCCTAAGTACTTCATGCTTTAAGAAATGACTGCAACAACAAGCAGTATGACAAAATTCAAGTACTAAGCACGGTCAAGAGCTTTATTGTACCTATTCAAAGTACTTGAAGTCTATTTACGTTTTAAGTAAGATGTCATGGAACAGCTCCCGTTTTAAAGATGCACAGTCAAAAAGCACTACTTTCTCTACAGAGAAAAGGGTTTTTTCCGCACAGGGCAGAGCTCTTCAGCCAATACTGGGAGAAATTCAGTGAGGTGGAAGAGTTTAATTTCAGTATTTAATCTCCATTGTTAATTGAAAAGAATGATGGGGTTAAGGGGAAGAAAGACCCATCAAGAAGATGCTGTTTGAAGTGTTTTAACCACAGTAATCCTCCGACATTGATGTCTGCACTGCTGAGCAATAAAGCCCTATGGCTACAGGCTAGCATTCAGTCAGTGTGATGGGAGTTAGTGACATTACTGCTAACCTCTGAAACGTCCCAAAGATGTTCTGAAAGTTGTTAATTAGGTCACAATTCCCCACCACAATGAGGTACCAGTTAATGAAGTCTTTCAGCCTACATACAATGGTCAAGACATTCCAATGAGAAGTATCCATGATCCCTGGCTCACCACTATGTTTAACTACTGCACAATATTGTCCAAAAAACGACACTGCACCCCACTACGTTTCTTGTTACCCTGATGGGGAATCTCTCAGTAATTCAGATTGCTGCCCTCCCAGAAATGCAGCCTCTCAGAGTACCTGACATAGGCTTTAATGCTCATGCGTGAATTCTGGAGACTTGTGTCCACGGTGAGGTGGATTGGATTGTGTGCTTCCCGGCTGTAATACTCATGGATCAGGACTGAGTGTTCCGTGATGTCATGACCTGTTGCATACCTTCAAAAGAACACACGTTGAAGAGCCATTCTTCCAACATTCAAGTGCCCAGTGTTTTGTATAAAACTGTAGGAACCACAGGCTGAGCACACCCACACCCAAAATATGCATGGGGCCAGTGTTGTAGTACCAGCCATAAAACATCAGTAAATTGACATCAGACACCTAATATTCAGTTATCTGTCACTGTGTCCTACAGCAGCTTTTTCCACCTATGTCAGTCAAAGCATACCAAAGAAACTTGGACAAATTTTGTCTTCCACAAATCACAGATCTCTCTGCAGGAGGTCTAACTTGTTAATCAAGCTCCTTTAGCTGCTCTACAATTAGCATCTCACATCCTCAGGGAAACTCCTGTCACTGGAACTGCACTCTGCTGTGCCATTAGAAGGCTGTTGAGGAAGCTTGCTCCACAGGAAGAAAATGAAGCCATTTTGTAGGATCAGATGCATGAAAATTGTGATAAACACACTGTGCCACACACTCAGACACAGCCTCTGTTCCCATAACACTGTACTGATCTTGCTTACCATCCCACACGTGTAATTCCAGCAGAGAACTAAGTACTCAAGCTGGTATCAGTGATTCTTCCTGATGCCTCTGGTACATTAAAAGCCTCTTTTGTATTCTCCCGTCTTTCTAACCAGTTAACTTCCATGGTACTGGTTGTATTACAGGTAGTAAGTTTTTCTAACAAAGCTGGGCACACATTCTCTAACACATCACTCCTCTATGATACCTTGCCAGACATAAACAAAACCAAATCCTTTAAGTCTCCAATACTGTCTCTTCTTTTTATGAGCTGCAGAAGCTTTAGCACTGACTGTATAACAAGAGTTGCAAGATTGGACTGTCACAGGCATTAGTGCTTCTGCTTTGCCATCTGTGACAAAGTGAATTATGTATTTAAAGTAGTTTAAGGAATCAGCAGAACTACTTGCATGTTCGTGCAGGAGAACTTACCAACCCAAGATGATCTCGCTAGGAGACACCTTCTTGTGCAACTCATACATATTTTTGGCAAATTCCATATCCACGGCCACCTGAGAAACGGGAGAGTGCCGAGACAGCTGGTTACAGGGTGCTTAGCGGGGAGGGCAACACGGGCACAGGCCGCCAGCAGCGGGAGTGCGGGGGTCCCGCCCCGCCGAGAGAACCCCCGCTCCGCCCGGGCCGCCTCCGTACCTCATCCTCGGACTCGTTGTGCGGGACAGAGAAGCAGTTGGTGACCTCCACCGAGTGCTTGTCCACGGTCCCTGCGGGAGGGAGGGAGGAAGGGAGGGCAGCGAGTAAGGGGGGGCGCCAGCAGCGGGGAGAGCGGACGCTCCCCGCGAGGCTGCAGCGCGCAGGGCAGGGCGGCGGTTCTTACCCAGCAGCGTCCCGATGACCCGCGCCGCGCCCTCGTTGCGCCGCTCGAAGCTGTCCACGATGGAGGCGAGCACAACCGGGTGCAGCCTCACCACGCGGCCCCCGGGGAAGGGGCCCGAGAGCGCGCCTGACAGTGGCGCGGCCGGTGGCGGGGCCGGCGCGGCGGGCGGGGTCGGCGCGGCCGCGGGGGGAGCGCTCCCCGGCGGGGCGGTGGGAGCCGCCGTCGGGCTCTGCGGCGGGGCGGCCGCGGGAGGAGCCGCACCGGGAGCTGTGGCCGCCATTTTGCCAGAGAAAGAGGCTGAGTCCTCCGTACCGACAGTAATTGGGTGAGCCGAACGTCTGTCACGCAGCGCTGCCTTCCTATTGGCGAGACGGGCAATCTAAAGCCATCTGTTAGCCAATCCGAGGCGTGCCGTAAGGGGAGACGCTCTGATTGGAGAAAGCACATACCGTCAGTGACTGAACCTTACTCATGTTCCCACCCTCCCGGGGACGGAAAGTTTCTCAACTGGGCTCTCGCGTTCGCCGCTGTCCGCTCTCCTATTGGCCAGAAACGCCCCCCTCGCACGTCTTTCAGGCCGTTTATTGGCTGCGGAGATGCCGCTCAGCGCTGCGCAGGGCGGCAGTGGGCTCGCGCCTGGTGTGCGGTGCTGCGCGCTCCCCTGGGGGGGCTGCGTGAGCGCCCTCGTGCGGACGGATGGGCTGGGCACGGCAGGCCCGCTGTCGCGGGGCTCAGGGCGCCGTGAGGGCACAGGCGGCCGGTGCTGCCTCACGGCTGAGGTGGTGGAGCCGCAAACGCTCCTCATGGCTGCGCGGGAGCGCCGCCCGGGGAAGGTACTCCAGTAGTGCTGTATGAAGCGCTATACAGCCCTTGGGGTATTGGCCCTGTGAGACAGGCAAGTGCTGTTAGTCTTTATTGCCTCAATAGAAGTGTAAGTGGTTGTCAAGTATTCTGTAGAGAGGAAATGCTGGTTACCCCTATCCAAGGTTTAGTGACTACCCAACAAATTCACTTACTTGATGACACTTGCCTGTTACTTGTAGTGCCCCGAGTGTTCGCTCCCGAGCAGCGAAGCTGTGCGGGTGGGGCAGGTATCGCTGAGGTGGTGAAACCTCATGGCAGTCCGCGGCTTCCTCGTGAGGGGAGGCGGAGGGGCAGGCATTGATGTCTGTGGTGACGCTGGCAGGAGCCAAGGGAATGGCCTGAAGGTGTCTCAGGGGAGATTTAGTTTGGATATTAGAAAAAGGCTCTTCCACTAGAGGGTGGTTGGGCAAAATAAAGTGTTTGAACACTGCTCTCAGGCACATGGTGTGACTCCGGGGGATGGTCTTGTGCAGGGCCAGGAGTTGGACCAGTGGGTCCCTTCCACCCGAGGATATTCTGTGAAATGGAACATGTATGCTTTCAATAGCTGCTGGGAGGACTGGATTCTTTCAGAACTTTGTTTTCTCTTTATTAACCATTTTGTCGTGATGGATGGCTTTTGGAGTTTTCTCTGCTTCATTAGTTGAGGCCTGAACGTCATCAGTTAATGAGCTATGAGCTTCAACTATGTAATTGAAGAAGGCTCCTGAATATAAAAGAAGCGCCTCAATAAAAGGATCACACATTCTGCCTATGTGGAAGCAGTTTGCGTCTCTTACATAAGTGGGGAACACCTTTCAAAACTACAAAGGAGAGCTAATGCATGGGAGCATGAACAGATTTTATCTCTTCATAAAAGCACATGCAGGTGTGTGCACCAGTAAAAACTAGATCTATTCGTAGGCTTTCTCCGTGCAGGTTTCGTTTCTTGTAGGTGTGGCTGGGTCAAATTGCATTACGCTTTAAAACGTTTCTGTTCCCAGAGCTTTGATGTGTCATTGAGAAGTCTAATGTGTGAGGTTTTCTTGTTAGAGAGTAGTTGTTTGATCTTGTTCTTGTTTGCATCAAACTGAGCTTGGTGCTTAATTTGACATGGTCAGCTGCAGAGTCACGTGGAGCAAGCAAGGCTCTATAACAGCCCATTATACTTTTATATTTTCACCTTAAAAGTTGGGCAACAATATGAAGTAGCAGTTGTGCTTCAAAATGGCAACTGTGATAACCTTCTTTTAATACGTTGGTGTCAGGTTGCTGCACAGAGTGCCAGAGAGTGTGTGTAGTGAGTGAAGATGGATAGCCTATATCTCAAAAGTCAAAGATCATTGGTTGGCTCATACAAAGCCCACTTAATACAAAGACTGTATAAATCTAATGATAAGAAAATCAGTCATTTGATTGTGCCTGGCGCAGATGTGTCCAAGCTACAAAACCGGTTTTTCCTTGCCAAATGACTGCTGAAAAATGAAGACCTGTATAATTAATATTGTTTCACAAAGTGTCAGTTTACTTTTAGAGGAGGGTAGATACCCTTATCAATGGTACCTATTGATGAAAACTTGACATCCATCTACTGATATGATTAAGATGTTCAGATACTACCTCACTGCAGTAGAATCTGTCTGCCTAGAGGGACACAGAAAACACATTTTCATGTGTACATGTATCAGCACGGTAACTCAGGGCCTTCTGATTTTACAGTTTCCCTTGCTAGGCTTTCCTACATCTGATTTTGATGGTGAATATAATTATCACCAAGCTCTTCTTGTATGATTTCTCTTTATAGTCCTTGACTGTGACTGAGTCATTATTATTGCATTTGCTCTCATGTCAGCTGCATTTTCACTGATTATGTGTAATTTCTTTAACAGCAGCCATCTTCTTATCTTGCTTGTATTACTGGAATGAACATAATTTCTTGCTCTAGGGGATAGTTGTTAGATTGCGTTACAGGTAAAATAAAATATCTACAATTGATTTGATTAATAATTTCAGGATGTAGTTTTATCTGGTTACTTTCAAGGGATTGAATATGATATTTTTATTCCTTTATTATAAGAAAGGTTTCCCATTGTACATTCTGTTTACAAGGTTGAAAGAAGACACAGTCAGGTGACCCAAACTGACCAAAGGGATATTCCAGACCATATGACATCATGCTCAGTATATAAAGTGGGGGAAGGAAGAAGAAGTGAGGGATGTTGGGAGTGGTATTTTTTTGTCTTTCCAAGTAGTGGGTACAGGTGATGGGGTCCTGCTTTCCTGGAGATGGCTGAACGCCTGCCTGTTGCATATAGGCAAAACCTTATGAAATAAGGCCCTTGTTACCCTTGTAGAAACATGGCTCAGGCCTGCTACTTCAGCTAAGTAGAAAAGGACTATGGGAAAGTGACTCAGCTGAATTGGAGGCAGAAAACCAAGTTATATAACCATTACGTGCTCACATCGTGGTTTGTGGTGGTTGGTTGAATTACATTTGTTGTGCTTAAATGGAATGTACCTGATAATGGGCTAACTGCTTTAAAAGGCCTGGTTTTTGCAATAAAGGCCTCTCTCTTGCAGCTGCCTGGGGACTCTGCGTTACTCGGCTTCATAACACCTGCTTGTCCATGGGAAGCAGTGAATTAATTCCTTGTTTTGTTTTGCTTGTGTGTGTGGCTTTTGCTTTCCCTATTAAACTACATCACAACCCATGAGTTTTCCAGCTTTTACCCTTCTGATTCTTTCCCTGATCCTGCTGGTAGAGCTGCGAGTGAGCGGCTGCATGCTGCTTGGCTGCTGCCTGAGGTTAAACCATGCAAGGATCCATTAGTTCTGCCTTCTATGCAAGACTTTTGATGCAGTCAGGGGCAATGGTTTCAGGTTGTGAGGGGTTTGTTTGTTTGGGGTTGTCTTGGGTTTTTTTCCTATCAAAAAAAGATAATAGTTCCCTTATTTAGTCTTCATCAAATGTCTTAAATACTCAGGCTTTTGGGATAGCCAGTAGATGAAAAACAGCTGTTGACAGCCACCAGCTCCCAGCGCAGCGCATCAGCTGACTCAGCCTCATCATTTCAGCAAAAGGGATTCAGGCCCTTCCCTGTTTTTGTGTAATGTTCTATGGGGCCACCTTAATTAACAGAGAAATAACACTGACACATAGGACTACTGAGGTAATGCTTAGAGTGAAAATCCAAATACCACCTAAAACCAATGAGGCATAGCGTCAATTGCATACCATGTTCATAAAAGAATATACTGTTGCTAAAGTTAGAGTGGCAATGGAAGTTATCATTAGGTGATCAAAAATAGCACACTGGGGGCTGCCTGGTGCTTTTTAGTCACTATATGGAAATACAGAGATCCAAGCTAAAGTAAAAGTACACAATGAAACTTGCAGTGAAAACTAACAGAGAACAATGCCCACAGGCTGCCATGTGTAGGGCAACAGATACTTTCATGGTCAGAGTTTTAGACTCATTGAGGAAGGGAAAATGGAAACATATACTCAATAAAGAATGGCTGTAGAAATAAAAAAATTATCCTAAACCCCAGGCAAACCCCAAATGGTACAAATGTTTGTCTCAGAGAAGTGTTGAAATATGTCCCAAGCTATTTATTTAGCTGCTTGTATTTAGTTCTTGCATATAGAGTTCCATTGCTTCCAATGACCAGTGAGAGATCCCTCAAAAAAAGATGGGTGAGCTACATTTAAAAACTACAATAAAAAGCATTTTGTTTTGAAAGGCAGATTTTTGATGTTGCACTACCATAGCCCCTCAGGCTTTAGTGGGAATTTATCAGTAATAACTTGGAACAGGCTCTTCAAGAAGAGAAGGTGGATTTGGTGGTGTGCTTTTTTTGTTGTAACTTTGTAAGTCACTGCATACGGTTGGGATCCATGGCTAACTGCTTTTATTCTGAAAGTGGAAATAACCTCAAGTTGCACCAGGATTAGATTGGATATTAGTAAAAATTGGCTCACTGAAAGGGTTGTCAAACATGGAACAAGGAAGTAGCATGTGTAGATGTGGTGCTTGGGGAAATGGCTTAGTGGTGGACTTGGTAGTGGCAGGTTAACAACTGAACTTGATCCTCTTAGAGGTCTTGTTCAACGTAAATGACTCTATGATTCCATGATATTCTGAAAGGCTTCTGTTGTCTCATACCATGCCTCTCCCGTAGTCTGTACAGTCACGTGTTCACCTTATTTTCGTGGGTTACCTGACTGAAAATGCCAGTCCTAATATTCTGTATAAACGCAGCAGTGTATTTCATGGTGCGGACACCGACAGATCTTAGCAGCTGCCTGCCGTGCCAGCCGGAGGAAAGGTCTTTCCCCCGGTGATCGCTGGCGCTGTGCCGGCGCTCCGGGGCCGGGTCCCCATTCCCGGGGGATGAGCGGCGCTCCCCGCCAGAGGGCGCGCGCCGCCCGCCGGGCCCAGCGGGCCGGTGCTGGAGCCGCCGGGGGCCGGTGCTGGAGCCGCCGGGGGCCGGTGCTGGAGCCGCCGGGGGCCGGTGCTGGCGCTGTGACTCTGGTCGCCTCCGACACCAGAGCGCTGTGAGAGCCACTAGCACATCACAGCCTGGTAGCCACTTAGTGCTAATTAATTGCTGACTTCACTTTGCCGGCTTTGAAGTGAGTAGCATAAGTGGGCATTTGTGCGTACAGCTTTTCCCACCAGTGTTTATTACATTTATTTCACACAGCAGTTTATTTCTTAAGTTAGTAACATTAAGGTTGAATCAATGAGGTAGAATTTGTTAATTTCACTGTAATTCTACCTTAATTCCTCATAATTAATAAAACCCTACCTTAATTTCCCATAAGAATGTCATGGAGAAATTTACTTATGGATGCTAAGACTATGCAACCTTAAGATGTTATAATATGATAGTATAACCCAAGTTTTACTGAAATATTTGGAAATGAAAGGTGTTTTGGGTCTTTGATGACAGTGTGAACTCCCCAGTCTCTCAAGACATTCCTGCTTCTTGATGATCAATAATAATGATTATTTGCTGCTTTTGATTCAAATCATGGACAGAGTCAGCTCTTGAATGAGAGGCATTTTATACTTAAAACGAAGATAGAATGTGTTTGCACTGACCTAGCAAAACAGTTAGGTGTACTGCTCTGCAAGATCAAACCTTGTGTCTTTATATGATATTTTTCCTGCCTACCCCATGCAGTGAGAACTGAAGAAAACCTAGATATGACTCTTGGCTTTTTTTCTTCCCCAGGGAGTATGGGGTAGAAGTGTGGCAGCACTACTGTCCTTTCCATGTAATCAACTTGAACAAGTAATCTCTGGCAGGCAGTCTTAAACACAGTGTTCTTTTGTCTGGTAACTTGCTGCTACTGTGTTTGACTTAAAAGCATTTGTAACAGAGAAGAGCTGTGTCCTTGAATCCCTGACATCTAAATAAAGTTAAGTGTAATGCCACTGATAGCAGATAAGTGTGAAAGTTCTTGTGCAGGCAGATTTCAAATGTTAAAAATTTCTAACACTTCTAGCAGCTAATGTGTTAGTGTGCTATTTGTTGGGAAGATAATCTCTTTTTCCAGTCCCTTGTGCTTATACAATTGCTTTACAGCTTTACTTCTCCTATCAGTAAGCATGTCCTTTTCCTTGGTGTCCTTTATGGCATGGACCAAAATGACCATTGTCTGTACATTTCAGTCCAGACCAAAACTGCATATGTCCTCAAAAGTGTTGAACAAGACTTTTGAGACTGGCAATGTTTGCTGTGTCATTCAGCACAAACATTTGCTTTGGTGCCTTGAGACAAAATCTGCATGCAGAAATGAAGTAACTAGAATGGAAAATACATATTTCATTTGATGGTGAAGGGAGGTCTGCAAGATATGGAACGGCAAAAATGTTGTTTTGTGAACTCCAAGAATTATATGATTTTTATATCACCAGGGTCTGACAGGGTTTCTTGTCCCTTCACAGCTCTGCAGGTTTTTTCCCGGTTTGAGGCAGCTGCATCAAGATGTGTTGGATGAATAAGTGGGCAACAGGGGAGAGAAGGTAAGAAGATAATGATTTACATATAGAAATGGAACCTGGAAAGGAACAGTGACAATAAAATCTAGGAGACAATTTCTGTGTAGAAGCCTGGGAGACCCGAGGACCTTGTAATATACATGTCCAATTTGGGGAATGGGGATTCTGGGGTAAATTTCAACTGTAAAGCAAAGCATTAAAACACAGAGGAAGGCCTGGACGGACCGGAGCATCCAGGTGCCATCGCAGTGTTTTATGTCCCATCAGGAAGTGATAGAAATAATGCGGGTGAGGAGATCTCCTGAGTTAGCAGGCTCATGAAGGTCTAGCTCATGAGGTTTGGATGTTACGGTCACGTTGGTGAAAAACTCACCTGAGGTCAAGCTTGCTAGAGAAAATATGGCCTTGTCACTGGAAAAATTCTTTAGTAAATATCTGAGGTTAAAAAGAAAGAAAAAAAGGAGAAAAATTGTTGCTTGCCTTCAGATAAGGAAAAATATCCACAGTAGTGTTGAGGATGAATTGGAAAGCAATGTGATTCCATTCTATGGTGTGATTGCCTGTAGGAGGTTTTCTTTCACGTCCCATGTTTCCTTTCTGTCCAGGGAACTCATCTAGATGATGTGTCTGCTACACCTCTAGTGCCTGTGCTGTGCTTTCATACCAGATATCCTGGTCCTTGTATTTGCCCAACATGTAATATTGGCCTTGCTTTCAAATCAGAGAATTCTAAATTGTTCTGTCAAACTGGTCTTTTTTCTTCTTGTTCTTCAGCACAGTGCAAGCCAAGGGGTTTGCATTTGAGGAAAAAAACCCCTCCATTCTAATCTAATTTCTACTGTTTAGTGCATGAAAAGTGGTGGTATTGTGACTTAGGTTGTGTAGTGCAAACTGTACCTGCACTTTTAGCTCCTATTGGTGTTTAAATGCATTTCTCCCTTGCGGTGAAAGAAGGAGGAGCAGAAGGGTTAGCAAATGCACAAATGAAAAAAGAAATTCAAATAGGGAGAAATCTGAAGTCTTGTGCTGCACGGTCAAACGTAATAGGCTATGAAATCATTGATTCCCCTTGATGTGGCTGTCAGGTGCATAGAGACAGAATGATCTTGCAACTGCAATTGCTAAATTAAGGATTTTTACATTCTAACCCCATGATAAAGAACACAGGTATAAATGATAGCTTCTAAAGATTTGTAAGAAACTTCAAATGTATAGAAAACAGACGGCCAGAAATTAGAGCTAGAAAGGTGCCATGCAAGAACAAAGTGAAAACAACATTTCATCTAGTTTTCTGCTCCTAAATTGAGCATAGCACTTTTCACCTCGATCACTGATCATCTCATTTTCTGTGTCTGCATGTCTACGTAGCAGGATGCATTCATTTAAGAGTTGTTCTGATTCTTGAGCAGAAATGTGTAGTGTCTCCTTCTTTAAACGGTGAACTTTATGTGAGCAGCACAGAAGAAAGTGTTGTGTGTATGGATGCAGGTTTCAACTCCCAATTCCAATGCAAACAGTAAGATTTGGTGCTTTTAATCTTATTGAAGAAACAGTTCCCCAGCTCGCCAGCAACTGTATCCCACGGAATAGAACTACGTAACTTGCGTAACCTGAGCAATTCACGTAACTTGCGTAACCTACGCAATTCACGTAACTCTCGTAAGCGAGGCAACCTACGTAACCTACCTTGTCTATCCAATAGACATTCTATATAATGCAATATAGCAGGGGTCCTCAAACTACGGCCCGCGGGCCGGATACGGCCCGCCAGGCTCCTCTGTCCGGCCCGCCACCGACCCCGCGGGGCCGCGGCCGCTTCGCCCCGTCCCTTCTCGAGCCCCGCTCTCAGATGGGCGGGTCCGTCCCTCCGCGGTAGCGTCCGAGGTGTGCAGATCAGAAGGACACTTGCTGCAACTAGCGGTGACAAATAGGGAAGCTAACACTGACCATCTCGTTAGCCAAAAGTTAGCCATAGTTCAGATTGAAATATTTTTATTAGAATTGTTCTTCATTTTAAATATTGCATTATTTTTCCTGTTTTTTGTGCCTGACTACAAATAAAATATGTGCCGTGTGCGTAGGAATTGGTTCATTTTTTTCCAAACTATAGTCCGGCCCATGACAGTGTCTGAGGGACAGTGAACCGGCCCCCTGTTTAAAAAGTTTGAGGACCCCTGCTGTAGAGGATAGGTTTATATGTAGGATATGCACAGACATTTTACTGAGGGAAGGCAGGAAAGACCTTACCCTTTGAGGAAACAGCTTCGAGAGGAAGCTGAAGAGGGCATTTCCTGACCCAGAGACTGTGTACTTTGGAAAGGGAGGAAGTCTTCAACTAGCCTAAGGAGAAGGTGACAGTATTGTGTCCATACTGTTTCCCAATGATAAATAATTCTTCGGCTGAGATGAGTTCATACTGCTGAGACCTCAGGTGCAGCAGCAAAATTTGATTTCATCTGGTATCAAACCTTGCAAGGGTTGCTCTTTGCTAAATGCTGTCCTAACCAATCTGTCTAGATTTGAAATACCATGACCACTGATATATGAATTCACCTTCTATATTCTGATTGCCAATTTGCCTTTCTTCATCAGAAAGCATGATACAGCCCTGGCTGAGGGAACTGCATCAGGCTGGTTTGACTGGTCTGCACAAACCAAGAGTTGATTCCAACTGCCCAGTGGTCCAGCTGAATCACAGGTCTTCATAGCACTGCTCAACTTGAGTTATTGTGGCAGAGAGGAGAGTACATAAACACACTTAATTAGACTGTTCAGGTTTGATTTCCAGGCCCATTTTGAAAAGTCAAATTTCTATTTGCAGCTACAACTTCACAGCTTTTACAGTGTAATTTGACATGAGAAGTTCAGAATTTCCAGTTGTTTTTAGATTTTCTGTGGATTTTCTGTTCTAATTCTCTCAATTTGGCATTGGTCATTTGCTATTCTGAATTACATCCCTTTGCATATCCTTTCTTGCTTTGGAATAAAAAGCAAGCTGATCCATCACCGAAATATCATCCCAGTCATTTGTTTCTGTAGCTACCAGCAAGGCTGCCTTCTGCCAATGGCACATTTATGGGAGATATCCCTCACCATGCCCTGTCACCTTCCCTTATCCAGCTCTGCCTAGAAATCTTTCTCTTTTTGTTATTCTAAGACTAGTAGTATGTGACCTTTCAGCAGTGCTTAAATTCAGTCTTGAAAAGAAAAGCATCTCTCTCTCTGTGGTACTGCTTGTTGTTTCCCAGTTTGAAATCAACTAGCAGAACCCCAGAGGGTTTCTCAAGCAGCTAACCATTAAACACAGTCAGGAACAAAGATCAATTGCAAACACATTTAGAATGAAGCGTCCTGGCCTTTTAATTTCTTCAAGTCAGTGTTGGGAGTTATTACTGTGATCAGTCTGGCCTTTTATTGTCCTATGGCTTATTCATATAAACTATCAACTTCAGGGATGTCCAACTGCTTTCTGGTTGGGTTGTGTTTTTATTTTTTTTTAATATCGTCAAATATTCCCAAAGTTATTAAAGGATTATGAGTTTAAATGCAGAAGGCATTAAATAGAATCATGTTATTGGAAACAGAGCTATATTTATGGGTCCAGAGGGAGTTTGCAAGGAACTCACTTTGCAAGCAGAATTTGGGTCATGGCACCTTAAAGCTTCAGTAGCTTTCTTCTTTCCAGTCTGGGATCTGGATTTCTGGCAGACTGAAATATTGTTTCTGTTCAGATAGAGCTATACAGACACAAAAGGATATATAGCTTCAAAGGGTTTACATTTCAGATAGAAATCAAGAGTAGTCAGTGGTTTGGCTCAGCTTACCTATGCCTTTAGGGGACAGAAGGGGAATCCTACATGTAGTTTATAGCAAGCTCTGGGCATTAAAATGACTGAAGTGAGAGATCTCAGGCTCTGAGTCAGTATGCTGAATCTTTTTAAGGGAAAAGCATTAGTGATAGCTTCAATATACAACAGGGTATTCATTATGAATAATGGCAGCCTAGAGCCAGCTAATTATATTTGCAGGGTGGTTTCCCTAAAAAGCAGATGTTGGACAGATGGTAGTCAGATGATCAGTCATGCCACCATCTACAGTAAATCTGAGGGCTATGGGGAAAAAGGTAGCATGTGGAACATACTTTTCATTTCTGTGGGAGCCTTGTACTTTTTATGGGTATATAAAGGCTCACAGAAATGTATGAGCCATTGGTTAAGAACTGTAGAGCTGCTGATGTTTGGCTACATCATCAAAGTTACATCAGCAAGTTAGCAAAACTTCTTGAAGTGCTTGTTACCCTTGTGTGACTGTGAGTCCTATAACAGAACTCTTCAAAGGTGATGAGGCTGCATGTCAGCTGGGGGTTTGCAGAAACCTTATTTTAGGCTAGAACACGTCTTAGTTCTCTTTTTATTCATTTTCCTTGAAAACTTTTATATACTTTTTTCAGTCTGCTTTCTCATGGCAAGTCTCTATGCTGTTGTGTTGCATGTCAATATAATGGGAAGAGTATTTCAGTATGCTGTTGTAACTGAGGTGCTCAAGCAGATACAAGATACAGCAGATGTCTGCGTAGTGCCTTGGAGCACAGTCCAGTATTTAACATGGCTTACGTTATGTAGTGTTCAGTCTTTATCATCTTTGTTCAGCATGGGAACTAGAATTGTGTTTCCTGTGTAATAGCAAGCCTTTCCTAAGATATAATTCTGACTGTGGGTTCACAGCAGTACTGATTTTAATGTATCTTAGTTGTTCCTAAACACATATGTGTTGGCAGTTGAAGTCAAATTACAGGACCCATGCTATGCAAAGAGAACTTGGTGCTTAATTGTTTTAAGCAATGTCCAGTTTGTGTCACCACAAATTCTGGAGTTTGGGGTAGGACTTCTGCAAAGGCTCAAAGACTGCTCCATTAAAATGAAATCTTTGGTTTCCATTGCCCTTTAATCAAATAAAAACCAGAGCTTCCAGGAATTATAATAATGTATCAAGTTCGATTTAGCTCTTTTGCAGCCCATCAAAAGAAGTTGTCCTTGACAAAAACAATATTTTAAATATCTGCTCACAAGCACCAGAGCCAAAAGGTTTCTATTTCATTTGGCAAAATACCTTTCCAAGAACAGGACTGTGACCTGAAGCAGAGCCAAAATAAGCTCTCACAGATGCTTAGCCTAGAAAGCACTAGACTGAATAGCTAAAATTGTTAAAGATTTTATAGGAAAAGGGAAGGGCAGCTACTTACTTATGCTTCTGACTTGCTGTGTGGACAAGCTGCACTCCTTCTGCTCTAATACTCTGCCAACTAGAGGACCCATCTCCTCTGTCTGCCACCTCACTTCAGCTTCTGCCTTAATCCATTTCTGGCTATGAGGGCTGCTGTAGTCAACAACAGAGCTTCTTCTGTTCATAACAGCAGAGGAGTCTAATTTTGTACTTTCCCAGTAGACTCTGTTTAGCTTGAATAGTGAAAACTCTTTCAGAGGCTTTGCTCTGGCCTTCCATTCACACTTTACATACCACATCTAATACTTGCACTCGAAAAAATGTTTCAGATGCTTGTAAGAGTTGAGAATTACAAGATCTATGCTCCTGTGAGGAGTGAAGTTGATCTAGGTGGCCACACTTTTTTCCTCGTCTTTCCATTTGCTGGTTCTGGACTTCATCTGTTCTCATATAGTGCCACCACAGTCCTGTTCTCTGAAATCTGTTGAGAAAGTAAGTAACTTTCTTCTGTTAGTACAAAGAAGGGGTGTGTCACTGTGAGGCAAGGACAGAGCAGGTCTGTGCTGATCAGCAGTTTGGATTGGTTCAGGCTATCTTAAAAGTACAGCCTGATGATGCTGTTCTATGACAGTTTCTGTGAAACTGCAGCTTAAACACTTACTTGGTCATTCGCCAGATCCTGGTAGTGAGAGGAGGTGAGGACAAAGAAACTACACAGCTTTCCTGGGGCACAGACATGCCTGATCAATCTCTAAAACTGAGATGATGGGTTCTTAAGTCAGACTGTAATCACAGAAATCACCAGGATGTAAGCACTATTTGCTGGGTTTTGGGAGACAGTTAATCAGTCTGGATAGCTTTGTTCAAGGTAAGAAATACCAAGTGTCAGTAGTCAAGAGAAAAGCTAAATAAATGCTGGTTATGCTGCAGTAAAAGTTGGGACAGACTCTTATCTCATTGACTGTGATGTCTGGGTAGGCCTTCTATCCAGTGTAATTGATACCAGGGTGTCTTGTCAAATTAGAACTTTCTAGAGCCTGAGGCAGAGAGAAGAGCAAGTGGCAAGGATACCAACCCTGTTCATACATCTCTAAATTCAAAGAAGCAGGTGTTTGTGTATGTGACTTTGTTTACTTGGACTGGTTTTGACACTGGGTTTCTTCCCTCAGCAAAGTTCAGAAGGAGCTCTGCCTTTACTGCTCCCGTGAAGCCTGTGCCCATGGAAATAACACAACACAAAATTGATCTCCTTTGCATAAACTCCAGCATGGCTGAATCCAAGGAACAGGTAATCTCATTCCATAACTGTTGCCATCTGAAATCCAAGATCCCAGTGGAGAATAGTGGTGAAGAAAGATTACTGAAAAAGAAGAGTCATTTGCACTTAAAAATACTTAGCATATGCTTTCTCAGAAGCATGCTGTGATGTGACATATATTAAACTAAGTTAACATTAGTGGCCACAGAGCACTCCTAATGAACAGGAGATGTCCTCTGAAAGGTGTTTGCTCACCACTTTTTCAATATCTTCTCTTGAGGCTTCCAAAAGCACTGACTTCGGCTTGTCACAATCCTGGTAAATTATTATCCTGATACTACTCTAATGAGATGGTAGGAGCATGGTGATAGCAGACAAAGCTCTTGGGAGGTTAGGATCCAGGGGAAGCCATTGAAAATCTCAGCTTGATTAAGATTTGATTCTCCCTAAAATCTGACATTGTACTAAATATGCATCAGCAATGTGCTACCAAGAATGCATCCTGGGAAAGAGCACTGGCACAAAAATCTCTTTCCCAGTATTTCCTAGGATTCGATTTGGCTGCATCTTGAACAAGATCACTGCATTGCGAGCTGCTTGGTTTGTATGGCTTGGCTGGAGCTGGTTTTGGGAGATATTTGAGCTTTAATTTGCTCACTGCTACAGGCCTTGTGAGGTCTAGTAGAAGAGGAGGCTTTCTTTATCCTATATTTAAAGAAGCCTCAGTGGGTTGCTCTGAAAAACTGGGGTATTGGCTTCAGCCTAATGAAACCATAGCAACATGCTGTGGGATGCAGCAGCTGATGGGCTATGTAGTTGTTCAGTCTCCCTGAAAGTGAGAGTAAGCCTCCAATACCTGATTTTAAACAACTCCTACAAGTTTAGTTAAGACTCTGCATTTAACAGTGAGGGGTCTAGGACATAAACAAGCTATTGAGATTTCATCTAGCTGAAGCTAGAGGTACTTGCTTTAATGTAACTGTAAGGAACTCTGTCCTCACAGAGGGACTAAGCATAATCCAACACCAGTTGTCTGTCTATAAACATAGACAAAATCATAGCAAGCAAGACATGCTGATATTGGCTAGAAAATGCCAGAAAAAGTTAGGTGGTTCACGGAGCAGCAAGCATGTTACTCTCTAATGAAATAATTTCCTTTCCAGTCTGGTTTGACCTCAGATTATATTCTTGATTCCCTTCTCAGAATTGCTGATCTGTACGTGCAGGACACCATCTTTTAAATAATGGCTGTATCATTTATCACAGTTTTTCTCTCTGCCTCTGGCACTGTGAAACACTTCAATTCAACAAATCCTAAACTGCTGAGGTCAACCTCTTTTGTGTACTTTTAGGGTGTTTAAGTGAATTTAAGAAGCCATTTGCAATGCCCCAAACACTTACTGATGCTCTAACAAACCAAATTACAAGCAGTGTTTATTCTTGAGCATGATTAACTTGAAGTATTTGTGGCTCATAGGAAATCTTAGCTCAAGTCTATCCCAATTCAGAATAAAACCAGTGTTCGCAGTTATCTGCAAATCAGAACTTTTTATGTAAGCCCTTGGAAACGGCAATTGCTGCATGAAATCATGTGTTTGCTTATTACACAAGGAAGAGTTTAGCAATCCAGAACAGCTGATTAGAATTGGGCACCTTTGAGATTCCCAACCCAGAGCTTCTGCTTTGTGAGGAGGAGTACTGGAAGCCCA
Source organism: Nicator chloris (assembly GCA_013400495.1). Lineage (NCBI taxonomy): Eukaryota > Metazoa > Chordata > Aves > Passeriformes > Pycnonotidae > Nicator > Nicator chloris. Next base: position 57,662 of record WAAE01013292.1, read on the forward strand.
GAATGTTTGAGCTTTGCTTTGAGTTCTCTAGAGTCTAGGTTACCTTGGAAAAGAAGAGTAAGGGCCTTTACTGCCTGTAATCCTGATTAGTGCCCTAAATTACTGGATTAGTCAGACTAGACTAGAAATTAGAGTGGATAGGGCTTGAGCTAATTTGATTTCTTTTTAATTTTTTCACCAGATCTACCAGTGAGGTCCTACCTGCTTTTAGTCTTCTATCAACTGGCAAAATAGAAGAATTCTGTGTATATAGAACTGTAACAAGATGTGTTTTTACGTGAAGAGGTACTTGGGTTTTTCAGTCCTGAGACTGGGTTGAAATTTAGCACAGAGAAGTGCACAGGCAACTAGAGAAGAATTAAGTACAGCAATGCACCTTACTTGGGGTGCACGCTTGCACTGGGAATCTGTGATCCTGTTCTAGTCTCAGTTTTTGGTGTGTGGGTTGGGAGTGAGGAGGGTGAGAACACTGATGGATCAACAAATAAGAGTTGCAGCTCATAGAAAGGTAGGGTGTGCTTTAAATGTCAAGTATGAAACAAATTTTTAAACCACTCTTTTTCCATTAAAGAGAAGCTAATAATGTGCCTATAAGCATTTTATGCAGTTTATGTCTGTAGAGTGGGAGATACCTGCATAAGGTTAGATATTGTGTTGTGACTAGGATGGTGTGTTTTAGGGTCGTGAACTACCAGGTGTTCTTGGTCCAGTCAAGTTTCAGCTGCTTTTGACTGATCTAAGACGTGCCTGTTGTATGAAAACTGGTTGTGATTCAGTCTCCTAAACCTTACTTCTGAAATACTGTGTTCCAGTAGAAGGATTTTTGGAGGCCTGGGTTCATTCATCTGAATCTTCTAAAGCATTGGTGTCAGGCTGTTCAACATGTTCCTTGAGCACTAATTTAGTCAAAAGCACTAATTTAGTCAAAACAAGTGTTCTTTATGTAAAAATGCAAGAGTGTTTCCCTGAAAAGCTATTGTAACTCCACCTGGCTGCGTGAATCATCAGGGTTAGTCAGCTGCTGGCATTACATGGAATAAAAAAGCTGTTTCTTACTTAGGAGGAACTTGTCCTTAAAGTTTTGGCACTTTTTTTTTTTAATAGCATTGTTTGTGCTGCATTTTAAGAGATTGTTGTTTTACTGTCATTTCTTGCTTTCAGTTTTGCTGATGAACTACAGTGTCATTTCTGTCCTATAGGGAGGACAGAAAGGAGTTCATCTTCTTTTATGTTGTAAGTAAATGATCTCATGTGGTGAGACTAAGCCTCTGTTATTTGGAAAATAATGAGGATTATATGTCAGCTCTCTAGATGCCTGTCCTTATGACTGAATGAGTTGAGAGTTGATGACTTTGTATTACAGTAATTTTGAGAACTTTATTTGGGCAAGTGACTTTCTTTTTTGGGGTTCCTGAAATCTGGCAACTGTATGCAAAGCAAGCAGGTCATGAACTGTCATGAAAATGAACTGTCATGTTTGGTTGGTTTTGGTTTACGGGCCAGCCAGTAATCCGTATCTGTAATTCCTTCTCAACTATTGCAAGGAATGGGAAGTTAACTCTGCACCATAAAAGTGTCTTCCCAAAGGAATAAAAACCCCTGTTATCTAAAGTACTAAAACTAATTGTAAATAACACATTCCTCTGTAGGTCATCTGTGACCTTCTCAAACTGAGGGATACAGCTTGAGGACTGGCTCCATGGCCATCTGAAGAACTGATAGATCCACCCTCAGTCCAAACATCTCTGGGCAGTTCTTTCTTCAGAGGAAGAGAACCAATTCTAGGAGCACAATCCCTAGCCTATTACACAGCTCAAGCATGCTGGCACTCAAATAGGTGATCTTGATATTTTCAACTCCCTAAAGAGACCGACCTTTTTGCCTCCACTTTCAGGAACTCTGGCTGCTTTCTCTATGTGTCAGGGAGGGCAATGGGAGTGGCTTCTAATCTCTCCACAAAGCAATGTGGAACACCACAGTGTGTGGCATTGTTGAGGCCCCACAAGAAGGGACTTCTTGCAACAGACAGTAGCAGGGCAGAGCTGACAGATGTAATGATGAGCCAGAGGCACTGCAAGGTTTGATGCACAGCTTAGGAAGAACCTTTTAAGTTGTCTTATATGTGTGTGAGGCTGTGCTGTTTATCCACACTTTATGGGGCTTGTTTTTACCCAGATTAAGCACTGTTAGCAATATTTAGACATATCTTCAAAGCATTGTCAGATGTTTGAGACAACAGTCAGCCTCAGTTTTGTTGAGATGGTAATTGATACTAAGAAAAATCAATAATGGAGGGCTTTTACAGCAGAGGACACAGCTGTACAATAGCAAAGTAGGATGCTGGAGTCTGTTGACTTCATATGTACAAAGCCATTGATTTGAAGTGGTATATTGTAATTTTGATTCCTAGAAAGCCATTTCTCTTCTTAGTATGGAGAAGGGACAAAGTGGTTTCCTGGAGAGCTGGTGGCTAGGAGCAAGCTGGGAATTTGATTTATAATGGATAATATAATGGATAACTGAGGTAGCTGTGCTGGTAGTAGTGTAAAAGCATCAAAATTCTGGGGATTTGGCTGTGAAATGTCTGAATATATCTGGTGAGAAAGCTTTCTTCTTGGTTTCAGTGCAGACCCAGATGCTGGGAAAAAGGAAGACACTAAGAAAAGAGATGGAAAAACTTGTAAGCAAGATTGCTTATGTTGGATTCTGGATGAACAACAAGATCCAGTTTTCACTGCTGCTGGAAATTTTTAAACAGCAAGAAGAGACATCTGTGGAGAAGGAAACATACAAAGCTACAAGATGGAGGTATATGAGAATCCTTGACATAGCGTGGAAACACAAAGTTGGTCTGAGTGTATCTTTGGTGAATCCTCTATAAGAATGCTTGCTGCTCCTCAGAAAATTCTGCAGACTTGTAAACCAGCTGTTTATTTCCCTTAATCCTAATCTTATGGTTCCAGGAAGAGCATTTGAAAGCTTGAATTTAGCCTGAATCATCTTTCCATTCTTTCAAATTGTGGTCACAAGCTAGTTCTGATGCTCATTACAAGTTAACCATGATATCTGAACTGCTGAATTTGTCTGCAATTTGTTCTGTTACTGAGTACTGTTAGACTAGAGAAAGGAAAGGTCTAGCAAAATAATAGGAACAATTGTGTTGATTTAAATATGTAGGTCCAACCACCGATTTCTTGTAATTGTATTGTAACTGTGTGTTCATTTTCTGCCTATAAAATATGACAAATGCTTTCTTCTTCTCATCATATATAAAATTATATGCTCTTTAGGATGGTGACTTTTCCATTCATAACATTCAGATGAACCTTTGTGTCCCTTAAGCACCCAATGCTGTTACCAAGAAAATGTTCCTACGTCTTTGGCCACTGGCTCGTTATCTGAGCCAAGCAGAATTGTCAGGGCATTCACAGGGACCATATACTAAATGAACTCTTGGTGTAAAACAAAGCTATTTCATGGTATTCTTGACATCACCTGTTCATCTCGACATCATGATGTTTCATGTGTTTTTTCTTTTGTTTTTCTTTTTTGCAGCCAATCTGATGTTGAAGGGTGGGAAGAAGGCTGTTCTCTCTATTGTGTGCTTCTTCATGGAGTATTCTATTGCATTAACAAGTTTAAAAAAGAAAAATAGGGAGAAGGAAGAGCCTATCTGGCCTAGCTCAAATGTAATACTCTGGAAATACAATTTTCACTGGCAGAGTTAACAGCCTTCCGAAAGATAACTATTATATGGAATATACAGTTCTGTTTTGGCACTGTATATTTCTAGCATTATATATTTATATAAAAGATAATTGATTAAATTAAAGTAGCTCAAAACCACCTCTAGCTGAAAAAACACAGCAGTTATACAGTATAACCCTTGGGAAGCTTTGATTTGTGTCTTTTGGATCAAATTGCTTTTCAAAGTTGGAGATGACTTTTGAATGTTGGATCCTCTTTCATGACTTTAACATGTGACCAAAAGGGCAAATTTGGCATCTAGATTTCCTGTGTCTGCTGGTTCCAAGTAAATTGGTAGGAATTCTAAGAATCAATTCAGTATAATTTTTGGGAAATAACAATATATGTTAATAGAACGTTATGCAGTGAGTGATTCTGCAGTAGGCTCCTGTGTGTCCCCAGAGGTGAATCTCCATGCAATTGTCTGTGTGCTCACGCAACTGCCAGGAGAGGAAATTGGCTAAGTGTTCTCTGTCATGATACCTGCCTGAAGAAGGTCATAGACAGTCCTGGTGAGATGTAGAATATCTCCAGTATAAATACCAGTAAACACTGCAAAGCTGGTTGGGCACACTGCCAGGAGCAGCACAATTAGGTATGTACCGCTGAGCACAAAATTCTTCAGAAAATCAAAGTAATAGCCACAGAACGGAAAGCTACTAAATAAGTGCACTGCAGAACACACAAGGGAGCAACTTAGAATCTAGCCCTTCCCTTCATTCCTCATTTAATCTTCCCTTAGGGTGAGTACCAGCAAAGATCAGTTTAAGTCATGAGTCCTAAATTTGTCAAAAGTACTTGAATATTTGTTCAGTAAATACAGGTCACCTAGAAGACATAGAAGATGGTCTGTGATGAGTAAGTGAGAGATCATGCTGTGTAATATTGTCGTGCAGTTCATGGTATTTGAGGCTGACCTTTCTCTTGTGGCAGTGCAGAATATTTTCCAAAATAGACACAAACCAGTAGGTTCTGACTCAAGAGCTCTCTGAACTGTGAATCCATTCCTAGCAAGGGTTAGGATTTAAAACATCCATCCTTAAATTGTCTTGAGATGCAACTCCTTGTTCTTCCCACACAGAGTGGTGTTATACTCTTGTAGTGAATTAAAATAATCTGGACAGAATGCTATTTTATATATTTAAATTTTATGAGTTCTGAAGTTTATTGCTAATTTAATAAATTGTCTTTTTCTTTCCTCCTCAATTACCATCACATTTTCCCCCCACATTCACATTTTATTTTGATCATTATTTGCCTAAAACCTCTCTAGGTGTGATTCTGAAAACACTAAATATAACTGATTACACTACTAACCTCTGTAACAAATCTTTCTCCATCCCCGTTAGGGCTACAACATGCAATGCAGTGGCCATAGCAAACATCTTGCGTATTTGAGAACTACAGAATGGCATTTTGGTACCCTGGCTTACAGCAGGACCAGGAGTTAACTTTGTTGGAATAACTGACAACCCATGGGGCTGGAGATCCACACAGTGGCAATCTCTCTGTTTCTGAAGAAGGTTACGCTGAGCTGGGGAAGGGTCTGGAGCACAAGTCTTACAAGGAGCAGCTGAGCTACTCCCTTGAGGGAGCTGGGTTTGTTTAGCCTGGAGAAAAGGAGGCTCAGAGGAGACATTGCTCTCTACAACTGCCTGAAAGGAAGCTGTAGTGAGGTGAGAGTCAGTCGCTTCTCCCAGGCAGCAAGTGACAGACCAAGAGAAAATGGCCTCAAGTTGCACTAGGGAAGGTTTAGGAAAAATTTCTTCACTTACGAGGTGGTCAAGCATTGGAACATGCTGTTTTGGGAAGTGGTGAAATCACCCAGAAGTGTTCAATAAGGCATATCGCACTTGGAGATATGATTTAATGTTGAACAAGTTGGTTGGACTAGATCATCCTAGAAGTGTTTCCTGACCTTTGAACCCATGATCCTATAAGTTTTTGCATTCTGCATTTGCAGAAAAGGTAACAGTGTGCCCAGAGAGGCAGTAGTTTGATGCTTCCTATGATGTGGAAGACTTGTGTGCAGCCTACTTTCCTGAAATAACATAGAAGCAGAAAGAAGATGGTTTTCAGTGTTTATTTGCTGCTTTATGTCACTAAGTGGTTTGTTTTAGTAGTGTAGTGCATTACAGGGCATGAGACCAGAATGTTCTCTGCTGCTTCCTGGAAACCTGCTAGCCTATGTTGTTAACTTGCTAGTGCTTGGTTCCTTCTTTACTATGTTGAGTTTTCAAAACCGTTAATTCCTTTGCATTCTGCCGGAAGATGATATGTTCCTCCAGGCAGTTGAGAGAATAATCTGTAAGTATTGTGGTTTTGGCTAGTGTACCAGGAATGCTGGCTTGGGCCAGGCTGCTCAGATGGGCATTCCTGGGACTGCAGAACAGTTGTTATAACTAAGTCAAAGGGCACTAGCTAAAGATCTGGAAGTGCTTCCCCTCCGTGCATTTTTAAGGCAGTGTCAATGCAGAGCATAAGAGACCCCAGTTACCAGGTCAGTATCAGCTGGTCTTTTTTTGGGGGGGAAGTAGTGTGTGTGTTGTTGGACAGAGCTGTCTTTATGGAAGTGAAGAAAGACTTTACAGAAGATTTCAGGAACCATCACAGCAAACCCAGAGCAGCACATTCACTAAGCATTGACCAGATTTTTCTAAGGTCTTTTTGGAAGACAGTTGCAGTGACCTGCATGTGCTGCCCGAAAGGAGCTGGAAACCACCTGGCATCAGTACATATCTGCACTGTCCTTCTGCAGACCCAGTGTGAAAAAGGTGGTTATCTGGGGTGGTTGATAATGGCATGCTTTTAAGAAAGATCTTGCATTGCCAAGATGTACTGCTGAAGTAACTTAAGTGGTATTTTGTTCTAGGTGTTTCTTTTAATTTCTTTCACCTTTATAGTTTCCCTCATTGACCTTATCCCAAGAGAGCACGGGAAAGGAATGAGAAAGAAATGTACAAATAGAGGCTAGGCATTGAATGCTGAATGGTGTTGCCTTACAGATATCTATGCTTGCTTAGCACAATCTGACCTTTGGAAGGGTGCTTGTTTTTTTGCAGTTTGGGTGGGGAGGGGGGGTTATGATACACCTTGCATGAGATTGATTGTACATAATATGATATTGAGGTACTACAATTTGAGGAAACTCATGTAGAATGATGATTCTACTTATGAGCTACCACTGTCCTACAAGTTTGGGGTTTTTCTATATGACACTTTCCAGAAGTCTATTGAATTCTCTTAGAAATTGATTTTTTTTAGAAAAAGTCATGCCACCCATGGATTTTTTTTAATCCTTCACCTCTTCCTTTTTAGAAAAGGGAAAATATCTGGGAATACCAAGAACACTTACTACATTAAATTACTGATATTTAAAATCTCCAATTCCTAGAAATGATGCTTCCAAACTTGCCATGCAGCATATATTTCAGCTGCTGGTGAGCACAAAGTTATCTGGTTGCCCTACAACAGAGAAGACCTATTTTGTGATTTTCACTGTTACTAGGGCTTCAAGTATTTTTTACCGATTGAGGATAGAGTCTACAGAGCACTAAATTACCAGTTTTCTTTCTCATTCAAGTTTCAAATGCTTGTCTTCAATGGGTAATTGTATGTCAAGAAGAAAATTGAAGGGAAAAGGAGGGAGAATATAAACTGAAAATATTTGCTGTGAAACATCCAAAATTATACTGAAATTTAGTAATCTACTGTCCATTTTAAATTATAAATGCCATTATTTTTCTAATGCAGTTGATGAGGTGCTAAAACTTTGTCTTGCTGTGTCTGCTGGCAACTGTAGAATAATATCACAATACAAAAGCACAGATTAGTGGCTGATACAACAAAATTGATTTGCAAATTCTATAGCTCTGTTGAAAAGTAATCTGTGGAATCTTTTTCCTTTTTTGTCCTCTCCGATTCTTCAGAACATTTTTTCCATTTCTGCCATGTGACTCAGGTTTTAGTATTTAAAGGACTGATATTGCATGAAAAAATCTGAGCACAGAAATGTTGCTTTTGGAAGGCTATTGTAATTGAAATTGGAGAGGCATTGAACTAAAAGAGCTATGGCAGACTAGGAAGAAACAAAACTGCTGAACCTTGGATTTGTTAGTGTGGTTTCCACTCCATGAAAATAGAACTGTCCCAGAAACTGAACTGCTGTTTTGAACAGATTTCATCATGGATCTCCACAGTTTCTAGCTTGCCTGCATGAAAAGTCCTATATTTTAAGGAATATTTCTTATTCACATGCTTAATTAATTAATTACATGTTCAGTAGCTTGCACTCTGCAAGCTAAGAAATGCAGTTATTGACCACCTGAAAAGGCTTATGTTTGATCTTAACAGAATTGTGCTAGGTTCAAGTACTCCTCTTGTTTTGCATGGGTAATAAATCACAGATATAATTGAGACTTCTACACTGAAATTACAGGCCAGGGCAATACCATGTCTTGTACTTGTGTCCCAGAGAAAAAAGTTACATACTGTGTACAAACTTCTAAAAAGGCTCTTTGATGAGTATGTAAACAGCATGTAGGAACTGATGTCTTAAATCTTTCAGCTGATATTGTGTCCAGGATAACAGAGCTTGTTGGAGGCAAGGATTTGCAGTAACTCATGTGACTGGGACAGAGTTTCTACCTAGAAGTCTTGTGGAAATCCTTGGGTTAGTCCAAAGGCTATCACAGAGGAAAACTTTACCTCTGGAGGACTTGGTGTGATGCTGATAATAAGTGGCCTGAAGGAAAGGTTCAGGGTTAAGGGATAAAACTGGAAAATGAAATTGCTTCCTCCGAACTTGAGTTGAGAACATTGAGAGAGACAGGACTTGTGTAAGTTTCAGAACAATATAAGTACCAGACACTAATACTTCAAATACTTCCTAAATGTTGGTGCCTCTCTGAAGGCACTAGCCTGTGATGTCACATTACACTTTGTTTTGCAGGCTTTGAATTTTTGGTAATGATATATGGGTGTTTTCTTCATCACCTCTTCTCCCCCACATCCATGGAGATCTTTTAAACTCTGTGTCTGAAGAGATTTTGAATGTTTGCTACTGGTTGGAAACGTTCTTGTACACTGAATAAGGGCTCTCTATTTGCAGCTAAGCTCTTAAGGATTACTGAAATTATAGACAAGCTATAATTATGGTACAAATACTAATTATTGGAAAAATGGAACAAGTCCTAATTTTAAGACTGCTAAATATTCAAAACTGTCAAATACTGGGGTTTTTTTTCAAGTCTGAGCTTCAAATTAACTTATTTTAATTTAAGAGTGTTATGAAATTGATTATAATATTTTTGAATGTTAAAATTGGTGAGTTTTAATAGTTCAAAATAATTTATAGTTGGAAGCAGATAAACCCATTTGAAAGGGGAGAAGTAACCACATTCCTTAAAGGGAGTGCACTTGCCATAAAATATCCCTTAAGAGAGGTGTAGCACCTTTTATTTTTAAAGAAACATTCTTTTACTAGAACAGCTTCTAGCAACTGACCTTGGTCAGGAGCCAGGCCGTGGTGAGCTCTGCACGTCCTTTGCTGTTCTGTTTTCTGTCCCACGCTTCCGTAGCCCATGGCATTGCTGGCTGGGAGCTGGAGCCTCAGCAGGTTGCTGTGAGGTGCAGGCAAGTCCTACCCACTGATGCCCATGCAGGAAGAAACATCTGGAGAAAGTAACACAAGAGACATTCTAGGCACTCAGTAGCACAGATACTGAGCCTGTTTGCTTCTTTTATATTGTACTTCAGTGCATGAGTAAAGTTCATATGGGTTTTCATATTTGGGATTAAAAGACACAGTGTATGAAAATACAAAACCAATGTCATCCGTGCAAACCAGAAAATGGGACTTTAAATCCCCAAATGCAGAATTAATTAGCCATAAATTGAGAGCTTATTTGGCATTTGCCAAATGTAATCTGTAGCATGAATTGGAATAAAAACCATGCGAATTCACGATTCAGTTGCCATAGAAACTTCTGAAACGGGAACTGAAACTTATTGGAGAACACAGCTCATGACATTTTGGTACTTCTAAGCCTTTATATGTAATATCAGCTATAACAATAGCTATGTGCGTGGTTTCTTTTTTTGGCCTCCTAACTCGCACGAACACTGGAAATGGGTTCTTTATGGTTAACTCTGTGGTTGCTCTGGTTGTGCTTGCTGCTAGGGATCACTACATATGGGTGATCACTCCAACTCCTGATGTTGCAGGTATTATGTAGAGAATAATGGGCTGAAATTATGTATTTAGTATTTGCATCCAGGTGGCTTTGGCAGTCCCAGATCAATTTCAGGAATGTGCACGTACCTAGCAGTTATACTCCTATATATACTGCTCACTCTTTAAAAGCTGTATATAGCTCAATTTACCAGCTTCCAGAACCCAGCTTCTAGACTAGATCTAGAATGACCTTCTGTGCAATAACATTTAGCTGATTCAAAGAGCAGTGGACAGCAGGTGGACCTTCTGTTTCTAGAACAGTGTTTTAAATTGTGGAGTCTTCTCATTGCTCTGATCCCTGGGTTTGTTCAGCTCAGTGCATCTACAAAGCAGACACCTATAGCTTTTGAGAGAGACTACCATTACAGTCTGCAGAGAAACATGTTGGTGAAGTTGCAGTCAGCATTTATATCAAGTCCACATTTATAACCACCAGTTGGGTCATGGTTAGGTGAATGAAAGGCTGCTCTACCACTCTCCTCTGTTATATGCTCTTTGTTGCCTGGTCTCTTGTCTTTAAAGCTGTTAGTCCAATACTTCTTGTGCTAAAATCATTTGAAAGAGAGACCTTTGAAATTACTTACTGGAAGAGAAAATGTCAAATCCTTGTTCAACTGAAAGTGAAGGGGTAAAGGGCAAGGGTTTTAATCCAGGCTTTTAAGTATGCTAAAAATCAAGCAAAGACATCCTTAGCCCTAACCTTGTTCAACGTTATATTCAGCACTTTTGTCCTGGAGAAAGCTGAGACTTGGCATGACAAGAGACCACAAAAATCTTTAAATGATGGCAAGACAGCCAGGCCTGGCTACTCCAGATAGCTTTTAAAGCCCCTATTAGATTAAAAGAAAAGCCTACATTGTTGACCTATTGGTTTGCTTACACTTGAAGTCTTCGGATACCTAGATATCTGGATGAAGTATCCATGAATTATTGAGGTCTCTGTGTAGTAATTGCTAACTGAATTCCTCTTTAACTTTTAGCCTGCTATTTAGCATTTATTTACAAGTTCTCAGTGCTTTCTGCTTGAGCAAAAGTTGACACATATACTCATTGCTATTAATCAATGCAGAATCATATTTGAAACAGTACTGTCTTGTGCACTCTGACTCTTCAACCAAATTCTGATTACTCCATTTTCAGCACTTTTATATCCTGTAAGATCTAGCATCTTGCTGCTATTTTCAATCTGTTCTTCATGTAGGAGTATTGTTTAGATGTTACCTATTTGTAAGGGCCCTGCAATGTGGATTTTGACTTTTCTTACCTCTTAGTGGAAACTGAGACTGGAGTATTATAAAAACATAACTGATGCACGCAGTCTTGGGCTTCCTTCCAAAATAAAGAAGGGATTGGGGGCAGGGGGAGGTAGGAGTAACAGGAATGGAAAAGGTCATGTTCTCATAAGAAGCGGCTGCAACTTGGCATAACTTGGGAAATCACATCTGTTTAATCTAGTGATGAATTTGGCATAAAGTAGTTGCCACCTCTCTTCAATCTTGAACTTAGTTTTTCAGCCCTTCTGAATATCATGTGGAATTTTAACCTTGATCCAATGTGTCTTGTTTCATATTTCTCTGAAGTTCAGGGATTAATAATGTTAGTTGGCTAGGTCAGAAAAATTGAAAATTTATTTGTGCGTTTAAAGGGGCTGAAATCCTAAAGACTTCTAAAATGAATGCAGTTATAACATAGTCTTTACAAAAGAGTAAAATAACAATAATTTAAAAGTCATTGAAACTGTAGTTAATGGATATAGTGGAAGGAGAGATCAGTCTTTTTTGAGGCCATAGGTTCATCTACAACATTCATCCAAAAGAAAAAAATGGGCTGTGCTATATAAATAATTGATGCTGTTGGGTCTTTGATTCTTCATGGAGCCTTGCAGAAGACATGCAGTTTGCAGGGGTGGGACGTTGCATTTTACTATTTTCATGGTTCTGATAATCTGCATAGCAATAACAGTGAGCACTTCTGCTGCTGGAGTTAATGAGTCTGGACTAGTTACTGTTGTTGTGATATAGGCTGCTGTATAATGCAGCAGAAGATTCAAAAGCCTTTATTTGTCTGCAGTTGGGGTTTGTTTGTTTGTTTCAAGCTGTTCAATTGACAGCCAGCTAGTTACCATGCAATTGAAGGGAATTTAATTCCTTAGTACCCGAAAGCAAGAGAATTGTTTCTAGAGTTTATAAAGTCTATTTATAGTTGAATCTTCAGCAGTAGTGGAATCAGGGCTGGGGGAAGGTGTGGAGAATTATGTAACTGCAAAACCAAATATAATTGGAGTGACAATTCATAAAATTATGAAATAGGCCAATGGAAAACTGGAGATAAAGAATGGCAGGAAATTTACACAAAACCTGGTTCTGTGGATTTCTACAGCCCTCCTCTTTTGACAGTATGTAAAGGGCCAGATCCTCAGTTGGTGTTAGTTACCCCTCAGCTGAGACAAAAGAGCTGCACTGATTGCCAGTTTAGGCTTTGACACAGCCTGCCCGACCTAGAGCTTGCATTTGGGCATCTGACAGTACCTATATTAGTGTAGGCCATAAACATATGTATGGCAGAAATAGGAAAATGCTACAACCTTTTCTTCTGCAAGAATAAAGGCTGGCAAACAACTGCAAATCCCCCCAACCAACCAACCAACCAACCCACCTGACAACCCTTGAATCCTACCATTTTCTGTTAGTATTTGTCCATGCACTTTTGCTTACAAGAACATTCCTAGAAAGAGAAGACTAAAATCTTTGCAAGAAGTGCTTGCACCAGTACTTGTGCATAATTTTGTGTGGTGACTGTGATTTGAGTCATGCAGTGAGGCAAAAATTGATACCATGGAGTGTTGGGGAATGAACATGGATGGTGGGTGACTTGTGTAAAACAGCCTTGAGATAACTGGCATAATCCCATCAATTTACTCATGCTTTTAGTAGTTCAAGCAATGACTATGGAGCATAATTCTGAATTCAAAGTCTGGTCAAATGTTTTTCTACCAAAAAAAAAAAAAAAAAAGAAGTAAATATTTGTTGAAGATTTGTTTTCCTGAGCAATTATGTAATTGTTTTGTCAAAGTTTTTAGAATCATGACTTTATAGAACACCGTTGAAAATCTGTATTAAAACAACTTTTGCAGATAGACTTTTACTCTGTTAATGTTACCCACATGGTTAGGTTTGCTTTCAGGAAGGGTTCTCTGAATTCAACAGGATCATTTATACAATAATGAATATAGGGTCTAATTCTGAGACTTCAGTATGAAAATGTTTCAAATGCTATAGCTAAACACAGGTGTGCAACATCATGTTGAGACGTGTTGCAGACATAAAGGGGTGTGGATCCCCTGTCATCATTGCATCCTCTATACTTAATACAGTTTATTATAAACTCTTCTCGTTCTGTCCATACTTTTAACATAAATCACCTTGTAACAGTAACATTACAGGTTTGCTGCTACTTTGTCTTAGGATGTTGCTTCTCAAATTTAAGAATTGACGTTATTTTCTCTAAAGCTGAATACTAAGGAGCACAGTCTGTCTTTACCTGGTCATAAAATATCTGTGCCTAAGAGTGATGTACAAGTTCTAAGAAAAATCTTTCTTACCTGCTTCATTAAGATTCCCTGAATGTCATTTGTTAGCAACTTTTTGCGGCTATGAATAGGAGGCCTAAAAACAGAGTTATGTGCTCAGCTACAGAGGCAAAATTTATTTCACAAGAGACACCCTGTGAAAAAAATCAGTCTTTCTTGCACAAGTAGGTGCAGGTTCAACAGAAGAATGGATATGGGAGACTAAAAAGTCTGTACACTTCCTTATAGTGCTACCTAATACACACAAACTGGCAGTCACAGAACACTTTTACAGTCATGTTGCATTGCTCCAGCATCTTCGAAGTGTATTGATCCAGCTCTGCTTATGATTTTGCAATGTCATCCTTCTTTGCATCATCTTGGACAAGTATGGCCAACTGTGTGGGATGATTCAGATGTTGCCTAGTAACAACAATGCACGAAATAACTATCAAAATATTCTCTGTAGGGAATACTTGCTTAAGGCCTACCACATTCAGGGAACACTTAAAATGCGTATTTTAAAATACGTGACTACATTAACATGCTTACTCCTACCTTAATATCTAATGTGAGGTAATGCTGAGATGCAGATAACACTGAGATTGGCCTGAGTATCTCCAATATGCCTCTCAGACTGGCTCAGTGCCACTAGTCACTACATCATGATCTGTAATAAGGGTAAAATGATAGCCATTTTTGATTTTACCTTTTATTTACAAAAGATGTTCAGTCAGCCCTACAGATGTGAATGTTTCATTGCTGTCTTGTAGAAATTAGTGCAATAGATGAATACTTTTCTTGCCTTTTGTAATGTTTTAAACAGCAATTCTGTTGCCTGTTATATGTATTTCTGAGCATTTGAAACATTGAAATGATCAGGTTCCTTTTTGTCTAGTAAGCTAATAATAATCACCATGTACTCAAAATCTATCTCTCAGAAGAAAATCGACTTAAACATTTCACCTTCACTGAGTTGTTAAGACCTGGCAAGTCGTGTATCTGTGTTAAACTTCACTTTGGGTAAAGCTTCAATGTTGACCATGCTGATTAATTTCAAGAAAAATGCAAACCAAATGAAAATCTCTTACTGGTATGGTGAAGATATAACTGATAATTCAAAAGCTTAAGTAGAAAGTTTGAAGGGTAAATGATGACTAGACAAGGTGACTGTATTAAAAAAAACACCCCACAACTATAATACTACACTGTGCATGAAGTTATGCAGTCAGTAATATTTTCTAATCTAGTGCTCTTATCAGAACTGAATTTGTCCTGTTTCTAGCCATTCAATATCCTTCAGGGGGAATTATGAAGGTGCAGTCTCTGAAATAAACCAGAACTTGGTTTTTATCTTGTTCATGCAGCTGAATTTACCCCTGATAACAAAAAAACCACAGTTGCTTTTTCAGCTATCTGTTGGGCTTCCTAGCAATTGCTATTACAAATATAATGAACTGAACATGACTTTCTCAGTAAGGCTCTGAAATCTGATGCAATTTGCATAATGAAATATGCTTGGGGTTCGTGGTTTTAGCTAAAGTTAGCATAGTGAAATATCTCACAAAGGAAAAGCAACCTAGGTGGCTCAGATTAAAGCACAGAGAGATAGTTGTGGTAAATGGAAGTTGGCAAATTTAAGCTAGAAATGATAGGTGAACTGTTAATGCTGTGGGTAAGTGAATGGTTGCAAAATATGCCTAGAATACAGTGGGGTTCATGTAGTTTTACATCCTTATATCAAAACTGGTTTTCACTCTAAAGTTTTCCAATAGTTTGTTATTGTCTTTCTCCTTCTTACAGGAAGTGCATGTTCTTGTGTTCCGGTCATATGGAACACTGACCCCTGGAAAACACTGGTACTATCAGCATTAAGGGAGTGGAGAAAGGTGAATCCTTGAAAGATTAAATATTGGATCATGGTATACCAAGGCAATGTTGTGACTTGACTCTGATAATTTTTTATTTACCTAAGTTGATGTTAGCCATGGAAAACTGTGCATTAGTCTTCCTGTTCAGCTGTGTTGTTTGTCCATAGCTACCTAGCCTGTGACCACCTGCAGGTGTAGATGTTCTGCAGTTTGAGGTAGAGGAACATCGCATGCCTTTGGGGGGCTGTTTAGTGTTTTTGTGTGACTTATGTGCACTCTGGGAGTCTTGGCTGCCAGCTGTCAATAGTGGCTTGTAACCAAAACACAGATCAGAGGGATCAGAGTCCTAAAATGAGGAATGTCATGGCCTGATGTAAGCCCTTGCATGGGGACAAGCTGTCTAGGCAAGGCAAACTCAGTGCCAACCTCAGACTGCACTGTAGTTGCATTTAGATTTGCATTGTGGAAAGGATGCAATATGTTATAGTAATAGGTTTCCTTTTTCTGCCTCCAGTGGGAGCAGGCTGAACCCTCTGATAAGGATGTTGAACTGACTTCTAGCCTTCTCAAGCAGGGGGTTCTGACTCTCGCCCTCATTCGGGCCTTTCTGATAAGTTCAGCCTGTTGAAACAGGAGATTACATTTAGGCTACTGGAAGTAAGACTTTGCCTGTTGTCATTATGTTTTGACCACCGTGAATTCTGTCCTATTCTGTCCTGAATGGAGCACAAATCCACTTTTGTCTTGTCTTCTCTGAAGCAAGATTCCCTTTGTTTCACCCTGGTGCTTTTAAATACCTGATGGTAACACAGACTGTTTCCCTTACCCTTACTTTCAGCATCTTTAGCCACGTGTGCCATTCTCTACATGCTGTGCACAAGGATTTACTAATGTACTGAAGATACTAAATTTACTTGTGAACTATTTTCAGCCCAGATCACAGTGCTGCTTTGATTTGCTGATGGGCCTCTGTATTTCTTTGCCAACATTCCTGTGTGTTTCTGGTTCTTATTTATTTATTTTTCTAATGCCAGTTTCCTCTCATTAATTACTCTAAACCTACACAAATGTGATTTTCTCATATTACAAGAAATCTCTTACAGGGCATGGACCTTACATTACTTCCTGAATATTATAATGTCTTAATTAGGCTATGTATTAAGCAGCAAAATACTTGATTAGGTCACTTGCTATTTCTGTCTATTGCAAACTAGTATCTGCAAGCTTAACCCTAGAGGCTGATTCTGCCTAACCATATAGTGCATAAATCATGATTGGCCTTGAAGTAAGCAGCTTTGTAATGCCTCAGTCTCTCAGCCCTCCTAGGACTCTTCCCCAGAGGATAATTCAAAACCTGGTTATTGATTATGAAAAGACAGATGTATATAAGGTCTTCCTCTTACTGAGCATAAAAGGAGGTGGCTAACTGGTTTTTGAGAACCTGGTCTGGGACTAAAATAAGATGGGGCTTTTTTAGCATTAGGTGACTGAAATACATAAAGCAATCCCTGCAGCAGAAATACATGTCAGTTATAATTAAGCATCATCTATATGTGTGTGGGGGAAGAGGACTGAAACGGGTGATTTAAGAGCAAGTTCCTCCTACACTGCATCTCCTAGTGAGAACAGGAGTGAGCCTTGCTGCACTGCAGTACTTTTACATCTCCTCTGTTTCTGAGAATCTGAAAAGTGGTCAGAAAACAAGTGAATGCCTAAAAGAAGGGGGATTATAGGGAAAGAATCTAAAGCGTATTTATCAAACTCAGTATATCTGTGTCAGTCTGTAAGGTTTGGGACAACTGTGTGTTGGTCACTGGAATTTCAGGAGCCAGCCCTTGTTGAAGAGGAAAGTGATTTTTCATGCCAAATTACATTTTCTGGTTATTAGTCATACAACCCTGTTTGAGGTTCATGCAAGCAAGTTTGGGAGTAAAATGAAGTTACTTTTAAAATGCATCTTCTTATACTGGAAGAGCAGTTACTTATGGAAGGCTGAAAGAGGAATATTGGGGGAAGGATCAATCTTATTCCCTGCATAAAGCTTTCAGCACTGCTTTGGGTTGTCCCTGCTGAGCTCTCTGTGCAGCTATTGAGTATGCTCAGGACAGCTTTCAGAAACAGAGAATAATCACTTTCAGCAAATTTACCCAGGAGGAGCCTGTCTGCCAAGTGGAGCCACCTCCCTCCTTGGTTGTGTTTATAAAAACTTTGTGTAAATGGGGAAAACAAGAGAAAAGCAAACAGATTCCTCGACCCACCCAGCACTTCCCTCTGCAGCACAGCCACTCCTCCTGTGTGGGATCCATCACATGACAGGGAAATGCTTCTGGGAGCTGTTATTTTAAAATATTGGCAGCACATCTTCGGGTGGGACTGCTCTACCTCGTATCTTCTTACATTCTCCTACTAGCTACTTCTCCTGTTTTATATGTTGCTCTGGCTGTATCAGCTATAACAACGTAATTCTTGTTTGTCCTCTCTGTGACTTTTTCATATGCTTTGAATGAGGGTTGTTCTGTGCATGATGTGCCAAAGACCAGTCACCAAATCTGACACTTGTGTGTCTCTGGAACCCTAGTGAGGAAACAGTAATCTCCAAATGGCGGGGATGGCCTTTGACACTGTATCAATGCACCTGCATAGGCCGGAGTGTGTCTGTGCTCAGATGCATAGAGAGGCAGTGCTACTCCAAACTCCACTTATCTGTGCACGGTGTGATAAACGTCCCTGCATGTCCTTGCTCCCTGGTGCAGTAGTGAAGCCTGAACTTCAGTATGACTACAGGTTCCTGCTGCCCATTTTGCACTTAACTCTGAGCCCAGCTTCAGGAGGTCCTGCCTTGCAATCTCCTTTCCATTCACTAGACAGCAGCCTCCTGCCCTTTTATTGTTTGGGACAGTTGTGCGTGGGGAGTGCAAAGGCGTGATAAAGCATATGTAAGCCCTCACATTGTTTTTCTACTGTCTTGTTGTTTTGAATAGTAGCTAACGATATTTGCAAAGCTTCTTGCTGTTACACAGGTTTGTTCCATTGTAGTGAGGGACACCCTTTGCTTCTTGCTGGGTGTTCAAAAACAATGGACCAGTCACAAAAGGATTTTGCTTTAGCCGTTGTTTCTGTTGGCTGGGCTACTTCTGATAACATCTCCTCCTGCTGTGTACAAAGAGTGCTTGAGCTGAGGGCTTTAATGTCTTGCATGGTCAACGTTCTGTTTTAAAGGGTGTAGTAGTTTATTTTTGGGTGGAACTCTGAGGAGCGGCCACACAGTATTGAACTCTCCTATCCTGTTTATCACCTCCAAGTCCATTCTGTGCCCTTCTCCCAGAATGGGTTTTCAAGATGCAGCACTGTGCTGAACTCTAAGGTAAGGTTTGGCAGTGAGTTTTCTGCTTTTGGCAAAGTTTTAGTTGGCACAGGAGTTTGAAAATTGCTTGGGGATAAACTACTTAGGCTAATTCACACCTAGAATAATCTCACACACAAGTTGAGTTCCTTTACAAGTGAATTTGTTTTATTTTTCCCATGTGTTATCTTAAATCTGCTGGAACACAACTTCCATAGCTGCCATGGAAAGGTTGATTAAGACAAGAATGGCTAAAACAATAATGGCTAATACTAATGGCTAATGTTTTCTTAGCTGAAAGCACTGTTTGAAAAGTCAGATTTCTGAGTTTTCTTGTCTTATGTCTTGTCCTGTTTTGCTTGTGCCTTTTCTGCATTGCAGGCAATGTACAAGAAGAAAATAGAGGGAAAATTATTACTTAAGAGACTTGTCTAAGATAGATGGATGGAAACCAGCGATCCTAATTTGCACTCTTGGAGTTCCAAATAATCTAATTTAGCTGTTTGAGGATAATTTTGCTAGACTTCCAGTTGAGTGTTCCAGAAGCATGGCTAGACTGATGCAGCAAGAACTCTGATGTGCCTAAATGCATTACTTGTATAGTTGCTTGACTGCATGCTGATAAGCAAGGCTGCAGCAGTCCATGTGCTTAGATCTGTTGACTTTTATGGGACATGAGGCCTTTCTTCTCAAGTGCCCTTCTTGAATTGGTGTCTGACTACTCCAGTACTTCCAAGGCAGTTGTATCCAAGTCAAGACTACTAAGAAAAGTCAAACTGAGCAAAGCCTCACAACCAGACTCGATTAAGGGGAGGTGTTAAATGTTCATATTTAAGTGATTGGCACGAGACAAGGAGTACAGAAGACTGTAGTGTGTTCCCCATTGCTTAAATGCATCTTTAAAAACATTACCAAAATTTCCTATCACTTTGACTAATTAATAGTGTATAGGGCAAGCCTTTTTGTTTACTGTGTCATCTAGCCTAAGGTAACATGGCTCCTCTTTGTACAGGATGCTACAAATGCTTATCTACAGGGCTTGAAATGAATTTTCCAATTTTAGTAGAAAACCATGAATTTAAATCATGTTCTGTTTCCCTTCTGCAGAAGATCTCAGCATATGCATCTCAAGTGGTAGTTGAGCAAAGAGCTCTGTGCCAGCCCCTGGAACAGTGAGCAGATTAGCAAGGTTCTGAATTAATTGGAAACACCAGCTTCCTGGAAGACTTGCATCATACAAGACTTGTTTTTACAAATGTAATTAACCACTGAATGTGGATGGAAATAAAGTTAGAAACAAGGTTAGGGGTGCAGTGATCACAATAATTGCTCAGATTTTTCTGGCAAACTGTTCTAAACTTGTCCAAGCAAAATTTGTCAGTTCATACCTTTTTCTAGAAGTTATATAAAAGAGTGGCTGGCCTGTTATTTCAGAAGCTGGGAACAGAGGAGTTGTTGCTGTCCAGGCCTTGCTAACTTTTCCAGCTGCATTTCCTATAGCAAAAGCTGAGGAAGGAACAGATGCAATTGCCTTATGCTACAAAAGGATTCCCTCTCAGAGGAGAAATCCCCTGCTGAGTGGATTCACTAGGTTTTGAGCCTTCTTCGTGCAGAGTGACACACATAGGGCAGCTTTAACAGCTACAGAATTCAGTCTTTCAAAGATAAGGGTGATATAGAACAGATGATTTCTGAGAAGTGGTCTTGGGATACCTTTTCTGGTGTTCCCTTCTCATGGATTCCAGTACATATTCTTGTGTGTTCTGTTAGGCACTGTGTATGTGACTTGCAGTTCTCTCAAGTTAACCCCTAACTGTGAGACTTCTCTGTCTTGTAAATAGTACCATCTGTGTCAGTAATGCTTTGCTATCCTCCAGTGAGGATTTATCCTCCTGAGTACTGTATGATTCTGTAACCTCTTCCTGAAGTTCATCTAAATGTAAAGAATCTCATTCCATAACCTAGAGTATTGCTTTTGCCTTCTTAGATCCTGTGTGACTGTCTTACTCCTAACAGTGACACAAGTAGCTATCCACTTAAGTATTTCATCTTAGTCTCTCCTTCCATCAATCTCGGTTATCTCTTCTTTATTAAAAACAAATAATATTGCCTGTGTATGTTTCACAAAGAATTAGAGAGACTAGTGGCAGAAATTAAATGCAGAAGCAGTTGCTTTTTCTTCAAGAGGTCAATTTGACTTGTTAGAAGTGAGAAGCCTCTAGCAGTACCTCTACATCGTTGCTCTTAGAAACATAATGAGAATAGGATGTTTATGCATATTGGAAAATGAGTCCAGGGATTCTAGAAGACTGTCCAGAACAACTGAAATGTATTGTGCTAAATGTTGTGATTTTACTGTGTGTTTTGAACAGTGAACACTTTAATGGGTGTTTGAATACACACCATGTAGATAGAAACAATCATCAATTCCTTTTAATGAAAAATTGTGGCATCTCTCCCATCCAATACTGCAGGAGTTTCCTTTTGCTGCTGGAGGTTGTCTTATTCCTTAAACAGCATTTACTTAAGCATAGAAAATTATTTCATGTTTCTGGAGACTTTGCTTGTAAAGCAGTAGTAAAACCTCAGTGCAAGCCACAAAATTATTGTAACTGTAATATGATGCTCACACATTTTCTGGTATTTGATTCCCGTAAGCTTTTATGAAACGCTCAGTAATGTAGATCAGCCCATGCTAGTGACAGCACACATGGCTGTAGAAAGTGCACAGTGAATGGAGTTCTGACAACACTAGCACTTACTTGAAACTATACTGGCCTTGCACGGTATTTGTGGTGGCTTCATTTGAGAGATGCTGTGCCAGGCCAGGTCCATCTTGAAGGTCATTAGGACAGTAATTTTCATCCCATTCTGCTTCCTGTGAACTATGGAAGAGAAATGAGCATGGGGCAAAGAGCCTTGCCTATAACTAAAATGCAAGTCAGTGACAACAGGTCACTTGGTGGTGGGAGGAATGCACTGAGTCACCACTCCTGCTAGCTTATCCTCAACATCCTTCATGACTGGAAGGGAGCAGATGGCATTGGTACAAAAACACTACCCCATTCCCAGAACCAGGCAGCTGAAACAGAATGAGGCAATGTTTGGCTAATGCTGCTGCAGGAGCACACGGACAGTACAGGCAAGCTCCCAGCACACCCATTTGAAAGGCAGGTAGGTATTGCTTTCGCAGCCTTTATTTTGAGCTGTGTCTGTGCTAGCAAAAGAGAAAGGCTTGTTTCTCTTTTAAAATAGCCCAGCTAGGACTCCGTGAGTTGTTATCACCAGGGTATCTATCATTATTTTCATATCAGTGTTGCTAAAGGCAACACAGGACAAATTGCCTGCGGTTTGAACTCTTATCATTGTTGAGCAGACCCAGGGTCATCTTTGCTGGGGAAAGCCATTCTCTGCAGCCTCCTGGGACACGCTGCAATAGGAAGAGATTTGGTCTCTGGAATTCCCATAAAAGAGATTTGGCTGACACCTCTTCATCAATGCTAGCGGTCTCATGCTGCAGTGATTTACTGCTTTGAAACCTTCAGATGATTTTAGAGCTGAGATTGGATGTATTTATTAGCAAAATGATATAAACTGTAGTGGAAAAATTCATGGCATTTATGCTATGACTTTAATTACTGCTGAGGTTGCTTATGTGTGGACTGATTCCTAGAGGATCTATAAATAGTACAGCTCTCAGTGGGATAAAGCTGATTTAGAGTCCCTAGGATTTGCTTAGTTTTGTCTTGAAGACACTAGGCTGCAACATTTCTGTTGGAGAGGGGGCCTCTGGCACCTGTGTTGGCTGGAGCACTAGAAGCTGAGAAATCTAGTAGACCCTTGAGTAGCTGCAAGAAGCATTCACTAAGAGGGAAATACAGAATTAGCCAGACCAGTACTATCCACTTAGAGGCACTTGAACCTCCACTGTGCAGCCTCCCCTCCAGAACTGGTGCTGCAGCATCAACATCACTCCAGTGATGCACTGACTTGGGAGCCAAGTTTCCGTCCAGTGCTGGTTCTGACAGATTGTGAAAGTTCATTCAAGTCCTACTGCTCTCATTCAGGTTGGGAAATTCACGTAAACTTGTAACAAATGCAAGTTTGCACAAAACCAGGAGTTGGATAGTAAGATTTTTTGTTGGATGCTGTGCTAAGTGTGGATCAGCACAAAGCAAATGTATTTGTCCTTCATCTGCCCTTTGTTGCAATTACTTGTAAAGGAAGTTTTTGCTTATTGTGAGAAGCCATGTGCAAGATATGACAGCTAAAAACAATTACTCTTTCACCTGTACAGTCCAGTCTTTAGGTGGTGTTTGGGATATAAAAGCATTGCATAACAGCCCCCTATCCCACTCCCATTGTATTTGACAGGCTTACAGTCTTTGTGTGGTGATTATCTGAGTGAAAACAAGTTAGGCATCTGGGAGATAAGGGGGTGTGGTAATGTGCTGCTGGATTACTTTGCCTTTGATATATAACTTTAACATTAATTTCAAACATGAGTAGATGAAAATAGGTTCACACTGATTTTTCTAGATTTTTCTCAGAATTTACCATAAATCCAAGAATGGTTCTCTGAGACATACACTCTGCTTTGTGATCAAATGACACTTCTAGGGAAACTTCAATATTCTCCCTATCCTACAGGTTTATGTAAAGTGACCTGAAGGCTGTGACAAGGAAATACTGCATTCTGACACCACCAGCCAGGGCTTTTGGTGCTAAGAGAAATTAATTCCTGAGGTATGTTTTAGCAGCTGCCTTGAAACAGAAGAATCTGTCAACAGAATACCGTAGGAGATGGGTGGAGAGAAGAAAAACGTGTCCACCCAATTTTTACAAAGGAGGGATAAACTTAAACCAGCACTATGCAGAGACAGGACTTGAATCAGAGAAGGACTTTTCTGTTGTCACCCAGAAGGCAGTGACAGATCAGCTTCATTTTCCCATTCCATGTTAGCTGTGCTGAACCCATTCTTGGTTTGTTTTATGGCTATTTAGTTACATAATCAGGGAAACCAGAATATCATTGAGCTCCCACTAAGTAATTCTTCCTTGTCAGAAAAATGAAGGAAATGAAAGAAATTGCTGAAAATGGCTCCACTGATGTTAGAGTTGGAAAAAAAAGAAAGCTAGCATTTGAATGAATCTTCATCCCTCATATATTTAAATTGAAATCCATGTAACTTAAAAACTGTTTGCAAAAATGCTGCATACTGCAGACATTCAGCACTTGTGAGGGAAAAAGTACAGACACAAGAAAATTCAAATTGGGCACCTGCAGTCAGCAATCACTTAAAACAATTTTCACTCTCTTTGCTGCTCTCCTCTCTAGCCTTGCTGCTTTTTCTTACGTAGTACAGCTCTGTTCTGAACGACCATGCTACTGCATTCCTAATGTCACGTAAAAAATGCCACAGGACATGTTTCTACCTCACTAGATTTAATTTATTTGACATTTATGTCACCAAGATACTTGATTAGTGCATTCAGGGTGTCAGTTTTATATAAACATTTCTCATTTTAATACTTTGTGGAAAGCTGTGAGTGTTGGAAAAGACCTCAGTCACCAATGCTGATTTTTTGAAAACACAGCCATTGAATTACCCGGAAACACAGTTTTTGAGAAAGAGAGTCCATGATGAGTCATGCTTTTTGCAAAATAAAGCTATAATCACATTTGGTTACAGTTTGCATTCCACCTGCATATGCTGGCCTGCAGCTCAGACAAACCAAACCCTGCATGTCTTGAGGTTCATGATCAAGGGTCTTAATATACAGCTATTTTGTTAGTGGACAGTTCCATCTTATTTATATTTCTGATGGAAATTAGTGTATAAATATGGTGATGTGCAGAGAATTTGGATTAAAAAGATGCTTTTTAGGAAATAAAGCAGCAGTACTTTCAGAATTAATTATAGTTTTCTGATTTACTGATGAGCATTAACAGATTAGGAGAGAGCAGAAATATGAATTATTAGTGTAGTCTGATATGTTGCTAGAAATGTTAAATAAGAATACACTATAAATAATAGTAATAATATAACAATATATTAACTGATACTGTCGCCATACTGCATAACACCTCCCACTAAGTGTACTTCTGCTAGTGACAGAACCACCTTTTCATGGCTTAGTAGCTTTGGATAAACACACATTCTGCAACTGTGTCCAGACCTTTTCATGAAG
Organism: Nicator chloris; assembly: GCA_013400495.1. Lineage (NCBI taxonomy): Eukaryota > Metazoa > Chordata > Aves > Passeriformes > Pycnonotidae > Nicator > Nicator chloris. The sequence continues at coordinate 82,618 of WAAE01013292.1, forward strand.
TAACAGAACTGGTTTGCCAAGACTCTTCACGTGGTTTAGATGGCCTTAGTTTCCTTGTCTCTGTCAGGGATAGACCAAGAAAGTGACATTTGAATTTTGTAAGCTTTTGTTGAGATTTGGGTTAGGATTTTGTGGACATTATGAACCATGACATTAGCTGCTTTTTGATCCCAATAAAAGAACTCTGTTCTCAAATGATCCCTGGATTTTATAGTCTACAGTTGGAAAAAGCATTAGCCAGGTCCAAACTTCTGTCTGACACAAACTCAAAATAGCTGAGGGAGGTGGATTGCATGAGAAGTTTTGGTCTTGTTCCAGCTCGTCCATGAACCTTGCACAGCATTTGTGCTCAGCATCAGTTTGGACACACCAAGTGGAAGAGGGATCTCCTGTGTTCCCCTACATTCCTGCTCTGTCCCCTGGATATGGGCACCCTCCTGGGGAGCTGCTGCTTCTTCCCACTCACAACAGACCAAAGCAATGATCTGTAGCTCATCCCCCACACGAAAAGCGCTGAAGTTGGGCTTGGTCATTAAGTAACAGCACCAGATACCTATTAGTGGAAATGAAGTGGCCTTCTAACCATGTCACTAATGGTTAGGCACTTGCTCATCTTTAATTCAGTTTGTTGGTGGGTTTTTCTTCAGTAACCTTCTACAGTTGTACACATTTCAATTACAATGAGCTTGTTTGAATTTTTTTCTTTGCACAGTAGCGCTCCTTTCAGTCTCTAAAGAGCCACCTTCCCAAGTCAGATACATGATACATACCAGAATCTTTCTCCTGCAAAGAAAGAGCTGGTTCTGTATATTAGCATAAATAATACTGAGAGAAGTCAATGGGCCAGTGCGTGGCTCCTAAAACTGTAATGTTTTATGTTTGGATACTTGCCCTCATTACATGTCTCTAAGGAAGATGTGAAATTTCTCTTTGTTTTCCTAGAAATTTAAGGAAATTGGTGAATAGCTTTAAGTTTGAGGGGTTTTTTGCCCTCCTCTTTCTCTTCTGATATACAGAGAAATTGAATAATGGTTTTCAAGATCTTCAATAATTGAATGGTCTTTGCAAGTGTTCCCTCCTTTCAATTACTCCCAGATGCCAATGAAAGCCATGGACTCTGTCAGGGGGATAGGATCTAGTCTTGCAAATTTGTTCTAGAATGATGCTTATTTGGAACTTCAAATTTAGACTTCTCAGTCTGTTATTTGTCTGAACATGTCCATGTCTTACTACAGACTGTGTTATTCTCCATAGTTACGTTACTAGCAAGTTAAATGGCATATTCAGATGTTTGTGTCAGAGGGTCAGAGAAGGTAAATCAATAGGGAATGATGGAGTGTTTCTGTCAAAGGCTTAGGAAACTGACAGTACAGAAGCTTGTCTGTTTTTTCTCAGCTGTATCAGTTAATTTAGGAAGAACTATTACCTCTGCCTACAAAATTTGCACTCAAAGATTTTGCTAGTAACATTACAAGTAGTTATGATTCAGGAAGAGCTACCAAACATGACATAGGTGAGCAGGGATACAAAGTTGTGTTTGTTACATCAGATTGATTTTGTGTGCACCTTGTTTCTTAACAATATACTAATAGACTTGACCTTTCACCAATGTTTCAGTGAAAAGTTCTTAATATTTTCAGAACGTGGGTTGTCACTATTTTTTCCAAGTGGAAAAAGACCCAACAAGCTTATTAATATAAGCTCATAATATAAGCTGGACAGTTAAAACCAAACCAAAAATCATGTTTCCTTTAAAAAATACCAGTTTTGGTACTTATAACAAAGCCAAAGGAGTAGTTTGGACACATTGCAATAGTTTCTGTTTCATTGCTAAGACTTCTTTCACTATTTAATGCAATACCTGATTTTCTGTGCCTTTGCTTTACTCTGCTAACATTTATCTCTTTATTTGTGTGCATTTCTCCATTTAGACACCTTCTCCTGTAAAATTTTCTGCCAAACTTCAACTACCCCCTAACTGTCTTCCAAACCCCCTTCAAGGCCTGTCTTTGCTGCACTGCCTACAAATCACTGTCATCTGGCAGTCTTGAGGCTGGAGGCCATCTGTGACCATGGTGACTTCTGATTTATGTGAGCACACCGGTCTTCATTGTTATTCATGCCACCTTCTTTCATACATTTTTCCCTTAGTCACTCAATTTCTTGTCTTGGGAACATGGAGTGCAAGGACTCTGGGGTGGGAGCTGCCTAAAATAATGAATATAAGGTGCAAAACAGATGTAGAGTTTTGTGAAAAATATGTCAGGAAATAATATGTTTGAAGTGCATATTTGTCAAAACAAGACTGTGTAAAATTAATTATGGAGGAGGATGTGTCTACCAAAATATGTAGGCCAGAATCACTGATCCAGCCAAAGACTGGAACGGTTTTGGTGACTTAAATATCTCATAAACTTCAGGCCTTAACATGCCGCCATCTAACTCAGAGTAACATTGAGTCTTTTCTGGTTTTCATGTCTTTCACACCTCTCAGGGTGCACCAGAGCTTTGACATTTTTGGAACATGTCTTTTTTCATATGGTTAAACGCCCAGCACTGGTGGCAGAGACCAGGACATGGTATGGCAGAGAAGTTTTTGGTAGATCTATCCCACGTGGGACTCTGCCCCAGAGGCTTCTCGAGGGACACATTAGGAAAGCTTTTGGCTGCCATGTGTCTCTGGAAACAGACCAAATGTTTACCCTTTTATAAAACCATTTTAAGGCAAGAAAGGAAAATACATAAGTAGAAAACATATAAACCTGTGCAAAGAAAACTGTGCAAAATCTGTGCAAAAAAATCAGAAGAGACATTGTTTGGGAAAACCTGTGTCAAGTGGTCATGAAATTAATTTAGTTGTAGTTCAAACATTTTAGAGGAACATGCTATATTCGTCAACAGGGGCCCAATGCTGGCTGTGCTGAAGCAATAGTAGTGCTGAAGTAGTTACAATAGAATTTCTATAAATGAGGGGGATTTCTTTTCCATATTCATGGATGATGTGTAATGTCTATATTGCTCCTATCCTGCCTCCTGTATATTTTCACATGCCCTAGCAACAATCTGAGATGACTTTGGAGAAAGCTGGCTTATCTGTGCATAGATGTGCTGCAGAATCAGCATAGCCTTTTTGATTTATTTTTAAAGCTCTTCTGCATGGTTTCTGTCTTGATTTTCTTGTCAACATGATTTAGTACAAATCTCTGGGGATGCATTGTGCATTATATGAAACTAGTGCTGCTGTTGTTGAAGCAGACTCAAGCAAAGAGCTTCTGTTTGTGGAACTGTTTTATGTTACATATATTAATAATGTCAAACTACTGAGGAAAAATCTTTTGTAGCAATCTAAAACTGACTTTGTAGAGTAATCTCTTCACTCTTCCCTGTAGTCTTATTTTTTCTCTATTCCTTGCTTCCCTGATGAACTGTTTTTGCTTTGAGATTTGTTGATTAATAGCTTCATGTCAGTGCTCCAATTTGAGCCTGATTTGCTAGCAAGGTGCTGAGCACATTCGTTGAGTCAGTGGGAGTGGCTGGTATTCAGCACTTTTACAAACCAGGGCACTTACTTCAATGCCTCAGTATGGGTTCAGGAGCCTGATTTAGGCTCCTATTTTTATTAACCAGAGTAATGGCATTTAAATATATTAAATGGTGTGTTCTTTGAATACCTGCAGCTAGTATTTAAAAAAAGCCCCATGAAGTCACTTAACCAATTCTTAATGGGAGTTGTGTGTCCAGTGCCCTGAGCTGTTCCAAAAATCCTGACTTGTCCCTTTTGTTCAGCTCTGGGCCAGAAGGTGTTTTGTTCTTCTGGGTATCGGCTTTGCTAAATATATATTTGGTTCTTCTGCTTGCTTGAAACTGCCATGCCAGTGCAACTGGGACATGGTGAATGCCCTAAAATGTGGGGACAGTCAAGAATGCATAGATTACTATAACTTTGATTTCAATACATGAGCGTACAGAATGTGTTTGGGGCTCTAAAGGGTGAACAAGGAAGTAACAAGTCTCCATGTTCAGCATTTCTCCAAAAGGTCCTGTGAGTCTTTGGTCCTACTGAATTTCTCGTTGCATAATTTGACTCAATGAACATGTCAGATCCTGAAATTTAGCAGGCTTTTGCAGGTGTTATTTGAAGTGAGCTGCAAAACAAGACAGCCTTTGATAGGTGTATGAATTTGTATAAATGTATGAGGAACTGTTCACATAAATCCCTCTGCTGCCACAGTGATTTATTACATGTGCAAAGCTCAGGACATCCAAATGGAACTGTAGCTGTGCTGCTTAACAGCTGGACCTGGAATGAATTAATGCAATATCATAATTCAGTAAAGGAGCTCTGCTCATGTCACAGAATCAGAGCAGCATATGAGTGTTTTATCAGCCTAGCAGCGACCTGAGAATATATTTACACAAGTATGTAGTACGTATTGCTCTTCTATTCCTTATCCTATGCATTAAGACATTATTTCTGTGGTATTATACTCAGATTTAACCAAAGGAGCCAAAGATGTGAAAACATACAGCTAATTGAAAATGTTAATGGAAAAAAACCCTAGAAAACAGCTCTTACTTTGACCATTTCTTTTGACGTCTATATTCTTCCTTATCTGAACTGATCAATGTACGTGGTCATATGAATTACAGTCTCTTTCTCAGCTAAGCATTAGGAAAGCTGCACACGGTGGATGAAATACACTCAAACTCAGATTGAATGCCTCAAATCCTGGAACTCGATAGCCTCATCCTTGTTATGACAGCCAGTAGCAGAGATGGTGGTATAGGCTGTAATGTATTGAGAACCTTACCTGTAATATATATTACTCATAGATATTGCTCGATAGAGATTTTTTAGCAGAAAAAATGTGAAACCTAAGTTATGTGAAAGTTTGCTTGCTTGTTTTGGGTTTCTTAAAGTTTTGCTCCTTAAGAAGGCAGCCTGCTTCAGAGAGGTTTATGATTCCATCTCTCCTGAGACTCATCAGTGCATTGAATGAGTGTCTGAATGGTGCCTTGTACCCCCATGACAGAGAAAATAGTGGAATCAGCAGGAAATTACCCAGTGTTTTGCACTTGGTCTGGTCAAACATAGATCGTAGTCTGATCTCCATAGAAGAAGTAGTATTTCAAGAATATTTCCTTCTGTTTTGAGGAAGCCCAGAGACAGGCCAGCAGCACTCAGTGGTTCCTAGAGTAGAGGATTGATTTCTGTTTTATAGTTCCCACGTTTTTTTCTCTCGACTTGAGGTGGCTGTGTGTGATGGTAGTGCCATAGGGCTGGGCTGCACTGCACTATTAGCAGCATGGCAAGTAAACCCAGCAGATGTGAAATCTCATCTTTTCCCCCTTCCATATGCACAGATAAAAATTACATCTGCCAAGAAACGAAAAAGGAGCATGGCAGGAAGAAAGACCATGGTCAAGACAACTTGAAGACTCTTGATCCCCCCTGTTTGGCCTAGGCTATTGTATTCTTTTGTCCCATATTTTCCTTATAAGGTTGCTGGCATCTTGAGCAACTTCAGATCCTTCTAGCCTGACCCTGGAGAAAGGGCCAATACTTAAGTATCAACACAAAAGTAAGCCTGAATCCCGTGTATCTTGTCATCTATGACATTCATATCACAGCAGATATTTCTATGTGCAGCTCTTTGTTCTTGTACATATATTTCACATACAATTTGTAGGTATTTACAGATGAAAGATGCAATCTGCAAAGTAACAACACAGAACTCTATAGCTTAATATAAGGGATACCATTTTTCTTGCTCTCCCTTTGATTTCTATCAACTGCTGTTTGAAGCTCTCTCTAATAGTCCTGTAGCCCTGCTGCCTGTTTCAGAACTGCCATGGAGCTGGTGCTTTTATTATGATCTTTCCAGATATGATATTCTTCATTTGTATTGTGTTATAAATCCTGGTTCATTATGTGTCCGCCTAATTTGTTTTGTCTTGCTTCTAGGTGTAGGCACTGTCTCTTCATTTGCTCTTACAGTTGGTTATAAATTCATTATCAAGCTCAAGGGATGCTTTGTTCTCCTCCATTCTGTGCCTCTTTCAAAGTGCCCCCCACAACTTACTTATTTACTTTGCAGCCCCCATTAATCATTGCCATGTGTGCCTCACTTTGCAGGGATACTCTGGGCCACTCATGCCTGTTGAACAAATGTAGAAGACACACATGAGTGCCTGGTCCTACTCTGCAGAGAACAGACCACACACAGACACGAGCTCCAAAGACGGAGAAGTCAAAGGCACACGTTAATTTAATACAGACCAGGCAGAGACAGGGGGAAACACTGACTTCTGGTTTTGCGCAGAAACTGATTACATGGTGATTATTTTAAAGGGAGATCAGGTCAGATTTCTGTTGATAATACATCCCTAGGAATTTATTTTAATATGCATCCAGTTTGAGGTTAAGCTCATGAGTTTAATTGGAGTTCACAAGACAGAGAGATTTGGTCTATTGTCCATTAAATAAAATATGCTTCATGTAGATTATATAAATCTATTTGCACATATGTTTGCATGTTCCAGGACATGTAGTTGCTCTGAGCTGTTCAGCTGGTTCCAACATCCAAATTGCTTAATTCCATGGTTCCTTAAGGTATGTGTCTGGCTGCTGCAGCAAAGATAGAGCAACAACAAGACACAGAGAAGCATGCTGATGTAGCTATAAAGGAAATACTTTTTCACACAGCATTAATTTATAATAATTAGGGAGTAGAGTCTACTGTTGATGAAGGTCAGTGAGACTAAGGGCTTAGCAAGATTTGAAATGACACTGCATCTTTATAGGCTCTACTATGATTGCTCTGCCTAAGCACAATAAAGAAAAATAACCCAGAACTTATGAAAAGTTCTTGAGTTCATGATGAAGTCTGAAGATTGCAACAGTTTTAGGATGTCAGCTAGTAAAGATATTAAAATCTAAAATTTCTGCTAGACCTTTCCGTGATGCAGGTGGTGATTTGCCTAAAATCTGAGTCCTGATATCCCAGTACTATCCATCCTGTTAACACATCCCAGTTACTTTTTATTTTTTATACATTCATATTCCTGTCTAAGGGTTCCTGAAAGCTAAAGCAATGAATTGCAGTGGAATAAGTTTCTGTAAAAATTCTAGAGTTGTGTAGCATGTCACCAATGCATTTTTTGCTAAATAATGATAAGTTGACTGTTCTTTCTCTTTCCTAATAGTAGTAACTCAGATTGGTGAATGTGTACCTACTATATATTGCTGTGTTTTAGGAATATATACAACTTTATAAGCATTTAGAAATTATAGGAAAAAACTAAAGAATTGGGCAGCATAAAATGAATAAAAACCCAATAAAATTTTCCCTATTTCAGCATATGCTTTTCTTGTCCCATTAGGGCCCCAGGAGAATGTAATTCAGTTGTCATATACTTACTTTTGGAGGGATTTTTCTCAGTGTCCTCTCAATCTATTCGAGTTCTGTGGGTGAAGGAAACTCAGCTGCCAGCACCATGTGCATAAATCCATCAGGGCCTTGTTCAGCATGTAACTTCTCTAATGTGTTTCCCCAGAGCTGTTGCTGGCTTGGTGCTAGAGGTTTGGAAAACCTTTTGGTTCCCTTTCCTTTCCTGCTTCTTATCTGAGACTTGAGACTTCTGTCAGCACAAAGAGCTTAGCCTATAGGCCTGCTTCTCTGGCTCGAAGGTATGACAAAACTTTTCAGAGCATTATCATTAAGTGTGTTGTTGGTAGCATCAGATTTCAACATGTTCATAAATATTGCTCCATCAAAAATGCTGGCAACAATGGTAGGAGTTGTACCTTGAGGCTGAAGGTTGGTCTCGACGGTAGCCATCAGATCACCATTTCTTTTGCGAGGTGATGCTTTTGCATTGCAATTTCTTTTCTGAGCTTTTGAAGATTTATCTCATAAAACCCAACATAGCATGATTTCTGTCATTGACAATAGTTCTTCTTCTAGGCCATTACCATCAAGTCTAGTAATTTGTTTATATGAAAAAGGTATTCAAACTAACATTTGACATTTTCTGCAAACCATATAGACTTTCTCTTTCTGACTCTGCTGCAGTAGTCCTTATTGCACTGTTGTCCTGCAACAAACTGTATTTGCATGGGATGCAAAGGGATACATGTGTTTGCATGGGGTACAGAGGCATGGGATGACTCTTCTGATGTACCCAGCTCCTGAAGGCATGTGTGTCTCTATTATTTTGAAGTATTAGGAAGCTATTAATAGTCTTGCTCTACTATATGCAGTTAATTTTCCATAGCCACCGAGCACCTTTGACAAACTCAAGTTGCAATCAAGTAATAAAGAAATGGCAGCTTACATTTAGGCAAATTAAATGCCCACTGGAAGGCAGAGCAATTTCTTTAATCTGCGCAGCTTCCAGCATCACCAGATGATGATGCTACAAAGTATAGTGATTTTCACATGATGCATTGTGCAGCATGGGAACAAGAACATACATACGTACATACATACATACATACATGGGTTTTCAAACAAGAATTTACCTGGCAGGATTATAGATGTACATACCTTGGACTGTGATTTTGTCTGACTATCAAAATTGCTAGTGAATGTGTCCTTAAATCAATCACAGTGAAGTTCTCGTTGGAAGAAAAACACAGTGTACACTTCTTGTATGCAGTGTGATAAAATGGCATGTGGCAATGTCCTTAAAATGGTTGCTACAGCCAATAAAGCTGGAATGGTCTCGATGCGATATCTAAATTTATTTATTAAGGTCAAGATGTATGACTGATAGTTTTAAGGCTTGTTACATTTGCATATATTCCCTTAGTTAATATGCAGAGGAGGAAAATGTGTCCCCAAACTTCTGGGTAATAATGGCAGTCTGACTGAGTTGGCACAGGAGATTCATCATTGCAGTCCAGTATCTAAATCAGTACTCCCAGGCTTTGCCCTGTAGGTCCTCACTGTTGTTATCCTCTCATCACTCTGAGTGCATATGATAAATCATACTCAGTTTCTTTTCCTTTGTCCACCCCATCAGGGTCAGTCAAGCAAGGTACCAGCTAAATAAAGAAGGTGCTTATTTCTTAAAAATGGCCTCTAACCAGTATAAGCACAAAGACAATAATCCTTAGGTGGAAGCTCTTATCTCCCTGCTTCAGCTAAACCATGCTACCCATTTTAAATGTTTATTGATTTGTTATAGATATGGTTTCTATTGATAAACATTCTCAGATAAAGGCTTGTGTACAGATGGGTTTCCTAAAATACTGTGCAATCCCAGAGGAAAGCGCTAGTTTCACACCTAATAGAAGTGCTGCAGTGGCAAAATAAAACTGTGACTCTTTTAATAGCTTGGAGATAATTAAGGGAGTGTTCAGGGTAATTGATGGGTAGGAAAGGACAGATTTCTTAATTTGTGTCAAGAGAAATAATTACATCTTGCAGCCAGTGTCCTGTGATGGAAACGTGTGGTGTACAGGACCTCGGATGGGAGTCATAACAGCAGGACTTCTGTCCTAGCTTCACAGCTTGGTGTTAGACTGGGACAGTTGTTTCATTTTGAGAGCCTCAAAAATAATTGAGCTTTGCTTTTCATCTGAAACTGTGTTAAAAGGCTACAGAGGAAACTTGACTCCTGGCTTGGACATTTAGGGTAACCCAAATTAAACATCAGTATTTCTGTATGCCTACAAGGTATATGTCATAGAGACATGACTTGTTGATATTTTGTGTTTTCAACATAAAGCACTGACATTCCCAGAGTGGAGATGTTTATTTAGTACACAAGTGATAGCAAAAGCCATGTGACTCAAGGTATGTCTTCCAGTAATTGTCTGTAATTTGTATGTTTATTTCAAACAAATGCTACAAATGACTTGCTATTATCTAACATTTCAGAACCTTAGGGATTCTGTATATTCAGCTTACTTCTCCCTCATCAGTTTTAAGCCTCAGAATGAGGCAGACATAGACTATGTAGCAAAACACAAATGTGAGGACTCAAGGGTTTTGGTTGACTAGCTGTGATAACTTTTAAAACAGTACTGTCCTCAGTTTTCCTTTTTGGCCCTTTATTAAAATTAAGCATCCTGTCAAAGGGGCAACACAGCAGGATTTGTGCTCTGTCCTAGGACTTTAATTCTGGTATCTTGCTTAAGCTACTTGGTAGATTGGTTGTTGGAAAGCAAGTCCATGTCTAAAGTTTGTGCACAGCACTTAATTTACCACAGTGCGATGGTGATTACTCAGAAGACTAGAAAATCCTGATTTTCAGAGTGTGGATTACATTTGTAGTTTGGGTATATGACAGAGACAGGGGATGAGTCAACAAGGCATTACTCTTGAATTTGCCATGAAGGATACTGAGGCCTAGAAAGCAGGTTAGCCATGACAGGCTGGGACTCAGCAGGAGCTAATATATTCTCAGCTGCAAGTAGAGTGGTCAAAGGACAAATGCCTGGGACCTACTCCTTTACTCTGTCTCTGGGACTATACAGGTTTTATGTAAAATGCCCACCCATTAGGATAAGAGACTGCACTGGTGGGAAATTGAGATTTTGGGAGTTTGTGAATAGAGAAGAACTCTACAGCTTTAAACAAGTCACCTAGAGGATGTATTGAGCTGAGTTATTGAATGAAGCCTTCTGTATTATTTTAGCTTAAATTTTAAGGCTGAGGGGGATTATATATATCATATTACTTAACTCTTTGACAAAAAAAAAAGAGATTTGGAGAAAAAAAATCTGTCTGTGCAATGGCCAAACTGGGAATATTAGTTTAGTAATAGTTCCAAAATGCCCTTTGAGTCTTTAATGGAAATGAAGATTATGATGATGATGACTGTTATTGTTTTAAAATCTGGGGTTTAAGTTTACCACTATTTACTATGATTCCATATGCAAGAGAGGTCTGGACTTAGATCTAACATTCTCTACAAACTTAAATCTTCTTGATGCAGGAGAGATGAAGGAACCTACTTTTTTTTAAAATCAATCTTTGCTTTATTTCTGGTTTTATGTGTGTTTCTGTTTAATGTTGCTGTGTTCATATCCTTCACATTGCAAAAGTTTTTGGCTTGCTGTGGGTAGATAAAGATTTCCTTGTGGCTGACAGAAATAAAGACAGAAAGCAAATTAAATCCCAGCAGAGAATAAGTTATTTGCTCCTCTCCCAAATTGCTTTCAAGACTTCAGTCTTATAAGTGAAAATACTGAGAAATAAACTTAACTGCCAGTGGTGCTGAGTAAGAATCCACAGGTCAGAGAATTCATGATGGACCTTGGTCTAAAGCATTGCAAACTTAGGTTATTTTGCTTTATGTTGCTCTGTCTCCTAAGCTTCTTGTTTCCTATTTCCAAATAATTTTAGTTTTAGCACATCTCCGGGTTGTCCCTTTATCTTTTGGGTAAAAATAGGCAGAAAGTAATGCAAAGAAGAAATTTCAGAACTTTTCCAGCCTGCTCAGTTCAATTTGCTTTATAAATTAAAAATTAGGCTAAGGAAGATGTATTGTTCTTCTATCCAAAGCAATCAGCTTAAAGTAGTTCTACATGAAGGACAAAAACCAATCATTACCTGTTCTTTTGCTCTCCCATTTGTCTATGTAAACTGTTTAATCTGTCTCAAACCCTACATTGTTTCAGCAATTTCACTTTTAAAATCTGTCCCCAACAACACAGCTCACCTTTTCCTGCAGGTTTTTAATTTTTTAAAATTTTCTTCACTCTCCTTTTCCAGGGTGGATGGGGCAAGAATGGGCAGAAGAGCCCACTCAATTATTTCATGAATGGAAGGGAAGAAAATATCCTGAGACAGAGACTATTTCTGCTCTTTTAAGGTAGAAATAATAGCAAATCTTGAAAAGTAGGATTACAGAAAAGGCATCCAATCTGCGGAGTACATTGTTACAGCTAGTCACAGACATTGCACACTCTTAATGATTGCTTAGCATTTTCCTCACTATTTACTTTTGAGACCTGGCACACTTTATGCATCTCGCTGAGTTATGTTTCCCTTTCCAGCTAGATAAAGGTATTTTTCTACCTGTAGAGATAGAAGGGAAAAGTCTCCCTACTGCTGAAGCTCCTTGTTCCCTATGTTATATCTGATCACTTTCTAGGATGGGATATCCCTAAGATTAGAGATGAGAACTTATCAGTGAAAATAAACATATGTTGAAAATTGTTCAAGCCAAAACCTGAAATGTGCTTGGACTCTGTCTATACCCTTTTAATGTTGTTGTTGTTATTTACTCATAAACTTTCTGGTCTGATGTCAGTTGCTGCAGTCCCTTTGTGGTCTTCAAGGTGCCGCAGCAGGCCCTGGCAGAAGCATCTTTAACAAGATGGTCTGTGCACCAGGCGCACAGGCACTCCCGGGTAGGGTGAGTGATCAGCTCTTTGTGAGCAGCCACCGGAGCAGCTGAGCAGCAGGGAACAGCCAGGCCACGTCAGGAGGAAAGCACATGGGATGGGTTCTTCAGGTCTCAGGAAGGCTTCTTTACTGCAGGAACTCCAAGGGTCTGAAGAACCCAGAGGCTCAGGGGAGCAGACTTTTATGGGGTTATCTGAGGGCGCAAATATGAACTTGGGCCAAAGGAGCAGGAGTTAGGGAAAGAACCAATCTCCAAGAGGATCCAAAATGGACCAATGGGGGAACAGGAAAACCAGGAACTAGGAACAAATGAATCAGGAGGTAACAATTTACATACTGCAACAAAGGCTCATGGGAGTGTCTCACTTTGCTTGCCATGAGCTAAGTGACCAGTCTTCAGGGGGCAAAACCTGCTGTTTCAAAGGTAGCTTAAACACTGCACACCCTCCATGGAAGGGCGACTCCATCTGTGGTGGCCCTAGGGGCTACCACAGTCAGTACTATTCATCACAACAAAAAGTTGAAGTAACATTATAATGCATTTATGGAAAATATTTCAGGCTCATAAATTATTTCTATTTTTATGGAAAATCTTTTTATGGAAATTCTGAGCATTACCTATACATACAATGTTCCCTGTTGAAATGATGAGCTGTGTTTAACTAGCAAAGATGGCTGTATGTTTTCAGTGTAAACATGTGTATATGTGCACGTATGTAGTAACAGATGTGAATTAACCTGTATAGCCTGCCAAAGTAGCATTGGTTATTGAAATCATTTAATGATTAATTAGACCAAGCAGAAACATATGCCCACACACCCCATCACAACTGCACTGCAAGGCATTCCCTTTGAGGAAGCATGGATTTCTTGCACATATGGTCTGCAGTAGACTTAGACAAATCAATACTTCCTTGACTTTCTGTGTTAGGGACAGAGCACATATTTGTGGACACTGGTACATGTGGCAGCTGCTACTTGAATTGGAAGGGCTGAAAATATAGGCAATGCAAGAGAGTGGACAAGTGTTTTGTACAAGGCTGCATGCAGTAGTGGCAAAGCTGGAAACAGAGCCAGGTCTCTGAATGGTTTCATCTAAACATCCTCCTCTATACTGCTGTCTACCAGAAAGAAGGAATAGGCTGTGGTGGAAGGCAGAGAAAGAAAAGTCAAACTTTATCTCTGCTCAGAAAAAACCCTCTTTGTTTGCAGAATCTGCTTTTTCCTGTTACACAGTTCCCAGCAAGAGAAGTGTTAAACCAGCATTCAGAGTCCTCATTCCTCCTGGGATTTGGAACATAACAGCAGATGCCAAGGTTACCTTTGTCCTGTCTCTCCACTGAGGCTCTAGTGCAGGCACAAACAGAATGCTGCTCTTCTTCCCTTTCTACTATCAATACCAACAATAATCATGGTTTCTTACAATGATTCCATTTAAATTATAAAGAATGAAGGTAGGGGGACTGCCTAGTTTAAAAGTAACAGAGAGTCTTTTGAGGACAAATGAAGACTGGTCACTGAGTTCAAATCTTTTTTTCTAAAGGATTTCCAGAGGACAATGCTGTCAATTCCTGACCCCTCTCATACCAAGTGGGAGTTGGCAGCATTTACCACAACCAAGGTTGAAAACCATGACACAAAATCCCTGAGCTGTTCAAGATCACCTCATAGCTGAACCCTTCCACATTGTAGTTTCTCTGCTTCCCCTGTTTGTCTGTGCCAAGGTGGTATAAATCACCATAATCCTGGTTTAATAATTTTTAATAATTCTGATGCAAAAACAAGGCAGTGCTGCCTAGAGGATAGATGATGAAATTAGGACTAAGAAAGCCTGAGATCTCTAATATGCTACTGATCTGTGGGGTGACGTTGGTCAGATTGCCATTCTCTGCCTCAGTTTTCTCCTTCTGTAAATTGGAGGCAATTTGTTCACTTTGCATTTGCCCACCATAGATATGAATGGTGGTCTGTGATGTAGATAAGGTGGATTCTGGTTTTTAATTTTTTATCTCTCTTTTTGACCCTTGTCCTTGACAGCTTTGTACTTTGTGCCATCATTTTCACCCTGCACTCTTCATACAAGACTAAATGGGAGAGGACTCTTTCCTTGATGGTAGCTCAACCCCCAGTAGTCAAGATAAAATGTTGACAGAAAAAACAGGGAGCTGAAGTTTCAGACCACTCATTCTGACAGATGACAGCAGAAACAAATGTGTCTCACTTTTGCCCTACTATTTACTCAAGCAGAAAACAAAACAATAGAGATGGGAAAAGATCTGAAAGAGCTGTCACAGAACAAGTGCACCATGCCAATAATTTGAAGGATTAAGGACCCCAAGCTGTATGTCCTGACACAATAGCTAGGGCCATGCTGTTCACTGGGTTCATGGATTAGAGGGATGTTTCATATGATTCTGGTTTTCTTTTCAACTCTGGTTGAACAAACATAGCCTGTGTGCTTGCAAATCCCTTGTTAGCAATGCAAAAGTTCAATACAATTTCCCTTTCACTACACTCTATGATTTTGCCTTTGGAAAATGTTGCAGTTGGTCTGTCTGGATGCCTTCACATAATCAGCTTGACTTTGTGTCTGGTTTAAATGGTGTGATGAAGAATGGTGGGAAGCCCAGAGAAGGGGCCTGGAGTCAGTATACCTGCAGTGAGTTGGAAACACTGGGAGACTGATCTGAGACACACTTGGTTTTCTTGTTTAAGCTGCTGTCTGACAAAGTAGGGTAGTTCAGCTGTGAAGGGCACTTTTGTTCAGGCTATGGCTATGGAAATGGCAGGATTTGGGATCAGTGATGTCACAGATTTTATTTTAAAGACTTCTCTGTTTTAAAAATAAAAAAGATGGTGCTGCTTTAGTGCTGTGGAAAATTTATCTGGGTTTGAATCAAGCAGGGATTTTTCTTCTTCTCACATCACTGCCAGCAGGCTTTTAAGAAGCTGTCCCATCCAGTTCCTGTGTCACCTCAAGTAGGGGATTGCCATTCTGGCATTAAATATGTGTGTCCTTTAACATGATCTAGAGGCACAATTTAGGAATTTCATGGTCAATGAGATAAGTTCTCATCATCAGCAAAGATGATCACAGAGGTCCCACAAACTTCAGTAAGTGAGGCGTATTTGTGCCCATGTACTTATTACCTGTGAACATTTGTCATTAAGAATCTAAAAAGTTACATGGTTTGTGGGAGCACAGAAAAAATTCAAAAGAGGTATCACAGCTCCCTGGGACCAGCATGTGGACTCAAATACTCCCTGTCTAATGAAGGTTCTCCTTCAACCTCACAGCTCAAAATTTCCATGGGAAGGGATGGGGGTGGAGAGCAAATGTGCAGTGTAGCCAAAGTCTTCCTACTAAGAAGGATTCTGATATATGTTTGAGTGCTTTTTGTCTGTGTTGCTCCATAATCCATTTATCTCTGTTTTCTCATAGCAGTTATTTAGCCATTACATTTATCTTGTTTCAGTGAGGGTACTTAGATTAACATTAAAATTCCAATGCACCTGGGTCATGTCTCAGAGTTGTAAGTGTGATGCAGTCTTTGTACGTGCACAGAGGAGAAACCCCTTAAAGAGAGAGATGCCTGTCAATAGATGTTACTGTGAAGGCTGTTAGGTGCTCTTATGGGCCTCTACCTGAAGTATCAGCACTGTTAATTTCCTCCAGGTACTTGTTCCTGAGAGACACCGTTCAAGAGAAAAACAGGGTTCAGTCCTTGCTCTAGGGCAGTTTGCTGAGAATGCACTAGCAGTGGGGAATATTCATTCAGCCTGAGATGTCTCTGCATTGGATTCAAAGCAGTAATTTTGTGATGAAAGATTTGCTCCCTCTGGTAACACAGGTCTTTGCAAGAAGGGCTGAGTTTACTTCCTAATGAAACCATTGGCTCTACTACACACTTTCAGCTCTCGTGTTCACATGTCATCTTAGACTGACTGCTGTTACTAGTTTGGCTGCTAGTAAGATAACAGTCCATTACACGCTTTTTTTTTTAATACAGCCTGGACACAAGCAGGAAGGCAGACTTCCTGCTTTTCAGAGGAGCAGGAAGATGGGGCATTTCAGGAGACAAATGTTTGATATTTACAAAAGGCATAGCAGATGGGCAGCTGTAAAGTCAGTTGCGCTGACAGCAGTGAGGTAAAAAGCCCTCTCCTGTTTCAGAGGAAATGCTGGTTTCTCACAGATAGCCCAAGTAAGATTTGAAGGGTTTCTATCTGCATCAGCTACATGGGGCAGGCTTGGGGTTTAAGCCTATTTTGAAAAATATCTACTCTTATTTAGGTGAATTTTCAGAAAAGTTCAACAGCTTTTGAAAATTGGTCATTTATGTAAGTGTGCTTTCACATAAAATCGTCATTTCTCCATGGTTTGACTTGCAATTGCCTGCTGCTGTGGGTGGGACTAGTGTGGTGGCCATGCCAGTGGTGAGGTTTTAACAGACCTGACTCCTCTGTTGCCAGCAGAAAAGACCTACGTTTGTGCATTCCTTGTGCTTTTAGAGGGAACAAAGTTTGGAGTTAAACTTCCTTTGTGTCTTCTGGCCATTCAAAACACATCTTGTCAACTCATTTTTACTGTTCCACAGTGTCCATAAGCAACTGTATAATCCCAGGATAACGGGAGTGGTATTTCAACAGTGCAGATAAAAAATACAGTCCAGAACTTCATGCATTGAGAAGCACTAATGCATTAGAGAGGAAAAAACAGGTTTACTTTGGGCTGCTGGTGGATGTGCCTGAAGAATGAACCTATCCTGCTAAGCAGCTATCTGTCTTCCCCACGTAAAAACCTGGAACAGAATAGCTCTTCTAGATTGGTGGATTGACATTCCTGGGTTCAGAGATGAACCAGAAAGTTCCCAATCTAATTAAAGGTACTTGAACAGGTTTTTAGAAGCACTGTTTCAGGAGCAGAGACAGGCAAACAATGCTTGCAGACCCTGAACAGATCAGGAGAGAACAAGGTTACAATATTTAACTATCTGTCTACCTACATTGCTCCTGGCTTTTGCCTCTTTTGCATGGAGATGTACATATACACTTGCACACATTTGGCACTTCAGTAAGTTTCTAAATTAAAAATGAGCATTTGTGCTATTAGGTCAATCCCAGTTCTTGCTTTCAATTATTCTCACAAATGGCTATTCTTATGATGCTGGTGGGGTTTTGTTTGTTTGTTTGTTTTGAGGGGTGGGAATACCAATTAATAAATTGTCAATTTTATTTTTTCTTCTTGATGCTATTAAGCCTGGATAATATGAGGTTTTGTGCCTAAGTGGGTTCAATGGCTTTGGCAGGATGCCACAAATTTTATCACCCTTCTCTCTACTGGATGAGAGAGAAACAGACATCTATTTTCTGCCCTAGCTGGATTTCAGATTTGAGATTTCCCGGCTGTCCATTCTGCTCTGAGATGATGGTCACGTTCATTTCTCCTGGGGATTTCAAGAAGCAGAGGGCTGCTCGGGATCATCACGGCAAACTTCCTGTCCCCATCTGGAAGGCAGCTAGCCTGCCTTTTGTATTTATTAATCTCTCTGAAATGAAGGAGATTACTGCAGCTGCCCTTGAGAGGTTAGTGTGCTTTCAGAGGGAATAAAGTTTGGAGTTAAACTTCCTTTGTGTCTTCTAGCCATTCAAAACAAAACATGTTTGATCTTTTCTTGAACAAATTTACAGACTGAGATCTAATGAATTTATTTTGGCAATTAGTTTGAATTATTTGGTGATTTTTTGATTCACGCTTAGTACTCAAGTAAAGACAAACCACATTCATATGGCTGTCAGTATATTAAAGTCAACAGGAACTTGGAAGGTGAAAAAGAAAGAAAACACAATGATAACCTCTGAATATTGAAAAAAAATCCATATGATGTGCCATGTTATCCTGAGAAGAATGAAATTCCATGTGTGTCCATGGTGTTTCTTCCTTACACAGAGGCAGCACAGTCAGGCCATCTGTGGATTGGTAGCTTCACGTGTTTTGTCTGCATGCTCTTAAGTCTGGACTGTCTTTCCTCCACTTTTGTGGAGTACCCAAGCTTAACTGGGAGTTGTGCCCTAAGCATTAATGAAACCAAAATAGTAATATTAACAGTAATAGTAATCCACTGAAAAGCAGTGTGAACGAGACAGGGATTTCCCCTCTCCTCTATTTGATCTTTTTTCCCCAGATGGAGCATTTAGTGATTTAACAGAGCCCTCCTCCCCTTCCTTCGTCTCTTCCTCCCCATTCTTCAGTGACTTGTGTTACACACAATCGAGACACCGATGGCTGCATTGAAAGCCCCTTGTTCAGTCGTGTACCCACCCGCAGCAGTGCACGGCTTCCCCACCGCTCAGTCATCAGCCAATTTCACCACCCCAGGAATTAACGGCGACCGATACGCGCAACAGGTCGGGCAGGGGCCGCCACGCCCGCCGCGCCCCCCGTTCCCGGGCTGCCACCTCGGCGGCGGCGGCGCTGCTCCCGCCTTCCTCCGGTTCGGCTTGGGTTCGCTTTCCCGCCTGGGAAGCGCAGGCCCTCTTTCCTCCTGGTCTCCGGCAGGGGCTCGCTCCGTGCCGGCGCCGAGCGGGTGGTTCCCGCGCCGCTGCCGCCGGGCGGGCGGGGGGCGGTGCCCGTCGCGGCCGCCGCCTGCCGGGGAGCNCTCGGCGCGCCTGGGCTCGGGCGAGCGCGGCTGCGGCGTCCCGTCCGGGCGGGCACGGAGGCTGCCGTGCCGTGCCGTGCCGCTCCGAGGTAAGCTCCTCTGCACGGGTAACTTTGCGGGCCGGCCGGGGCTTTCGCAGCTATGGCAGCTGGTCCGTGCCCTCCGTCTGCAGTGGAAATCGCCTTGGCTCCATTTTATTCTTGAGATTATTTATACCCATAAGGACTAGTCGTTCTTTAAAGGGCCATTATGCTGTTGGATATTAACGCCTCTCTGTTTTTCCTAGTATCCAGAGACGGTGTCGGTGTTACACCACAATTTTTGGGAGCCTTCATTTCAAGCCTTATTATTTCAGGTAGAATAGATTGCAGATGCAGAGAAGTAGGTTTCGGAATGAGCTTCTGGTGCTTGTAAATAGAAGTGCTGTATTTCTGTCGGGGGAAGGGGGAGCAGATTACAACATTGCTTTTAAAATGAGAGGGAATGAACACGGGCATTTTCTGTATACCTTCGGACTCAGCAAACTGAGTGAATCTCCTGTGCGGAGTGTGTGTCTACTTGTCCCGAGAGAGCTAAAGCCAGGATGTATGCATTACGGTTGTTCATTCATCAGCGGCTGCAGATAATGCAATTACCAAGTCAGCGGCGCATGGATGCTGCCCTGCGTGCGACATGCTGAGAATACTGTACTTTAGGAAGCCAACGCTTGCTGTAGTTCGGATAAAACAGAAGATGGGAATGACAGGGTATGAAACCATTGTGTCTTTAAGTGGAAAGGAGGTTACTGGTTAGTCTCACTCTATTGTTTCTGAAGATTTGTAATTTTTTTGTGTGCTTGTCTGCAGAGGTGTAAATACCTTTTGCAAGCAGTTCATAAGGAATTCAGGAGTGAGAAATAATTGGCAACAGCTTCAGGTGTCACCAGTGCCTGATGAATGGTAGGTGGTTTAAATGACTGAGAATACGCAGTAGTTTTAGTCTCATGCTATCATAGAACGGGCTTCATTTAGCTCTCAGTTTTTTACTTACAGATCAGATTCTGCACCTGGGGTATGGCTACCTCACTCCTGAGGTGTCTTGGAAAGGAAGGAGAAAAAAATCACCAGCGTGATTGCCATGGACACAACTGTTCCTTATTTATTTATTAGGCTATTAGGGTAATGAAGAAAAGCCATACCTGCCCTGCTGTGCAGATCTCATTTCAGCAAAACTGCCTGGGCTCCTGCTGTTACCCTTCTTTGATTTTTAACCAGTAAGTGCCCTGTGCTCGTGTCAGTGCTGTGGTTGTTACTCCTTTATGTATGGGTTCAATAAAGCAGTCCCCAAATCAAGGGCACCTAAGTGGAATCCAGATAGTTGATAGTGGGATTTGTTCTGAGTAGAATCTTTTCTTCACTCTTCTGCCCAAAGATCAGTGTTTCCTTACTTGTAGTTGTTGCTTTTATATTCTGCATGGTATTGCTATTACTGCTGCTGCTTTGGGTAAATATTTGGTATATTAGAATTTCATTTTTATAGATTATGCCACCTGGAGGTTATTCTCTCTTGTATGTCTTGATACCTTGTCATAAAAAGACATCTGTCCCAAATGCCTCTCTCTCTAAGATGTCCGGCAAGGCAAAAGGTGGTTTAACTTGCTCAAGGTTAGTAGCTGATTGGTATCTCTTGGTTTCTGAAGGCTGGACCACATTGGTTCTGCTGCATGGATAGACATACCAAAAACATGTGTGTATCAGAATGAATGAATCCCTTAATCATCAGTCCCTAATGAACCCCATTTATTTTTCTTTTGCACTCCCCTTTACTTATTCAGTAGGTATACTTATTATCTTTAAATAGGAATAGTTATTTTTAAAGATAATCCTGTTCTGTAAAGCCGGTATAGATTCATAATGATATATAAAGTAGTGATATAAGCAGGGATATTTACAGAGTTAAAACGCAGCACTTGTGCATTTTTTGGAATACATCAGATATTTTGTAAACAGACCCAGAAACATACACACAAGCTGTTAAGAAGAAGAAAGAAACAGTGCCTAATAAATTTCACATACCCTGGAGGCTAATCTAAAAGTCAGGAAGGTAAGAATTATGTGTTCCATGTGAATATTATTAGCAGCTTCCTTTTTCTTTGATACATAAGTGATTCAAAGAGTACAAATGTAAGGATTCCTCCAAAGGAAGGTCATGTGATAAACAGGTTTCTTCTTGTGTTTTCTGTTTATAGGGGTGGGAGAATATTTGGAGGAGGGGGAGAGGAGAACTCAGAGAAACTTTGAAGCACCCTGCAAATGTTGAATTACAAGTTCACTGTTTTTGCAAAGGTTGAATCTGGGAGAAAAACAGGAATGTTAAACCTTTGTGAAAATTACATGTCATGTTTTGAAGAATGCGCTCTGTGTGTGGGGGTGCAGTGTTATGTGTGCACACACTTGGGTCACTATTAAGACTTGGCAGCAGATGTTCACACAATTTACATATACTGATGTGTTACTGTATACAATGTGCTAATTAATTGATGAACCTACTACAGAATGCTTTGTCTCAATGGTATTCTGCAGTAGAGAGCTAAAGTGGTTCATTCTCTGTTCCTCTATGTTTCTTTGGTGCTATTTTTCAGGTTTTTGTACCTTGACTTTGCTAAGTGCCCCTTTGATCTTATGGCAGCACCGTGCAGATGGGGAGACCAAAACAGTGCCCTTGCTGGTTCCATTTGCGTAAATCAAAAACTATAGTATATGTCTCCTAAGATGGATGAACAATCATGATATTTTTCTCTCTCTGCTGAGACCTTTGCAATGCGCCACAGAGCTTCTGTTGGTCTGATCCTGAAGTCTTCAATCTCTCCCATAATCCCATTATCTGCTGTGGTGCTATATATGTGAATGAGCATTAAGGAATTAGGTTGTACAGGGTGTGTTGTTTGTGGTGCAAGTTAAGACAGGGTCAGCACTTTCATTGCTTAGTGTAATTTATATCAGAGCAGAGGCTACCTATAGGATTATGGAAACTGCTGTGCCTTTAAGAACAGACAAGTTTTAGCTGAGAAGCTTTTTTTTTTGTGAGATATTTGATTTGGATTTATTCAGCATTGGGAAATGCGCTGGCAACATGGATAAAGTTCAGTGTTCTTTGAAAATTGTTTTTACTTGAGGCCTTTGAAGTTCTCAGTCATGGGTAGGTTTTAGTCTTTGCTCTTATTGTGTAAAAGACTATGCTAGGGCTTTTACTTGCTGATTAGGATCTCTGATGTAGGAACAAAAAAGCCTGGGTTTTCAACAATGCTGGATACCCAGATGCTTTCCTTCACTTTTTCCTTTTCCTTGGGTGACTGGCATTTAGTCTGTATATCTAAGCAGGGCTTTATGAACCTGACCTTAGACTTTAGTATGATTTCAGCCTCTGCTCCTTTGCAGACTGTACTGTGACCCTTTGGCTTGTCACAGTACAAGCAGGTTTTGGACTCAGTATTTGGAGCAGTTAGAGGAGAGGGTTTGGGAAGTGATGCTGTCATGGCTTCACACTCAGCCAAGAGAGTGCTTACCCAAGCATGACAGCAAAGGCAAATGTGCTACTGTAGGTGTCTTTCAAAGAAGGTGTCATACTGATGCCATGCATGCTTGGGTTCGTCAGCACTTCTGAATTCTTTTTGCATGAAAATTGATCCACGCCAAACTGCTTGGGCAGTGGAGGTCAGGCACTTTGTGATAACTCTGCCAACTAGATACAGTCATGCCTCACTCTCATTAGGGTTGCTAAAACAGACGCTATGTGCTGTCACAGAGAGAAATACTATTTAAATACTGGAAGAAATAGCACTTCTGTATATCCTTTTTCATGGTTTCACTAAGGTATAACAAAACATGATTAAATTATTTTGGATTCTTGCATCATGGATGCTGCTCTTTGCAGTATGTTTAGGAAAACAAATAGTATTAGATGAGAATAATGAGGTAGAAAAACTGGTTTGTGATGTGCTTCCAGATCAGACACTTCATATTGGAATTTGGGTGTGTGAATGCCCATATGTCAGTTGGTATTTTATTCTTTCTCACTTCCTTTACATCTTGACATCTGTCTAATGTAAACCTGGGTATTTAGGTTCTTACCTGTTCAGAGTAAGAGGAGATGATTTGGATTGATTTTTGGGCAGATTTGTTCCACATTCTGTGTGAAGTCCCTCTAGCCACAGAATTACAGTGTAGCATTAAATCTGTTTCTTATCTGCAAATGCCAGCATAGCAGGCAACTCTGCTATCACTTTCCAGTTGAAGGAAGTGGGATGTGGAGAGGTAAAGCAATTTCTAAAAAATTTATCTTTTATATCCATAGCCAATCTTGTAACAGTTTATTTATGTGTGCCCTCTTCATAAACAATAAAAATTTTGACGTGAGTGACCTTATCTTAGAAAGCAAACTGTTGCTAAAATTATTCTTTGCTCAGAAAAGTTCTGAAATAATTCTACTTCCTCTTATACTGAGAACTAAGGGAAGAGTATTTGGTACTGTAACAGTTGGGAGTCTTCAATGTCTCCATCAAAATGGGTAAATAGGAAATGACAGCATGCAGGAAAATGTAATTCGTCTACAGAATTGATTTATAGCTATAATGGTCTTTCAAAGAATCAATTATTTGCATATAATAGCAATATGAATGAAATCTGCCCCAAGACCAGAAGGCTATTCTGGTTTTGAATAAACACTGCAACCCTCATTCACGTAAGGAACAGAAGTTATATTTTTCTTAGAGCAGAATGAACATAAATAGAATGAAGATGACTGTTTGGAAAAGGAGACGAATACCAGAATATGAGTTCATTTTTCTTTTTTCCTATGTCTGTATTGATCCTGTAATTTAAGAGTCAAAAGTAACGTTTGATGAATTATTATTATGAGCTTTGTGAGTTTGCGAGCACTCTCCAGTGTCTGCAGTGTTGCCATTACAAGAGACACAGCAGTGGTGCCAGGAAGGCCAAGTCTGATGGTCCTTGCAGTCAAATGCCTTTTTATAATCACAAGCATGGTTTTTCTGAATTAGGCAGGGCGAGTTAGTCGTGTGAGGCTCCAAGAGAGAAAGGCCAGATTTAGGGACTGTGCCCTTAGGCTTCTGCCCCACTACATCAATAGCAGTAATGACATGGGAGGTAGTGTTAGCCCTCACTTAAATCACGCCCACAGATTTGAAGAGCTATGGAAAAGCAATGAGCCCTCCATCAGCACAGAATCTTGTTTGACATAATCTGGAGTTATAGCTGGTGTTATCTTAAAAATATTCGTATCAATTAATCTGAAATTTGTACAGCATTTATGGTAGATAAGGCCATAATTACGAAAACAGTTTAGGTGAATTTATAGATATTTGTCCTTTTGTCATTAGTGTTACTTAAGCAAGAAGGAGTACAAGACTGAACTAGGTCTGTTTCCTACTCTGTCTATTCTGTTGTGATGTGCTCTGACTGAGCTCTTTAAATACTGGGAAAAACTTTTCAAGTAAGACATGTCTTTGCAGTGGTGGTACTTGTAACTTCCTTCTATTGGCCAATTTTATAGAATTTTATGGAATGAATTGGTTTTACAATATGTTGGTTTTACAAATGGTTATTTTTCTGAAAACTTGGCTGAAGTTTATTTGCATGTGAAGTACCTCTAATCCTCATGGAAAGCCATTATTGTGTTTTGGGGACAAGCCAGTCACAAAATATAAGCTGTACTGAGAGACTTGCCAGTCATGCAGCACAGAGCTCCACAGACACTTGTTCGATATTAAAGTGTGCTTGGCAGTCTTTTGCTTAACTCCGAATTGAATTTTGTATGGTCATGACAGGAGGCAGACGAGCCAGTGCTTGGCAGGGGAGAGGACCCCAGGAAGATGAATGTGACGACTTGGTGTCTACGTTGTGCCTCGGAGGATGGCCCAGGTCCTACATGCTGATAATGCACTGGCACCTGGGGTCTGACCTCCTACTGTTCCTAGCAAAAAGTCTGAACCGAGTGTGAGTCGAGGCTGCCTAAAAAGGCTCTAAGTCCTTGCAGCAGATCTTGTGAGACTGTGAACTATTTTCAGATGATTCCTACCTCAACTTGCCCACCTGAAATTGTCACTGCAAGGGTAGAATACTTGACTAGAGGCTGTACTGTGGAGGGTCTCCTTACAGTGCTCCCTGTGTCTAATCTTTTCTCTGGCAGTACCAGCAGAGTCACTGAATGCTCATCCTGAGGTTCCTTCTAGGAAGTGAATTCAGTGCTCCACACAGTTGTGAGGATATAGTCTCTGTCTCCAGAAGCCTTAGAGAAGATCTTTGTGTGGAGTTCCCTCCGTCACGTAGTGTGAGAGATATGGCATGTGGTAGTCAGTGTATCAACTTAGAATTACTAGTCAAGTCTTTTGTTGCAAAAAAAATTGCAGTGAATTTCTGCTCACTGCCCTGTGCCAATATAATGTGTTTCAAGAAGCTATCTTCTCACAAACCTGTTGGCCACAAGTCTGCAAAATTGGAAAAGAATATATCACATACACAAACATGTTGGGGGCAGTTAAAAGCTATATATGCCTCAGAGTTACAGCTTCCAGACAAAATAATTAGGTATCGCAGTTTCTCTTGATGCAGTATGACATTTGAAGAGCTAGAAATAGTACCCTTATTACACATTTTAATAGGTGACTAGATACTTAGTTTTGTTTCTTGTCTTGAAAAGTTTGTTTGTGCTGTCAGTAAAACTAGACTGAAAGCTTTTAGGCTGATTAATTATTAAAACAACCCACTAAATATTTTACATGTTTTAATTTTTTTATCTTATCTATTGATACTTTTCTTCAAAGAGATTACAATATCAGAGGAAACCTTACTACAATGTGTGCTAAGAATTTATATCACTTCCTGTGATAGATTAACAAGTATGAATGTTGTGTAAATATTCATTTCCTCACTCTATCTTTGCTTCAGTTTCTTGTCTCTTTCTCTGTTGTACCTCTCTGAATTTTTTAGTTGGGTAAGTAACCAAATAACTGTTTCTTTTTTGAGAACTTATATGTCCAGCACATGTGTGCTCCCCTCATGTAAGATGATATATGAATGTACAATAAATGCAAATCCATGTGGCAGAAAGTTTGCTTTCTAGAAGGTAGGATGTGCCAAGCAACAGCACTGTTGTAAGGCTGGGGTAGACACACAGTCGTGAAGAACATGTGGTTTGTGTCCTACCTTGCCATGTTATTAGGCACCATCTCCTCGCATGTCTGTGAGTTGTGAGGCTTTATGGCTCACAACTGTGCAAAAAAAATCATAGGATCAGAGACTCCAAATCTGGAAATCACTTTTCCTCTGACACTGAAGACACTTGGATTTGAATTTAATATCTTGAGAAAGACAGGAAAATACTTTACTTGCTCTTCTAACATCTAGATGTTTCAAAGACCTGTACAAATTGTGTTGTGATTCTCCTGTAAGTGGTGCTTAGTTACACGTATGGCAGTGCACACAACCGATGTATTATTGTTCTGGACCTTTTTTCTGTTTTACTGTCTGGATTCAAAGAGCACTGGCACCAACTAAGATCAAAGTCCTCATGAGAATAGGCTTGTGCAAATACACCAGAGACAGCATCGACCCAGAATGCTTTTGGACCAAGCAAGTGAGAAGACTGGACTAAGGAGGACTGGGAGAAGGATGAAAAGGCAATGGGGCATAGTGCTGTTGACATGGACTCTTGCATGAGGAATGAGATGGGGCCTGGTGGGCTCCACCTTTTCCTTTCCTTTGTAATTTGGCTTTGGTCTGTGATCTGGCATCACTGGGGAGTTTGCATATTTGGTAGTGAGTCCTTTCCTGCCTCAGACAGGTATGAGGTAGCAGAAAAGGCTAGCAGAAAAAACCTCACAGACATTCTAATCTCTCTCTCCTAGCAGTTCACATCATTTTGTGAGACTTCATTTGTGGGGACTTTTATAAGTAATACACTGGTTGTTCAATTATGAGATATATTATCCATTAAAAAAATGCCTGAAAGTACTTGGAAAGAAAAGAAACTTCACAAGGGCTTCACAGAGAGATTGCTGTCTTACTGGATGACAGAACAGATCTTCAAGCCTGTGCATACTTATTAACAGTAAGCTTTTAATGAAAGTGTTCTTAAAATATGTATCATTTATTGCTTTAGTTTGATACGTGGTCTCTAGAACACTGTTCTAAAAGTATCTATGTTTTAGTCACAAGGCTGTGCTTGTTTTCTTAAAAGTTACTTATACTTAAAAAAAGGAAACAAAGCCCTCAAAGACCATTTCCTATTACAATTTCTGGGTCACTGCACCCCATTGTATAACAAATGAATATGAATAGGGTAAATCACTGGCCATCAGTGTTAGTTTATGGTGTTGAATGAGTGATTATTAGACTTAAATCGTGTTACTCACGTTTTATTTCTAATAGCTGAGGGATGTAATGTATCCTTACGTGACTGTTGTGATCTTTTATAAAAACACTAGTTGGTATTTGTATTGGTGCTAAAGCTAAACAGTAAGAACTCCAAGAGAAAGGGTTTATCAAGCAAGCAGACTAGGTGGAGATTCTTGGGTCAGCAGCCATGGAGGGACAGAAGGGAATACTGTTACTTAGCTCTGAAGGGTGGAAAGTGGGATAGACTTAGCAGTCAGACGTTCCACATAAAATCACTCTGTTCAGTGCAGGAAATGAATGAGGCAGAGGTGTTCCTTCTCCCTACAGCTGGCTTTAACTCATGGCACTCCTGCCAAGAAGTCTTTTTCCTCAATGTGCATATTTTGTGTGGCTGTTTCTCTTTGGGTGGAGTTTTGATTAAAAAGAATCCGAGTCTCTTGTTTTGCAATCAGCTTGCTGGCAGGAGTAGAAGCACCTCAACATCTCACCTCAGCTCCTTCAGCTTCTCCATTCAGGAGGGGGTTTTACAGCGTCCTAATGTGTGCATTTGTAAGACTGGGAGATAACATCTGGAGAATCACCTGCTATGTTGTGAGGCCTCATTAAAGAGAGAACAACAACAACAATTTGCCATCTCACAGCCTTCACTTTTGTTCTTTCTTGCTGTCTTGCATTGTTTTTTACTAGAACAAACAAGCTATGAGTGCACTCAGATGTGCGTTATTTGTGCCCAGTGAAAACCATCATGTCAGGCATGCGCTCATTGTGTTGATCTGAACAAATGTTTGCTGCTGATAGAGCTCAGACACTGTGAGCTGTGGTATTTTGTGACTCATGCTTCATCAGGCTGTAACTGTTAGCTGTGTTCTAGCCTTTACCAGCGCAAGGCATTTAATATCTGATCCAAACTCACAGGACTTGATGGAAACAATCTCATTGCCTTCAATCAGCTAGATTCATTCACAAGGATTTTGAGCTGAGTTGTCAGGATAGGATGTTAAGTAATTTCTCCCTTTTGATTTTTAGATTTCAGTACATTGGTCTGGAGTTAATAGAGAGTGAGAGAGACTGTGGAAATACTGCAATGGCATTGTAGTTGCTTTTGAGCAACATTTGAGGCTCAGTGGATGGTATAGCCTGTTACTGTCATACCACAGTTGATATGTTTCACAGCAGATGACAAAAACACCTCTTGAACACCATGTTGTTTGGCCTGTGAGTCTGTCCACCACTGCAGAATTTTCCTGCTGTGAAGAGAAGATGTTTGCAATTTCCAGAGGTTAGCCCAAGGGGAAGGTCCAGTCATGAGTGGTTCAGTGTTGCCTGTGACTCTAGGGCTTGTATGGATTCCTCAAAGAGAGTTGATAGAGGAGCTCTGGAGAGTGCCACAGATACTCGTACCAGCTCACAGTCCAGTAAGAAAAGACAATGTGGGCATCTCTATCTCTCCCTTCCAACACAGAAAATTCCCCAATCTTAATGTGTTTAAATTTTAATTTACTTGTTTGTTGTCACTGGACCTGTGTAAGTTTTCTTTTTATTGAATGTGACATTTCTCCTCCTTTTTTTCAAACATTGTCTTGCTGCCTTTTTAGGTGAAGTACTGTGTTGTTTGTTTGTTTGTTGTTTTAAAAACAACAATATAATCTAATTTACATAGTCCTCTACTCATAAAGGCTTGTAGTTCAGCCTTTTGAAATCCTGTGACTAATTCATGATACTTTCTTATTCTATTATGAAAGTTTACAAGCCTTTGGCTAAGATATATGATAGATATTTCATATACAATTTCATTTCTTTTACAGGAAAACTAAAATTTTATGATAAATGATTTCATGCCTATCGTAAGTTTTATGCCCTACTAGTATTTTGCAGCACAGTAGCAGCACAAAGACCACGAGGTCTCCCACCTTTTTGATGAAGATTGGAGAAGTCTATAGGAATTTCAGGCTGATTACAGGCTTTAAGGTCCATGTGCTCTAGTACATTCCCTGCTACATGAGCTAAAGCAAAATCGCTGTTAGCGGATACTAGCTCAGTGCTCAGCAATTGGATCCCATCCAGGTTATACACTCATATAAGTCAATTTGGTGAAGCTTTTTGAAGTGAAATCTACTGTTGAATCTAAAAAAAATCAACCATAATAATTGTATATAGACTCATGACATTCAAAAATATCATGCTGCTTCTCTGGCACATCAGCTATGATAAGAATTCAGTCACCTGGCAACAGAAGTCATTTGTGAGTCCTGAGTACAAGGACACCCCAAAGGCTGTGTTTGCCTTGTAGCATTGAGTGACAAGAAATCCTCGTTACCTGAGCTGCTGGATGTCACAGATCTCCTTGTCTTGGGTGACTTCTTCATACTGAACTAGCCTCTGGTTGACAGTTAGCTCCTCAGACAGAGCTTAATCCTGTGAAAAGTCTGCTTTACATGGCATCTTGCCAAGCCATGGTCTGTCCTTGTATTAATTCAGATTTAATTAATTAATTCTGTTTCTAATGGCTTAATAAACTAAAGCCAGGTCTGGGATTGCAATTAATTTTGTATTTGGAAAGGCTACCACTGAAATGAAGACCATTTTGCTTCAATAAGGAGCATTGGGATCACTGCTTTTCATTATTAAGGCTCTATTAGAAGTGAGTCAGTATCATGTTACCTCCTCTTGTCATCACATAGATGCATAGGTAGAGGTGATAAAAATTCACCTTCTACAAGCTGGTGACTGAATACAGGGTAGATGCAGGGGGAAGTGTTCAACAGCAAGCTTAACTGAGCCTGTCTCTGCACCCATCCTTGCCTCCCTGCGATGTAATGCCCACGTTCTAGTTGACACATACTTTGGAACAGGGCTCTCTGAAGCACCTGTCACGCCTCTTGATGTGGTGTCTGAGAGGGGAGGTTTCTATTTCCAGCACTGTTACTGATATAGTGCAGGGTGCTGCGTAAATTACACAATGTTTTTTTACGCTTCCACTCTCTCATCTCTTACGTGGCTGAAGGATCCAGCCCAGTCAGGGTAGCCTTCTACTGTACAGTAGGAACCCTGTTTATTTGTGCTAACATCCGAGATGATTTTGGGACAGGAGAGGGATGTTCTGCCCACATCTAATATGTGAAAGCATAAATGCTGCAGGAAGCAATGCTGATGGCTCAGTGCAAGGCAGTCCCTGCTAGGTGCATGCTGATTGCGGTACCATCCACAGCAAGTAGTTGGTGAACTCATAAGAGGTAGTGTGAGCAGGAGATCTGGTTGTCTTTACATGGCATTTTGGAAATGTAGAGAGCCGTTAACTCTTCCACTAATTTTGGAAATGCCACAGCACAGAGTCACAGTTCCAAGCATCTGTCGTGAACTACCCCTGAAGCATCTGTGCTCCCTGTAGTGAGTACAGGAACTTCCACCATGTGTGGTTCATGGGAGAGATTTTTGAGTTGTTGTGAGTTGAAAGTACAACAGAGAGACGCTATCTTTGTGGGGAAAAAGTCATTGCTGGAGTTGATTTAATCATCTTCGCTTCCATAAGCTTCCACTCTAAATGCTAGAACTTTCTACATATTCTTTTGATTGGTCAGTGCTTTGTGCAAGGCTGCTAGGGACAAGATTTTCAGATATAGTGTTTGTTATCTTTCTATTTTTTTTTTTCCCCTCTGTGAAGTATTGAGATAAAGACTTTTTGAGACACTGAGTGGTTGTGGACCATATGTTCCTGTAAAAGCTGTAATTTCCTTCTGAGGTCTTCTGTTTCTATTAAGCCGTTCTGCGTGTGTGCTGTGTGCTGTAAGACACACTGACTTGAGGAACTGCATTGTAACCCAGCTGGATACAGTGCTGATGCTGAGACCTGAACCCAAAGCATAGCTGGAGTATTTGGAGCCTAATCTGATGCCAGATCTGAGTGCGAGTGAGAAAAATTTCTTTTTTAGTTGTATGCAACAGAGAACATATGCAAGAAGTGTCCTGGTATGATCAAGAGGAGAAGACTGTTGTTTATGCTCACACAACAGTGATAGCACAGGGAGACTGAGCCAAGCAGACCATGTAATAGAGGAGCAGTTGTTCAATCACTAATCACAGAATTCAATTCACTGTATACCCCAGCATTAAAGTAACTAAAATGAGACTGTTACTCGCCCCCAACCATTCTATACCTCAGACACTCACTTTATATGTGAAGGTAAAATTAAGTGCCATGGCTCTTCCCAAGGTCCCTGATGGTTCCTACAGAAGAACCACTGTTACTTGAACTTCAGACTGGATGATGCTGAATTCACTCAATATGCCACAGTATTCACATCCGTGGGTGTGAATTACATGTTCAAACCCTCTTAAAATACTTATATAAGCTTACTCCTTTTTTGTTAGCATCAAGGTTGACCAGCCAGTGACTTAGAGAGTATTTGGGTCCATCCATTTGCATCTAGCTCTTTTTTTTTTCTTTTGTAAAGGCCAACTCCAAATCAATCAGGGACGTGGATGTGGCAGAATTAGCTGTTGTTGTGACAGCTGGTCTAGTGTGTATCACAGATGTGGGCTTATGTTGAAAGAAGGACTGTGCACAAAGTTCACTGCACCTNCAGTGTTATTAGGTTCATGTATTCACTGGTAGTTTAACTTTAGCATCAAGGTTGACCAGCCAGTGACTTAGAGAGTATTTGGGTCCATCCATTTGCATCTAGCTCTTTTTTTTTTCTTTTGTAAAGGCCAACTCCAAATCAATCAGGGACGTGGATGTGGCAGAATTAGCTGTTGTTGTGACAGCTGGTCTAGTGTGTATCACAGATGTGGGCTTATGTTGAAAGAAGGACTGTGCACAAAGTTCACTGCACCTATAAAAATAAGGTGGCCAGTCTCCCTGCTGGGAGTTGGGCTCTTGTGCCTTGAGCTCCCAAGTGTGGACCAGGAGACCCTTGTGCTCTGTGCTGACCCAGCCAGGATAAGAGGACATGGAAAAGGAACTGGAGAATGATCAATTGTGCAGCTTTCTTCTTATTTCATCATAGCCTTCTCTAGTTACTCTGAACCATTAGTTATCCATTTACTGTAGAAAGCATCTACATGATTACTCCTTGGTTAAGTTTTGGATGTCCAAATTAGGAAAGCTGGGAGCACAAAAGCAAAGGAGCACAAGGAAACAGAAACACAGCTAAAAGAAGAAGAGATTGAGCACACAAACTCCTTTCAACTGGACTCTTATGAGGAACTGTTTTTCTGCCTTTACCTTAAAAATCCTTTTTAGATTTTATTTTTTTAATCCAAAGCAATTCTGTTCATTATGCAAATTTTATTATGACTTCCCTTTCTGCCACTTTAATATTTAATAAGAAAATATAATTTTGGATCTAAAAATTGTGTCTATGGTATGCTTGCAGAGCAGCTAGCTGCCTGCTAGATGGCTATTCACTACCAGAGGGTTGTTAATTTCTATAACCCTTTGATATTTAGGATGCACTAAATGTATGAAATATTTAATGTCCTTCTGGGGACTTCTGCAAGCTATCATTAAGTAATCTATGAAAGATAAAAAGAGCACTTGTGATTTATTATGGGGTTTTTTTCCTGTTTTATATAAGAAAGGCCTAAAGGGTCTCTCTGTTTTCTACCTGGTTTTCTTCTAGAGAAAAGCATGTCAATTTTCTTTTATTTTCCTTTTTTAAAAAAATAATTTTTTCCAGAGTATATGCAGTATTGATAATCTGGTAGAATTCTCTCAGGGTTGCTATAAGAATGGAAGCTGCCTAACTGTCCAGGGAAGAAATATTTTTATTTGATTGCTTAAAAGTTTAAAACAAACAAATAAAATCTCCAAGCTTTTGAACACCTGAATAAATATTTGGGAGAAAAGTTGCTGTTTGCCAGAATGTAACAGCTTGCTCAGATAGATAGCTGAAGGAGCTTTAAGTCTGTATCTAAGACATCTAAGGAGACTACAGAATAAGAGAATTGATATTTTAAATGAAAGGAGCAAATGGCAAAAAGAAAAAAAAATGTCTGAACACCTCTCCCTCTCATTTTAAAGTTTTCAGGCCTTTAGGGATTTAAAAAAAAAAAAAAAAGAGGGCACAGAACTGAAAAGGTCATCTTTTATGTATTTTACCTTGGAAGTTTGTGTTATATATGTTAGACTGATAAGCAAGATAGAATTTATGGTAGTAAATATTGACTAATTTGTTGAACACACATTCTTGTATGAAATTGGCCAGGCAGCCACTGTTTGCTGGAAGTAAAAAAATCTCAGAGTTGCAACTTTTTATCCCCTCACCAGTTGTACAGGTATCTTCAATAATTTCTCTTCCACAGAACATGGAGGAGTTTGGAAAACATCTTTTTTTCCTATTCTTGATGATCAGTAATTACTCTGGCTTTAGGGAATGTTTCCATTTCTTTCTGCCAGAGGATTTTGGTTTTTATCAGGCCACTGTGTCTTACTGAGTAAAACTTGCCTTTGATAAAGGATCAGTGTTTATAAGAGTGTGTTACTGGGGCTGATGCGGATGCACAGGGCTGAAGTGGAGGGAAGGGCTGAGAATGCTGCTAGGCAGAATCTGTCTGGAAATACAGACCAGGATTGTCCTCCTTTCCTAGGAAACAAGGTAACTCATAAAATCACACCCTGTCCTTCAGTTCCAGACAGAAAACAAACTTTAGATTCCTGCTTCTGTCTTGCTTAACTCTATGTATTTGCTTCATACTATGTTTGTAGGTATGTAATGTCTTCTGGGGACTGTTTGTCAATTACCTCAGCATAGCTAGGCAATTTATTTGATTGATTGCCTGAGAAGCTTAGAGCAGTATAAAAATTAGATCTTTTTTCCTTAAACTAATTTATAGGACAGAAAGCATTTTCCCTTAGATGTTTTTGGGGATTATAAAGTTTTCTACTAGTGCTTTGTGATGGGCTGGTTTTTTGGTTGATATGTGTCTCTATGTACTCAATGCTCTGTAGGATAAATGGTAACAATTTAAACTGTGAGAATTATCCTAAGTCCTCTGCTGCCTTTGGAGTAGCTGTTGGAGAGTATTGAAAATCATTATCTACTTGGTAAGGGATTTGTGCTTTTGGAGCAAGAGCATGTGCCTGCTGTCCTTGCTGAAGAACTGTGAATGATGTGAGTACTGCGCCATCAGTGAAGCCACAGGTAACTCACATGTTGTTTCCATAGTTAAGAAACTTGCACAGTGTTAGTGCAATAAGGTGCTCCTTTGCACAAGCTGGTGGTTTATATAATCCTGGCTCTCAGGTGCTGCTTTATGAGAGAGAGAAGAGAAGACATTGAGGAGAATGCAAGAATAGAAGAGGAGAAATATGAATCTTTACAGCCTCAGCTCTTCCTCACATTGTTGCTGCTATCTTTAGGAAATGGATGAGGGATGACACTTTTTTCCTGTACTGGTTTATGTTATTCAGGCCTAAGTTCAGGCAAGATTAGAAGTAGAAGTTCGGTCTGGATTTCAGCAAATTGCTGTCACTAGAGCTGTATTTGATTACTCCAGTGCAACCTTTCATATATGTGGTTCTGGTGAACACTGACACTAAATTGGGGGAAAAAACCTTGCAAAGTTAATGTAAATGGACTGTAATGCCTTTTCTGTGTGAAATTCATGATACCAGCATGCCGTGAAGGAAACCCTATGGTGAGTTCCATGGTTTTGGGTGCTGTTAAGGCTGGTCAATGACTAGAAAGCTGTCTTTCTAGGTAGCCCAGAATTCCACATCCCTCTTTTTAAGGAGCACAGGAACAGGAGAAGAATTCTGTGAGTTTAGCTCACTTGGTCATTTTTGGCCCTAAGGGCCATCATCATCATGAATTTGGAATGACCACTGAAGTGTATTTTCCATAGAGTACAGTGACAGTTCATTTTCTTTGAGGGAAAATGCCTTCGCTTACTTTTAGCTCCTGCTTCAAGGAACCTGACTATTCTGTATAGAAATGAAATTTTGTTCTTTCTATTTCTGAGCCAACTCAGAGCAGCCAAAGCCCCATGCTTATGCCTGAACGGTTCATATTCTGATCCTTGTCATTGATTTTCTAATGCAAGTTCAGGTGATGCTGCAGGAAGCTCCCATGAAAATGCCTGCATGGAAAAGGTTAGTTGCAGTAATTACATCCCAGTAGCAGTGCTGCTATAATTGTAATTGCTATAAGTAATTAAGGTGATATAGAACTGTATTACTCACATGGGCCATTTTTTTCATTAGAAATGTGTGATTCTATTTAAATTCTCAGGTGACCTAATCTAATATAGTCACTGATGCCTGCAACTGAGGCAGAAATGCCAATGTAGTCATAAAGACCTTTACGCTTGGTTCACTGAACCTGACACCATTTCACTCTAACTTGGCTTTCAATCTAATCAGTCTATACTAGAATTTAAATTCAGCATTTTTTAATATATTGTCATGGTTTCTGTCTGGAACATTAGACACTGGTCTTTCTATTTCCTCTCTTGAGCAGCATGATGGCAACCAGTAAAGAGGTCAGTGACAATAAGAGATTGTTTAATGACAGACAAAAGCATCTACAAAAGTTCTGTGACTTTCATATGTGGATATCTCTGCAGCTGATCCCTCCTCTCCTCCAAAATAGTATCTGAGTAATGTGAGTGCTCTCAGAATTCTTTTTTGTTTTCCTATTCTTTCATGAGTGAGGTCTGAACCCAGAATCTGAGCATCCTTTAAGATTATATATATCTGCTATTTTAAAATTGAGAGAAAAATTTGATGGCTTAGGCTCAGATTTTAATTACTTAATTAGTTATAGATGCTTTTCAGGCACTTAAAATTATTTATTAAGTACTTCAAATGATTAAGTATGAACTCTTCTCTCCTTTCCAACCTCCCTCTTAACATGCTTGGAAAAGGAAAAATGAAGAATTATTTTCATTACAATACCGAGGTGTCCTATTGCAGGATTATTGTTTCTCTGGAAAACAATAGAAGGAATTTTCAGATGGAAGCATTAAAATGGGATTTCTAAAAGTTCTGAACCAAACAAGAAAAAATAAAATGTAATAAAGATTCAAAAGCTAATACATGAAGTTATCTGAAAGAAAGCAAAACATTGATTGAAACAAAATTCTTGAGTTGAGAAAGGCAACTGCCCTGATTTGTGAATGTTTAACCATAGCTCTGGTTTCAAAGTGGTCATGTAAACTCAGCTTTTATTGCATAAAGATAAATAGCATAAAGATTCTAACATAGCCAAATTCTGCAATTTGAAGCCCAGAATGGCTTGTGCCACAAAAACCTTAATTCAGAGCTCACTGTTGCAACTCTTGTATCTCTGATGATCTATAGTGCAAGTCCTGAAAGCAAGCAGTGTTCTGAGTGCCTGTTATGAGGTACAAAAATCATCCATTAAAGTTGTCCAATGATAAAAATGTGTGTCAGACCCAGGCTGATCAGGACCTATGATTGCAATTTCTGTATCCAAATGTTCTGTGTGAAATTCCTCCTTTAAACTATTACGGTTATATTTCCTCATCCATGGGCTTAGAGACAAAATTCCCTGCTTCTGTAACTCTTTGTTGACGGTGCTGCTGTTCTGAAATTTTATCCAAAGTAATACTTAGCAACCCTTTCTTACTGGTTTTGCTATGGTCCTGGCTAAACCTAGGCATTCTGTTTTTCCTAAACCCTCTTCTATCCTAGTTTAACATGTAGCCATCTGCTTGTTTTTCTCTTTTGTCACTATTGTTCTGATTTATTTTTGGTCAGGCTTTTCATTCTCTTAGCAATTATTCTGATGCTTCTGAGATTCAGGTTATTGAGCAGCTTTTCCCCAGCCTGCCTGGGCTGGCTGGCACCCCTGGCTAACCCCGTGCTCCCGTTGATGTCTGCCCACCACTGTGCACCTCCATTAATTCACGTGTGAAATGGGAAGAAGTGGTTGTCACACCAAATCTACCTCCACACATTATCATGGATTGAAACATGCTTTGATAAATATTTATGATGGTGCTGCACCAGGACACCATGAGGAGAGAGATGTGTCTGGGTCCTGGGAAAGGGGTCATTGTAGGGAACAGACCCTGCCAAGGGCTGTGTTTCAGGTGGCTTTTTAACACTTTCCACTTGGTCATTTTTGTCCTTCAGTTTCTGTGTAGATCCGCATGAGGCTGTATTTACAAACATTCAGAACCACTTGTGAGCTGGAACTAAAAGGTGAAAGTCTTATTTACAATTTGTCATAATGCTGTGTGCTGCTGCTGAGCCTTTTCCTCTTGTTTCTCCCCTGTGTTCCCAGATAGAATGAGAGTGGATGTACACAGTGTACTAGGAAGTTGTGAGGGTTAATGACTCATCCCACCATGCTCTGAACATTACAGAGTGCTTGGAAGGGATTTTTGTCTCTGTATATTCTGCATTTCTGATAGAAGTTGAAGGGTTCAAGCAGATATTTTGAAAAGCATCTCTTTGTATCTACGTCACCTATTCCAAGAGTTTTATGTGGCTATTGTTGCAAAGTTTATTGGAAAAGTAGTGGGAGGACTGCCCCCATTTAAGTTGCCTGAGTGGTAGAAAGGGCAAAGATTGCAATGTTTTCAGATGAGTACAGCCAAAATTCTGCCACTTGACTTGGGCCTGCTTTTGTTTGGTGAAATTGCAAATAGAATATGAAAGTGTTTGTTGTGAAAGATAAATTTGTAGGAATTGTTGTATTTGATACTTTTCCTTTTTAAGTAGAAACAATATTGAGAGCTTAATTCAGAACAGAATAAATCTCATTGTTGTTGCTGTGATTGTATAAAACTGCACTGCTCTGCTCTACATTTGCCTTTAAACTGTTTATAGTAGTTAAAATGTCATTCCAGAGGAGAGTTTGGCTTAGGACTTCTTTTCGTAGGCAGAGAAAGCCATTTTATTCCATGTATGGACCTGGTCTCTCAAAGCTATTTTAGTGAGTAGCTAGAAAATATTTTTTAGTGAGGCATGATTTCATTTGTGTTTACATGCATTGGCCAGTCTAACGAGGGAGCTACACTGTTATGCAGTTCTGCTCTGCATTGTTTCAGGGAAAAACCAGGAATTTTTAGGTGCAGGCTGGATTATGTGTTTGAAAACCACTTTTTTTAAAACCACATCTTGCAATCACTTTATTCTCAGTTTAGCTACTGAAGAATGAAACCCTTCTGTGCCTAGAAGAGACTGTTAAAAAAATTACATTCCCAGTTGGTGTTAATCAACATTGCCTTTAACAGAACCAAGCCATTTTTAAACCATTGCAGGCACTGATTCCAGCTTTCACATCTCAGCCTTCAGAAAAGCATTAATTTCTCTTGTTAGAGCACAGTGACAGGAGGGTGAAGAAGATCTGCTGGTTCTACAGTGGAATCAAAAACCTTTCTTTAAGCTTACATCTTTTGGACTATATTGTGGCAGATCTGCACAAACGTGATGTAAAGATATGGAATAGAATTGTACTACTCTGGGAATGGCAGCTGGGTATTTGCTCCCAGGACAGCTTCCCAAAGGGAAGGATCCCCAAAGGGTGGTAAGGAAATATGTTTGACTATATCTGTATTTTGGCACTATTTAATGGTTAAGAAATAATTTTCATTCTTTTTCTGTTTGGGGCACCATTCAGTGTTTGTTTAGAATCCTCTCTACTAATAATTGATATGATGTGATCTATTAACTTGGAGGAAATGTTATAAAAGCGGTGTTTATATATATTTATACTAGATATAATTAGAAATAATGTCTTTTATGCCATTCAATGCTCCTTTGAAAGAGCAAGATCTGTAAGTAGCAAATGGTTACACTAATAAGGCTGCCCAGTCTCCTCTATATATATTCTAGAAAGTCCTTTATTCTTCCAGGGGATTTGTCTCTGAAAGGGCAAATTGCATCTCTGACAAGTCATGCAGCCTTTGTGTTAAGACTACTGACTGCTGACATCCATTGTTATAATCTTTATACTTTAAGTGACCTGGAGTCAGATTCTCAAGGTATTTATTTGCTTAAGAGCCATTAGGCTCTAAATGGGATTTCAGAATTGCCTAAGTAAATTAGAATCCTAATTCACACTGTAGATCTTATTAGGAGACTTCATGTATCTCCAGGAGCCTAAACACCTTTGTGTATCTGCCTGTTGGCTACTGGGAACCAGCCTGGAAGCCACCCCCCAAGGCCTTCACAAAACAATAGCCAAAGCACAACAGTTTTTGGCAGACTTTTGAAATTAGTCATTCAATTCAAATTACTGAAGAAGAGGTCAAAGGCTTTGAATTTGTTACTGATGTTTGTTTTTCAAAGTGCTGTGAGTCACCAATTTGTGAGCTGGTGTTTCAATGCTGGGCTGGAGTGGATGTGAGGCTGATAGGATACATGTGTAGCCTGTGCCACTTCCAGCACCAGCTGGGCTTAGTCTGCAGCAATTTCAGACTTCTTCTGTTGGTATGAATAAAGACTTACAAGAGACATTAGCAACTGTCAGAGAAATCCATGGTTGATATTACATCAACTTGAACCTTAGCATCTCCTCAAAACACTGCCATTCCTTGGATTAATTTAGTTCAGCATGGAGTTCTTGGAAGTTTGTTTTCTGGGCACATGTTCAGTAAACAGTCCTTTAAGAACTTCTGTTTGTTTCCAATGAAGTTTCTTGAAAATTAAAAAAAAAAATTCTTTAAACTTACTACTTAGCTTCATCTTTCTCCTAGCAGGGAAATGAGAAAACATGCAAAAACTTCAGAAGCTGCAGAATTGGGTCCTGTAAATCCTCAATAAGTCCTCAAAAATTAAACTGTGCAGCAGTGTAATTTTTAGACATTTTGATATTTAGATCTTTGGAGACATTTAGGTATATGATGATTATCGATTTTATATATCTCAGAGAATTGACACTAAGTTCTTAGCAGTCAGTTGAGAAGGTTCTTGCTCAAGGGAGAAGTTTGTTTTTAAGCATTTGGCTAAATTCAGCTAACTTTTTAATTCATCTGCCCTTGACTTTGGTGTTATGTCCACTTATATCAGAATTAAAATTTGTACAGATTACGTGGGTTGAGAATCTTATGACCTGTTGGGATATCACTTTGGGCTGTGTTCAAATACCAGTGATAGGTATACATCATAGACATTATGTTTACTCTCCTCCACTGGTGGTATAAGGAGCCAGGCTTTTCTTGAATTTTAGTCAGTCTAAAATGCTTGTTGCGATCTTGAACTAAAATGCACAGTAGTGACAACGCCAGAGCACATAAAAAGGGGCAGTCTGAGCAATGCCATTTATCTCAAGGCTGCTGAACAAGTTTGACAGAGACTGATCTATCTCTGTTTCATGCGTTGACCATTCAACAAGGTTGTTTAAAGTGAGCAGTGAATTCCAAGGGGAATGTTTTGGGTGATCTGTCTGGATCTTACATCTTCTAGCATCACACAATGGGCATTTTTTCATTCTCTCTTAAACCGTCTTTGAGGATTAATGCAAAGTGATTTCTCAGAAACACTGTTGAGAGGAATTTTTCTTTATTTACTTCTAAGTGTTCAATATTTGATTTT
Source organism: Nicator chloris (assembly GCA_013400495.1). Taxonomy (NCBI): domain Eukaryota; kingdom Metazoa; phylum Chordata; class Aves; order Passeriformes; family Pycnonotidae; genus Nicator; species Nicator chloris. The sequence continues at coordinate 123,539 of WAAE01013292.1, forward strand.
CTCTGTAACCCTTGGAAATTATTACATTGTCAAATACACCTGGAATTTACTGGATGCTGAAGAACACTTATCATTAAAAGTTGGTAAAGTCAGAGAAGTCAGAGAAACATTTATTAACATACAACGTCATGGTAGAGTAGCTCTCAGTGGTAAGGAGTGGCTCTATCTACCCAGGGCTGGACCACATGGTAGAGCTTTTTATATTTGTTGTGTTCTTAGAGCTCATGGACAAAGTCTTTTAATCTGAAGCAGCAGAGGTTCATATTTCTAAGTTAAAATGTTTTGTCTGGGAATGATATTCCTGGAATATTCTTTTCTTAGGACAAAGGAGGATAATCAGTAGCAAAACACAAAGTGTTATTGATCAGGCATATCGGTGTTGAGAAGCACACTGTGTCATAAAATTTAAGCCCCAAATTCCAAAGAGCTATTTTGTCTCAAAAGCTAAGTTTGAAATGTCAAGACAAATTCCCTTGTTTATTTTACTGGGAATTTCACAGGTGCTGAAAGGCATGAGATTCTTAATAAAAGTTGGGTTCCCAAATACCTTGGACCTCTCTGAATATCCTGAGTAGAGAAAGTCAATAACAGTCTTCTGAGAATGTGCCACATGGAGAGGACAAAACACCTGTTTTTGAGCGGTGGTTAGCAAAGGCTGTAAACACAGCTGGGAAAATATTACTGTATTCATAGTTGTAATGGCATGCTGCTGTCACTTGAAAATGCTGAAGCTCTGTAGTAAGCTATTAAATGGAAGTCCATTAATATCCCCTTTAAAATTTTTCTTTCCAGGTTCTTGAATATATATGTCTGCCTCCTTTTTTGCTACAATAGGCAGTTTTGTTTTCTGCTCACTTGCATACCAAGTACAGTTGGTTAATGAATATGTAATTTCTGTTTGTGCAGAGACTCGTTATGTAGGAAAATATATTGTACAAGAAAAGTTTCAGGCCCGTTTTCACACCAAAAATGAAAGTCTCAAGATTTATTGTAAGCCTGCTTCTGGAAATTTTGCAGTTTATTCTAGCTTAAGTAACCTTTGAAAGGGTTAGATGTAGAAGCTCCATGTGTACTGGATTTTTATTGTGACTGTTATAAGGGAAAGTGATGGTAGATTATTGAGAATGCTAAATGGAGAAGAAACAAATGTAATGGAAAGGGTTGTGATGACTGATTCCTAGGCTTTAAGTCTTTAAGACAGTGTTTTTAGGGGCTACAATAGATTCCAGCTTATATTACTGCCTAGAGTCATGTGGAGACAGATGATGAACCAAGTATTAAAGGCTTAGAAATAAATATGAGCAGAAATTAACATTGTGTAGTATCTGATGCAAGTACAGGTGGATGAAGGGTAAACAAACCATTAGAAATATGGAAGTGTATCTTTAATGCCTAAGCCCTCAGCTGAGTGTGTCCTTCAAGGTGGTTTCTATTTTGTATGAACAAAAGGTTGTGCTGTGGTGTAACTAGTCCAGTTCACAGTGTATCAGGCATCAGGTTGCTTGTTGGTAGGGATCTTGAATTAGTCCAAAGTCCTCACAAATAAGATATTCGATGCTCAGACAAAGAAAGTATTTTGGTAAATGACATTGCAGCTTGAGAACAGAATAACTCCTCTGTGTGTCTGCTAGGTTAGGTGATACGTGCAGTGGTGCAATCTCTCCATTTGATAGCATGCTTTGAGTGTTCTAAATATTATGTTTATTTGTTTGACAGGCATTAGGCTTTCCTATTGAGAGCTCAAATGATTCACTGGCAATAGCAATTCATCTATAATAATCTACCTTGAAAATTTTTTTTCATGAAACATGAACTAAAATGATTTGTTGGGGAATCAGAATGAAAAGCCTTTTAGATTTAAAGCTCTTAAACCAAAATAGCTTTTCACACAAGATCCTTTGCAACGTCTTTCTCTTTTCAGCACTTTTTGTAGCACTGTTCCCAGAGATGAACTCACTAACAAGAGACAGGGACTGTAAGATAAGAGTCTAAAACCTGATCAGATACTTCAGTGTGAGCTGTGGGAAATGTGTGTATCATGGAAAAAACAGCTTCTAAAAAGAACACCACCACCAATAAAAAAAAAGCTCTATTGTTGTGAAGATCTGTGTATATTATTCTTTATGTAGTGCCAAGAACAAGATCCAGAGTCAGGAAGTGGTATTTAACTTTATTTGTTATCTTAAAGTCCATGATATCTTCTCTGTAGAGACAAAGTCAAAGGAAAAGAGGCTAATTTTCTCAGAAGCTTAGAGACTTCCTCAAGACCTGTTTTCCCCAGGTCATTTACCTTAACTGCTCTATGACTACTAAAAGTGAAATGACAAACTGTCTTTTACTGTAGCCTAGGTGTCTATAAAGGGTGATGAGGATGAAAGGATATTGTATCTCCTATTTCCATATAGTTGCATTTGATGGATGTGGCACCTCATAGTTAGGAAAAAAAGAGACAATTATTTTATTGCACTGTTTGTATTACAGCAGTGCTGGTAGGACACAGGACCACAGCTTCCATTTTACAGGCTCTAAACAAAAGTAAATTTAGTTTTTGCCCCAAAAAGCTTACATTTCAAACAAATGTTGTAGTGTAGAAACATTTTATCAGTAGTTAAATGAAAGTATCTTTTTCTATCTGCCTCGTTGAAGGATCATGCAATGAAGTGTAAGCTTGAGAAGAAGTGGAAAGCAATTTTCACTGAGCCTAAAACAGTGCTGTGTAATTCTTCCTTATGACACTACTGAGTGGTTTCTTGTACTCTCAAACCATAGCAATGGCTGCTACTAGGAGTCAGTTTTTCAGACCTCTTCCAATTCATTTATTATTTGACATCTGTATCCTGGATCTAAGTTTATGTGCATGTTAACCGTCCCCAGCAGAGGTGTTCTTACTGTAATATGTTGTATCAGTTCAGCAGAATGCTGGATGTATTGTGGGTTTGGGGGGAAAAAAAAAAAAAAAAAAAAGGAGGAAAAGACTCAACCCCAAACCACTTGAAACCACTTGATTTGGAAGTCTTTCCTCATCACCTCATTGAACTATAGGTGTTTCAGTTTGCAGTGTACATGAGCATACATGTTACAGTGTGTGCAGAGCCACAGGACAGATAAAATTATGAGTTGAAATATGGTTGTTCTTCTAGAATCCATCTTGCACTGCATTTTTCAGTATCTCATTATGAATATATTTTAGTGACTTGTACAAGTTATTCAGAAAGCTTCCTTCCAGGGAAGCTGGACTCTCCTCTTCACCATAGGGTCCTCCAACTTACCTTTGTGAAAGTATGGCCTCTACCAGTGCACCTTCCACCATCTTGCTGCCAGTAGTCTCTGTTTATTTGGTGGTCTCTTCAGCTATAATTGAATTGATCATGTTGTAAAATGGAATTGCCTTCTTTGCATTTGAAGGCTGGCTCCAGGTGCCCATGTGGGTGTGATGATAAGGGTTTGGGAGGTGGTATGAACTGTAACTAAATTAGCTCTGTTCCTGTGTTCCTTCATCTATAAAAATAGGGAACTTGTTATGTGCTTTGGTTCAGTCATAAAATGGAGCATGTGGGCGCAGCAGGAAAAGCTTTCACTTTCTTCGCTTCTGAACTAAAAAATTGTAACCTTAACCTCTTTTTTATTGTTGTATTTCTTATTTAGCTTTAGCATGGCAAAACCAGAAAACATGCATTGTAGTGGCTGACCTAATCTACAGTAGCGTTTCCCTTTCCTAAAGTGCTCTAGTCCTCACAGTGATGATGGATAGCTATTGGTATTTTAATTGGTGTCTAGTGTCCTCTCACTGTCACCATGCCTGAATTTTTTGGTAGTCCCATCTGGTGGCTGTGGGCACTAGGGTTAATAGGAATGCAAGCATAGCTGGTCTGGGTCAAATCCCTCCATGCTTTAGTTTGTTAAAATTTCCTTCAGGATGCGATAGAAAGGATATAGCAGTTAAAGGTGTCTTTCACTACCATGGACTAATTAGAGCTGTCCTAACTTCCTGAGGGGACATGTAATGATATCCAGTAGTTACAGAAGACTGAAACCAGGCAGGATTTATTAGGCTGTAGAGGAGAAAAATGTACTTCTTTCTGCTTCTCTGTTCTTTAGCTCCTTCTGTCTTAGTGAACTCTAATCTAGATGAAAAACAAAGCTTGGGGAAAAAAAAGAAAAAACACTCTCCATTCTCTTGAGCTTGTACACTTAGCTCCTGAAAGTGACTAGCAGTGTTTTCTTTTTCACTGTACATGTGTGACTACATAGCAGACCTATTTTTTCAAATTTGGAGATTTTTTCCTCCTTTTCTCCCTTAATTTTTGTTTTATTTCTCACTTGGATCACTGAGTCTGTGCTATTTTGCCTGCATCTCTAAAATGAAAACAGGTTTTGTGCTCATGAACTTCTAATCGGAAGTGATGACAAGTTCTTCATTGGGGCACCATTGCCCTTGTCTTCCTGAAATATTTTGTCCTTTCTGATATCATTGAACATGCAACTGTAATAAAGGCCAATTTCTGCCACTGGATATATGTAGCGGTTGATGCCTGTTGTGTTTGTGTGGAAACACCTCACAGTGACATCTGTAGTTGTGCTGAACATGGTTTCCTCCATTTCATGGGAATGAAATGATGCTTGTGCATTATTAAAAGGGTCTAGCAAGATTGCTGGGGAGATTTTGTGAAATGCAGTATATAATAATGTTTATGTAGTAACTGCCGTGGGATTTGAATGAAAAATACTGCTATTTCGCAACCGTAATTTTCAGTTTCTGGCAGCCTCAGAGTAACAAGGAAACTGTAAATTGCACTTTAATGTCCCTAAGCTGTTGTCTCTAATAGGAAAGGTTGACAATTATGGCTGTCTTGAAGTGATGATTAGCTGGGATCTAATTATGATATTAGCATAGAATCACATTCAAGTGTAATGTCATCAGTGTGTCCTTCCAAGGATGATGTGTGGCAAGAAACTTACTTTATTTTCTCCCCCCCTTTTTTTTTTTTTTTGGGAAAAGATGAAGGATATTCAGAAAAGTAACCAGAAGAGAAACAAACTATTTGTGTTCCTCTGACTTCCTCCTATGCCCCCTCCTATGACCCTGTCCAGGTCAGATAGCAGGTCAGGTACCAGGCACTCTGAATGGATTAATATCTTGAGCTTTCATTGTACTTCTCAGTGTGAACTACCAGATTTTTTTGAGCTCTCAGTGGCTACGCTGCTGTCCGTAGCTGGGCTAGCAAAGTAATCAGTGAAGGGGACATGTATCTGCAACTCCCTCTTGTTTGACCTTCAGAAATGTAATATCCAAGCACGTTGTACTGATGGAGTTGTAGCCCCTTCTGAAAACCATATCCCTTTGTGGGGGACGTAATTTGTCCTTTCCATAATAGGGTTGAACTGATCACAGTACCCTTGACCTGGCTTAGTTTACACTGTTGTAAAACAACTGGATAAAGTTGAGTCCATCCATCCTCCAAATCCAACACCATGAAAAGCCTAAGTTCTGTGGTGCTCAAAGGCTAGCAAAATAATCTTGTTTATTCTGTAGCGTGTCCCTGGTGCAGGACTCCCAGCCCTCTCCAGCAGCCTGAACATGGTGTGTGTTCCTACTGTGCTGTTCTCCTGATAGCTGGGTTCGTGTATGGGGAAACGAACATGAGCTGTAATGGTCTCTGTGATAGCAGATAACAGTTTGCAGTTGTCTCCTAAGAGAGCCCTGTCCTTTGGCTTCCTTACAGAAAAGAGTATGGGAAGATGAGGGGAAGAGTTAGTTGTTGGTGACCTAGGTGGATAGTCAGGGCTCTCTTGAAATGGGCTGTGTGGACTACAGGCTGATAGAGCCAGAGCAGCCACCTTAAGAGTGTTGCTTCCAGGTGGGATGTAAGTTGTGGAGGTTTGTTTCAGTGGAGGATGGTATGAAATCCTAAGCAGATTCGTTGAGAGAATCTTTACAGGTCGTAAGCTATACCTTGTACAGAGCGATTACTTTTCAAATGTTCTCTGCGGTCCAGCTCAGGATATTTTTCCTTCAGACCATATTTTCAGGGGGGTTGCATTCCATACAGTGATAATGGACAGCCTCAGTCCTTTTGGTCCCAAGAGATTTTCTGTGAGAGTTTCCTCAACTGAATGATTTACTGTCTTCTGCCCTGCTCTTTCTCCAACAGAGCAGGAATTTAATGACCTCAAAGCTAAGGGACTCCAATGTCTCTGGACGGAGACAGCAACATTTTTGCCAATGTAGTTTTGGAGCATTATTCTCCCTTTCATTTCATTTCTAACATTTCTATTTCATTTCTAACATTTTTTGGGATGCTCTTAACAGAAATCATGATCTTAGAAGCATCTGCTGGAAACTAGTCACTCCAGACACAATGGAGAGATGAATTTTGCTCTTCAGGCCATGGTACCCTCCCTCTGTGAAGTTGGAGCAGTTTCCTATGTGTAAATAAATGGAGAGCAGGTCATCCTCTGGCTTAATATGAACCTTTATCTGTCTTGTCTTAATCAGACCACTGAAGTTCTTTTATTTATTAAATTGTCTCCTAGTCAGTGGTTACTGTTATTTCAAAAGATTTAGGAACAAGTTTCACATGTCATTTCATATCTGAAACTTTCAAAAATTCTCTTATAGTGATAAAAAATTTGACTTACTTCTTTACATTATTGTATTACTGTAGTTTTTTCTTCACAAATCTCTTGCTTATATGAATATAAACTTTCTCAGTTGAATAGCCTAGTGTTGTGAATATAAGGACTACATTATTCTGGCATTAATTCATAGGATTTGTTTGAGTGACAAATAATTGACTCTGTACTGAGGTGGACAAAAGAAGGTGTCAGTTCTTGGCATTGGTGCATTTCCATTGCGTGAGGTAAAGAGTCAAATCTGCAAATGTAAAATCTAGATCATGTGGACTGTACTCCTGTGGTACATCTGTATTGAAAATTGTTTCACCTGAAACAATTTAAGGAATTACAGAAATTATAATCCTTAAGGTATTAATGATACTACATCTAATTCTTAATAAGTCTTAAAAATTAAGTTGATGCACCTGGTGGATACGTGACTGGCCTGGTGGATGAGGGGAAGGCTGTGGGTGTTGTCTACCTGGACTTCAGCAGAGCTTTTGACACCATCTCCTGGAAAAGCTGGCAGCCCATGCCTTGGACAGGTGCGCCCTTTGTTGCGTGAAGAACTGGCTGGATGGCTGAGCCCAGAGGGTGGTGGTGAATGGCGCTCCATATCCAGTTGGTGACCAGTCACCAAGGGTGTTCCTCAGGGATCAGTGTTGGGCACAGTCCTGTTTAACATCTTCATTGATGAGCTGCATGAGGGGATTGAGTCCACCATTAGCAAATTTGCAGGTGACACAAGTTTCAGGGGGAGTGTTGAACTGCTGAAGGGTGGGAGGACTCTGCCAGAGGGACCTGGACAGGCTGGATAGATGGACTTAATTCAATGATACAAGGTTTAACAAGACCCAGTGCCAGGTCTCGTACTTCAGCCACAACAACCCCATGCAGCGCTACAGGCTGGGGACAGAGTGGGTGAACAGCAGCCAAGCAGAAAGGGACCTGGGGGTTCTGGTCCATAGCTGCCTGAACATGAGCCAGCAGTGTGCCCACGTGGCCAAGAATGTCATCCTGACCTGTATCAGGAATAGTGTGGCCAGAAGGACTAGGAAGTGAGTCTTCCCCTGGACTCCGCACGGTTGAGGCCCCGCCTTGAGTGCTGTGTCCAGTTCTGGGCCTCTCAGTTTAGGAGGGACGTTGTGATACTGGAGTGAGTCCATAGAAGGGCAACAAGGCTGGTGAAGGGTCTGGAACACAAATCCCATGAGGAGTGGCTGAGGGAGCTGGGGTTGTTTAGCGTGGAGAAAAGAGGGCTCAGGGGAGACCTCATCGCTCTCTATAACTTCCTGAGAGGAGGCTGTAGCCAGGTGGGGATTGGTCTCTTCTCCCAGGCAACCAGTGACAGGACAAGATGTCACAGCCTTAAACTGTGCCAGGGCAGGGTTAGGCTACACATTAGGAAGAAATTCTTCTCAGAAAGAGTGATTGGGCATTGGAATGGGCTGCCCAGGTGGTGGAGTCACCATCCCTGGAGGTCTTTAAGAAGACTGGACAGTGCTGTGGTCTAGTTGGCAAGGTGGTGTTAGGTCATAGGTTAGACTTGATGATCTCAAAGGTCTTTTCCAGCCTAGCTGATTGTGTGATTTTGTGTAATTACACTACTGTAAGTTTAGAGCAATACTATTTAGAGGGAAGGTACTGGATGCAGTATAATGAAGACTAGAAGCTTGTGTGGGATCTGTAGCTAAGAGATGTATTTGAAGGTTGAAATTCTTGTGTTTGCAAGTAAAAACACGAAGAGAAGTAAAACTGTGTTAGTATTGTTTTTATGGTGTTGCACTGTAAACTGGTGTAAAGCCATTGACTGAAGAAGGTACTCTAATTGTACTTGTTGAGAATTCCGTCTTTTGAGCCTATACGTACTCCAGTTAATGCTGTTAATATCATAGTAGGTTATCTTAATTACTTTTGAAAACATTCTCTTAGTTTTCCAGATGGTATCCTGGATATGATGGGAACTTCCCCAATGAATTTTGTCTTCCATAGGCCGATAAGAATCTGTTTATTAAAGGTTTTAAATCCTCTCTTTTTATATTCATGCTCTGCTTTGGCCTTGTTTATTCATGACTGAATGCCTCTGATTATTTTAGCCATCGTGTGTTCAGTATTTGATGTTTTGCATAGTAGAAGTGGAATAAACTGATTGTGCTGTAAGATGTTCGGTGTGTACTTAAGACAATGACCACTTAGCTGTCTCATTTCCTCAGCAATATTTTAAAGATTAATCATAGAGAGCATTTTAAGCCAAGAAAAATACAGTTGAAATAGACTTTCTTCATGGTGTTTTGCTTGGACTCAATATTTTGATAACTTGGTGCAGAATGCACAACAATCAGAATGACTTGTTCATGTGACTGAGATTTGGATGAGCAGCCTGAATAGAGCAATTCCTAAATATGCAAGGCTAAATTTGTTGAGCCTGTTTCTTGGCCTTTGACGAGATTGCAGTAAACAGATGTTTAATACCAGTGGCCGAACTGCACGTTTCCCTTGAGACTGGAGGGGTGGCCACTCATTTGATAAACCCCAGGCAGAGGCAAAGGTGTAGACTTCCAAGCAGCTGAAGCTATGGCCTCTGTGTCAGGAAGATTATCAAGTTGCTGGTCTCTTTCTGAAATAATATATTGATATGGGTTTTTTGGCTTTTTGTTTTGTTTTGTTTTTGTTTTTTCTGACAGGCAATGAATCAGTCTTAACTGAGTAGCTATGAATTAATGAGTCATGGGATCAAGTAAACTTGAAGATGAGCTTTTAGACTGTTGTTTGTAGTTTGTTGAGTACTTAGTAATACAGCAGGGAAGGACTGGGGTATTTTGATCTTACCTGGTGTGGATTTGACTGGGTTTTGGGGAGAGATAGCATGTCACATGCACACTGGCTGCTTAGAATCTGAACACTATGCATTTAGACCCTGGATGGGGGACGTGCCTGGGAGGGAGGACTCTGAAGCTCACTGAGGCTGATTGCCCGTATGCAAATTAAGACAAATCCTTAGCAAGGTTACCTAGTCACTGCACAGACCTTTGCCAGGCCAAATTTCTCAACAGTTATGCCTCTGCCAAGTAAATACACCCTTTGAACAAGGACCAGAACTGACATCTGAAATAATGTTTGTCATGCTTTCGGGCTCAAACACAAGCCAAAACCCTAAAACATGCATCTGAGATGTCACCAGTCAGTCTTGTTTCCTAAATGAATGGGGTTTGTGTTCTGTGCTGTTGTAGCTCTTCAAGCATCCTCTGTATCTCCTTTATACCATGTACCTTTTTTTGTTACCTTTCTGGACCTTTCTGGACCTTTTTTATGATTGCTTGGTCTTTTAGACATCAGGATAAAGAGAATATTCAATTCTGCCACTCTGATGGGGTGTCATTTCCATCTTTAATTACATGAACTCTTTACATAAGATTGTGCAATTATTTGTGTTGTGGTAGTGTCTTAGACTTGTGTAAAAGTCTGCATGGATTTTCACAAATGCAAAAGTGTGTATTGCCAATAAGAAAGACCTTAGACCTACTTTGGCCTATCCTGCTTTTCATGTAGAATGAATATGAAATTCTTGTATATGGTACAATTTCATAGGTTTTGAAAGCAGATTATAGTGCATCTGAGAGTCAGAGAAGGCATAAGGCCTGTCTGCTTCACTAAGTTATTCAATGTTGCAGCTGGAGATGGGGAGGCCGTACGCAGTGTGCTGTCCCTGCATGACACAAAAGATTTCATTTGGCTGGGGCTGCCTCAAGCTGTCACAGGTGTTCTTCTTTCATTTACAATAGCTCCATTAAAATATAAATGACTGCATTTATTCCATCAGCTCTTTTTCCTTCTTTGGAATCCCCCGGCTAAGGTTGCATTACACATAACAAATGTTCTTGCTCCCTTGAGAATTAGTTTAATTACTGATGTAGGTGGGTAAAAGATCGATTGCGTCTGAGATGTTAATTTTATCATGCTTTAATTAAGAGGTCAAGTGTGAAAGGCTGCAGAATACCTCCCACTTAAAGATGCTGAATAGAATGGTGGAGGTAGAAGGCATTGATATGATGAGGCTTTTACTGTCTGTAGGAGTATCAGCTTTCCCTGTGCATCTCATTACAGTGAGGTGGGCATCTGGAAATATATGCCAATTTCTATTTGCTCATTGTGTTTTCTACCATTAATGGCATTTTCTGTCCAGAGTCTTTGAAGCTCCAAAACAGCTTGTTTCTTCTTTTGAAGATGATGGTCACTCCTCCACAGTCATTCACCACCAGTTTCCATAGGAAATGTCAGAACTGTGTTCTCTTGTCCAGTGTGTTTGAAGAATGGAACTGCAAGTATCCTATGCCCCTGTGCTCTGGCACAAGAGGAGATGTGGGGCAGGTGTTCACCAGAGAACCTCAGGTGCTACCATCTCTGAACATGCAGTTGTTTCCTGCTTATGTCTCACTGTGACCATAGTGAGCATTCCTTTTGGCATTTGGTTTGAAAGTCTTGTTTCTAGCTAACTCCAAAAACAAGGATATGGAAAGTATCTTTTAAAAAAAAATATTCTTGGATTTTTTTGCTGCTGTTTTTCCTTTTCTGTGGTGGTCACTTTTCTTGCTTTTAAAGGATAATAACAGGTCAGCTATGCCACTGACTTCTCTGCATCCCTGGAGAAAGATTGGTATAATACTGGAAAAACACAGAGTTAAATATTAACATCCACTACTGAATGTTCCTACTGAAAAAATCAGGAACGTTTCCAAGCAGTGAAAGCAGACTTTCCTTTCCTGTAGTCAAGTTTTGCTGCTCAACTTTTAAAACTACAGCTTGTTTGGTAATTGTAGATAGTTAAAAATTGGGAATCCTCTGTTTCTTAAGTGCTCTCACCCAGGCTACTTCTTGCTTCCAGGTGATAGGGGAAGAATCTCATGCAGTGAATTAGTGCTGAAATGTATAATAAGGTTTTTCAAGGTAAGAGACTGATTTTTTTTTCATTCCCTCTGTACTTCATCTTGCAAAGAGAAGTTCCATTCTTGCTTTTTGGTCAGAAATGTCATTTTGATAAATGTTGTGATTTGAGATTGATGATGCAGTAACTCCTTAAGGCAGAAAACATACTCAGAATTGGCATTCCTCTTGGGTTATGAATACACATAGCTGCCCCAATTTGTACCAGCTGAGGACCTAATCAGCTAAGGCCACAAATGCAGCATTTCCTCCTGCTGACTTGAAATGTCACCACCAGTCTCTGCTGAGATAAAAAATGTGCACAAAGGAAATAGTTTTAAGGCAGAGGAGGATTCTTTCACTTTTAAGACTTTCGTGTATTTAGAACATGTATTTATTCATTCTTACTGGTTGTGTCAGGTGTCAAGACTTCTGCCTCAGGGCATCGGGAATCCCTGCTCAAAGTATTCTCAAGGTGTTACAGCTCTAATCTTTGTGGAGAGCTCAGGTATCAGCTGTGATAAAGCAGGAGCAGTAAAGCCCAGAAAGGTTAATGATTGGTTAATGTAATGTTTGTAGCGTGGTATTGCTGAAGCTTCTTTCTGTATATGTAAAAACTATGCTTGATGATATGGACTTAATCCTTCAGAAATAAAATCATGCTTTTTGTTTTAAGTCTGATTCACTTCCATTTACGCAATAGCATCCCAAAGCAAGAGTGATCTTGGCATTCACATGAAGCACATGCTTCTGCCCACAAACAGCCAGTAAGATAAGTCAATAAAAATAAGCCATGCAAGGCATGAATTGCTTAGAGATGGAAGAGGCCTATTAGGCTGTCTAGCCCTCCTGTGTGCCAGTGAGGAATTGCTTCAAGTGGATTTGCTTTAGAGGACAGATGAATAGCTGAGCAAAACACAGGATCCCATTTCCTGTATGATACGGCTTTTGTGCTTCTGGTTTTACACGTACGTCTAGCTTTGAATCTCATAAGCAACAATATTCCAGATAAATTTTTTCCAAGCTCTTTTATTTAACAGTGTCTGTTATGTAACAGTGGTCTGAGCAGAAACTGTTCTGATGGCACAGATGTGCAGTTTTGCTTTGTGGAGTGATTTTTACCTCATCAAATGAGAACAAGAAGAAAGGCAAGAATCTGTGAGTATGGCTATCTATGAGAGCGTGGTGCATGTGTGTAGACAGAGTGAGAGATCTGTCTGTGTTAGATCAATTGTGAGAATAAATTCTACTACTCTGCCTGGCCTTAGGAGGGTATTTTACAGAGGGAACCCATTGGGAAGAGAACAAAGGCCTCGCTGCCTTCTGGCTGTGCGTGACACGCTGGTAACGCTAAAGCCAGCTCCCATTTCCTATTAAAGTAGTGTCTCGCATGTTCATGAAACACAGGCAGTGATGCAGCGTGATTCAGCTCATTGGGAGCTGATGCATCTAGTTCTGAAACAGAGAGAAGGTCTCTCTTTGTGGTCAAAAAGGCAGAAAAACATGTTGGTGCTGCTGTTCTAAGGAGCTTCATCTGGTGATTGGACAGAGAATTGCAGGCATGTTTGTTACATTGCTCTAATTTTTCGCATTATTCCCCTTTTGTTTTTTATTGTTTTCTTACCAGTATTTGAATAGAAAAAGAGCTCTGTGGTCAATTATGTCCATGCCCCACTTCTTTCCAGACCTGGCATGTTTATATATACAAAGAATTATGGAGGAATTAAAGAGAGGACCAAAGAAGCTCAGGAATTCTTTCGTAAAGCTTGCCACGTTTTTAATAAATGGGCATATAGCAGAGGGAGTGAAATCTGTTGCTCAATACCATAATAGGCAGTGCAATGCTTTTGCCTCTCTCTGTCGTCCTTAACAGACAAATTTATTTTTGGTAATGAGACATTTATCTCTTTCGCATCTATTAAAAGTCAGTTATAGTGTCAAAAATCATTTGGAAATAACATGAAGAAGTTTAATGGTGAAATGTGTTTCTTTTGGGTGCTTGTCAAAGCTCCATCAGATCCTGGGGATCCTTTTTCACTTTCTTTTGGTGTATTTTTGCCTTGCTGCAACATGCATTTCCAGATGATTTAGCTGTTTTTCTGAGAGCATCATATAGTAGTGTGACTACTACTTTTAGACTGTGTAAAGAAGCTTAAAGAAATTACTTTCAGGACAATAATTAACATACCATCATTTTAAATAATTGTTTCCCAACACTTTTCTGTGTGTGGATCCTTTAGGAGTTTTTGTTAGTGGCAGATCCCTCCCTATCTGACTTAAATCTATTGAAAGCAGATTTGCTTTTCTTTATGGTCATCCTTTAAGCACACAAAAAACCCCATGTTTAAATAGAGCCTGATTGGACTCCTCTGCTGCTGTAGAGAAGGGGTCCACATAGAAGTAATTGTGGTAAAATAACACTATTAGTCAGAAAATATGGGCTCTGCATGTATTTCTGGTCCTGACACAATTCACTTAAGAAAGTATTTTCACGGTTGTGGACTGAGTACTTGATGTTGTACTTGCGCAGGTCCACCAGCAGACCACTTTGCTTAGCTGTCCGTAGAGGAGCTTGTGTGGGTGCTTGGTGAATGCAGTGGGGCTTTTATAGGCATGTTTTTGAATCCCATGGCATTTATTAGATGCCTTTCAGTGGGTTTTTAAGCTGTTGTATAGCATTCTGCAGGTGGAATGTAATTTTCCTGGTGAGATCTGAAGTACTTGTCAACTGGTGAAAAAACAACTCCCTCCTTTTAGGTTTGTAAGTATGATTCCTTTAAAGAAGCTGTCTGGTGCCTTTAAGCACCTCCATCTTGTTACCTCTAGAAGAGGGGGAATGGCCAGGATGTCAGAAAGGCTTGCTGATGTGAAGTGACCCTGACGCTTATTCCAGGAAGTTTATTTTCAGAAAGTGTTGATTATTCATACTTTGAGAACCCTTTAAAGTATTTATGATTCATACCAGACACTCCTTTCAGTCTTAATTGGCACCCATCTCATTAAGGTGACGTAAGACTAAATACATTGATGCAAGGAATGTTTTGACTTTTTAGCTGATAAAAGTGCTAATTATAAGAACCGCAACCTGTCTAGTAACAGAACTACAGATAACAAACATTGAAAGGTTACTATTCCAGAGGAGTTACGTCAGTTAGCTCCATGGATGAAACATCTTTTCCATGGAAGAAATTGCATCCTACATGGAAGGGATTCTCTTCTGTACTGTACAAATCCTACAATTGTCTTTACCTACCCATTTCCTTTCACTGTTCCGTTCTTGCACAGAAGTTATTCTCCTCATTTGGCTCCTGCTGTACTATAAACAATGCTATCCTTTCTTCCCCCATCATCCTACACCCACTTTTAAAGAGCTATGGTTGTTAAGATTACAGTCCTCATAAGGCTAGAGGGGGAGGAAAAAGTATCCCTTCATCTTCAGCTTCCTTTAGGGGTCTTCTCTTGTTCTTTGCATTACATTAGTAATTTTTTGCAAAGGCATGTTCATGTTTGTTTTAAGACCTTTTAAGAGCAACACTACTGCAGTGCTCCTTGATGCTCTTCCTAGCTTTTTGTTTAAAAAGGCATTGAAAGTTAGTGATTAAGTTGGGGAAGATTATTTATTTTCATATTTTATTTACTGTGAGTAAAACCTTCAATACCTTGCACAGGGACTGCTTTGTGATGAAAAGGTACAAGTGCTCCAAAATGGCAGAGACAGTGGCAGTGGCACAACACTGCTCTGTTCAGTCCCCTTCCTCCCTTCTCCCCAGCACTCAGGTTTTACAGACAAGGATGTGTCACGTACACTGTGTGTCTTTCACAGGCAGTGTGTGGAAAATGACAGGCATCACATTATTTCAGGAGGTACAGCAGTCATCCTTTGGTGTGCCAAACTACTTTTTGCAGGTGAGAACTGGTCCTGTGTTAGACTCTTGTGGGTAGAAGCATGGGTATACATGGTCTTTGTTTTCTAATAAGTGTATGGTTCTGTATGGAGGGCGGGGGGGGTTGGTGGTGTGGGGTTGTTTAGTTTTGTTGGTTTCTTTTAAACTCAGATCATGTTTAGCAGCATGTTGGAGCTATGGAGTTCAGCTCCATAAAGTTCTAGTGATTATTCCAGGGCTTTCACCACATCTTATCCAGCTTTGTCAGATACATTCTCTTTGCCAGGTCTTCTACCTGGTTTATGCTTGACTACTTAACAGGTATAATCTGTGCTTAACAGAGGTTAAACAGTGGGAGGTTGAACAGTGCACAAGGGAGAAGTGAAAAGCTCACAGTGAACAGTAGTTAGGAAGTACAGCAAAGGATGTTTTGATAGTTTTGAATAAGATTTCCTCATGAGATGCAGGGAAGGTTGCCCAGAATCTCTCCTCCTACCTCCAGCAATTTCCAGTACTGTATCCTTTTCAGCGATGATATTTAGGATATGTATTTTTGCTACTTCAACCTGGATATCCAAACATTTCACATTTCTAAGTAATTTAGAAAATTTGCTTGAGCCCCATTTTGCATACTCCTTAATTTAAAAATTAATAATTTGGATGCTGTACTCTCATCTTCCTCAAGCTGTTTGGAAGCTTCGTTTGCCACCTAACCAAAAAGACTATTGCACTTGCCGGAAAGTAAATTTTGCCTTCACCAGATCCTTTTGTAGGGAATGGATGGCATCCTGGATACTGTTTCTTCAAGCTGTAAATCAGTTTAAAAGCAGAATTTCATTTTGCTATTGCTGTCTTTCGGGCTGTTTGGAATGTAGTTGCAATGTGTGTCTGATCTTCAGGGATATCTGTAGGAAGTATGTGTTACTGGTTGAGCTTAATTGGACTTTCAAAGAATTTCTCCTTCATTGCAGATCAATGGAAAGAACAGTCCTTTGCTGCTCTGAATTAACATTAGATAAGAATGGTTCATGTCAGAGTTACTCAGCTGATGGCAACACCTACTATTGCTGCTATTCATAATAATGTTTACTCCAGTATACTTAGGCTTTTGGCTGTTTTGTGGTGCATGGAAAATCCATGATTTTCCTTGGGCAATTCTTGCTGGAATTGGTATATGTGTCTCGCCTACTGCTCTCAGCCTTTGACTCTACATTCTAGCAAAAACCATCCAGGATTTTATTTTTTGAAGAGGTCTGAATTTTTTTTTCTTGTTTTGTTTCTATTTCCAGAGCCATTTATTTGTGTGGCTGAGGGTAGGGCATGACTTGAGTTTAAAGGCTTTTGCGCAGGTAAACAATCTGTTTGTCATGTTATAGGCAACCTGCAGTCAGCATTTGCTCCTCGTAAATTAATATGGGGTGGGGGTGAAACTGTATTTTCCATAACAGCACTGGCATTAGAACATAAGATAGACATTGGATAGGTCTGATCTAGAGTAAGTATAGGACAGAAATGGAAAATACATTGTGCCATTGGTAGTGTCCTCTCTATTTTCATTATTAGAATTCCTTTACAGGGAGTCCAGCACATCAGTTTGGGTAGAACAGGGCTACTCTTCCCTCTTTACTGACAGTAAGTGAGAAATTAAGAACTGAATGACACAGGAAGACAGAGAGCCAGGCTAGGCATGCAGGCACAATGTGTGCTAGTGAAAGGGGCTTTAGGGTGTCAGTGGTACCACGTGACACCTGATTGGTATGCCCGGTGGTGTTATGGCATGGCTGTGGTTTACACTATCCAGAGTGGTGGAGTTTATCTATTGACTCTGGAGGAAAACAAGGATCAGAAACTGAGGACATAGAGTGAAGAGGGATGAGGTGTTCCTAGCCCCAGTCCTTACTTCTGGGTGCCAGGAAGCAGTGAGGTATGTTGCTTTCTGAGAGGAAGGAAGAGGTAGGAAAGTAGAAGGGCATTTTACTCCCTGTAGCAACATTGCAACAGGGAGGGAAAAATTCTCCACTGACTGGGGTACCAGTGAGAACATATCAACACATGCATAAGTCTTGTGATTGAAAAAAGGACCAGTAGGTTAGAAAATCTTAGAATCCTGAAATGGTTTGGTTGGAAGGGACC
>WAAE01013296.1:0-24853 GCA_013400495.1 Nicator chloris
TTTTCAGATTTGTGAGTCAGCTTCAAATGAAATATTTCTGAGGCTTTTGGCTTGATGCAGATATTTAACAATATTTAGCAAACAGGTGTCAGAATTCCATTGAAACCAATTTTGGTACATTTTTATTGCAACAATGTAATCAAAACTATGCTGCCAGTTTATGACAGCCAAATTATCTGCAGTTTGAAGAGAAGCCAGATTTCACAATATAGCTGATAAGAACAAGATCAAAGAATAATCAGCTTTTTAAGAGTCTTTTCTCCACTAAGCTGAAATATTAGGCATTTTCATATGCTTGTTCTAGCAGCAATACAACTGCTCCTCAAACAGGCTGATGCTTATTTTGCCATTAAGTGTGCCACACTTCTAATGGCACACTGACAATATTTGTAGTAAAACATTTTCCCTCTACTGAGCTGCAGTTATCATTCACAAGGTAGTAAACAGAAACACTGCTCACAATTGAATTGAAGATATTAAAACCTTTTAATTTTTTTTTTTTTGTCCCTTGTCTCACCAGGTTTAGTCTCCTTTTCTGTGGATATCTTTTTCTTCTCTCACTTTGAATTTGGGCTGTATTTACTCCTTTCTCTTTCTAGATCATTCAACTTGATTGCCTGGTTTATTTCTAGTTCAGTCACTTTCCAGGTATTTCTGTACCCCTTTCATACTTACGTGCACGGTTTTACTCACTGCTACTTTTTAATCCAGCTCTCGCCTCATTTAATTTCCTTCCATTTTGCTGCTTTTCCAGTTCCACATTTTGCTGAGTTATTTGTGTTCTGATTCCACTGGAATGCAATTAACTTCTTTTCTTGCTCAGCCTCAACTACTTGAGAGTAAACTAAAATGGGTAAGTTTTGAAATTGCAAAGGAATACCTTATCCATTATTAATGAACTAAAATGGGAAAAGGAAATGAATACTATAGGCTGAACTATTAAAAGGGAATAGTCCTGGTAGACTGAATGGGTAGTAAAGAGGAAGAAATGCATAGACTGGGAATGGGAGATGAATTAAATTACAAAAAAAAAAAGAAATAAAAGGACAAAATAAGAGAAAGGAAATTATTTGGGGGAACAAGGAGAAATAAGGTAGTAAGCTAAAAACTGCAAGATAAAGTAGAACATGAAAAGAAAGAATAGGCTAGGCTTCATGGGAAGCACTTGAAAAGCAACAAAGAGAAAATTAACCAGATTCAGGTGAAATAAAAGTCCAAATATAAACTAATGCATGATTAATGGAAACATACTAACATGAAAACAATTATAGGATTAGATCTGCTTACATGCTCATGATGCAAGTAGACAAAAAGAAAGAGAAGTGATTTATTTTTACAGTTTGTTGATTTGAGTGCTGATAATCATAAAGCCTGGTGCTTTTTCAGTCACTGTTGTGAGGTACTCAGGGGGCAGTACTCTATTGCCTGGTCATACTGGCTCCTGTAACAGTGGCTATCAAGTGGGCTTACTTGAATACCTGGCAAGAAGACAATGCTCATTTTCCCTACACCTTTATTACCTCAAATGGAGATTACTGCAATGCTTTCTACATGGGGCACTCCTTCAAACCACTTACAATTTGTAGATGGAGTAGAACATTCCAGTCCACTTCTTTAGCAGCATTTCATGCAGAGAGTAGTTTGTTCTGACCTTTAAAATGACTTTTTAAGTGGTTTAGTACTCATCTAGGCAAGAAACAGCCTGTCTCTTTTCATGTCTCCTGCACAGCTGAAGTCACCTGAGGTACTTCAGCTAAAAGCCCCTTCTTGGTAATAAATGAACAGGAGGAGGCTGATGGCAAAGTGTTGTCAGTGTGAAGTCCTTGACTTTGAACCAAGTTTATTATTTTTTTGTGTGGATCTCTCAAAAACTAGATCTGACCATATCCAGAAATATTAAACATCCAGGAAAATAAAGAGTGACAGGAGAGATCAGTTAGGGAGTAGGGATAAACTCTTGGGACACTGCTAGTCAGAAGAGGAAAGAAAAAGGCAGAAGCACAGGCATGGAAGATGAGGGAGAATTAGCTGATACTAGAATTTGAAAGGTATGTTCAGTGGTGGGTCTTGTTCCATACTGAAAATAAAAGAATATCTTGAATATAAACAGGAGACAGAGAACTATTTTGCATCTGATAAAATTTGACTTTGTCAGATTATTTTTCAATTTTGCAGCAGTTTTATACATTGTTTTATAGGATCTGTATGTAAATGAAAACAACATTATCCTGGAAATAACAAATATTCACCATATATAAACAAAAGTATCTGCATTATACATTGCTGTTTCTTCTAGGTTACCTTTCTAAACTTTATATTTCCTTCTCAGGGACTAGAGACCATTTCAAAAATTGATTCTGAGACAATGGTTATTGCTCAGTTATTTATTTTTTCTCAGTGCCTGGGAGGTGGAAGGACTGACTGAAGGTTTTTATTGCTCAGTTAGACCTTTGCATGTGAGAAGAGCAGGATTCTGCATGCATGATGATAACATGTCAAGCAGTGGCTGTCAATGGAAGGAAGAAGTAAAGGCAGCCCAAGCTTAGGTGATCACCCCTATGACAGAGGAGCACACAGAGAGGGAGCAGACATCTTGTTGATGTCCCTGTGGAATGAAGGCAGAGAAATGTTCTTGACAGTGGCAACCATGGGATTTCTCTCTCTGTCAGTGAAAGTAACGCACAACTGACAATCTCAGCCTGGAGTGCGGCAGCAAGAATGGGAGTAGCACTGCAGGGTAAATGAGCCATGGCAAGAAGTGCAGTCCAGGGATTGAAGAGGTAATTTTTAGAGTTTTAATTTTAAACAAAATATTATTAGTAAGTGCCCTTAAAAAAAAGAAAACAGTAAAAAAGAGAAAGAGAAAAAGAAAAAGAGGAAAAAAGAAAAAGAAAAGAAAAAGATTAAAAACCCGACTCAAATGATGTTTCTATATGGTAGATCAGAATAAAAGTGCATGAGATGAAATCTGCCAATTTAATTTTCAGGATGTCAGAATGAAAGCAAGTGTTTTCATTTTTATGTTCACTATACAACAGTGATTATTTAAATAACTTTTATGTTTTGCAAACAAGCTGGAGAAGTCAATGTGAAATATCTTTTATTGCTTTTTTATCCATTTCTTTGCAGTTGTTTGGTGCCAGCATCAGCTGCAGCATCAATACTTCTTGTATCATACAATTAGTTGCTGTGATCACCATGTCACCAGCAGGGTGCAAACTATTTGCCTAATTGTACAAACAAAACACATTTGTTTAGATGGAGAATGATTATGTTAAAAGGCATTAAGCATTTTAAAGATAAATTATTAATTAAGTATCAGAAAGTTTCCAGGTAAAGTATTATTTTGAAAATACTGACATCGTAACACAAACTCCACCTCCTCTGTGGAGTCACAGTTTTAGGCAGAAACTGAACTGATTAAAAAAGTAAATCTTAGAAATTCTTTGCTAGTTTGAAATATTTCTGATCCTCAAGGATGGAGATCAAGATGCATATTTGGCTAATGCAGAGTTGGCTTTTCACACCCAGTTCATTGTCAAATACATCTCACTTTCTAGTTTATGCATAATTTTAGTGATTTTGAGAATATTGATTTATCAGAAAAGCTGGAAAGAGGAGAAACAGTAGAGTTGACTTGTCCTGCATGGACAGCACCACCATAGCTTAATATTTTGTCTTCAGTATTGCACAAAAACATTTTTTTGCTCTTTCTATGAAAGTGCATTTCTCAAAGGAGGGAAGTTTAAAAATATATTAATATAATGAAATGGTAAAAATTGATTTTTTAAGAAAATAATTTAAACTATATTTTGGTCTTAGTTCAGGTAGAATTCAAATCTCTATATTATGTGCTCTTCTGTTATATTGTTCTTGATAATATTTTTTTCTCAATTACATGGCTCTCTGTTTCATTCAGTGTATGGATATGTGCACCTAATGACCATAAGGCACTGTTCTACACTGTTCCATTTGTATTAGCTCTTCATAGCTGTTAATTCATTTTCACAACACATCTGTGATATGAAGACAATCTGTTAGCTGCTTTTATTAGGACAAATGTTTAAAAAGTCTATAAAAATCCAGAGATTTTTAGATGCTATAATTGTTGTCGCAAACAATACAAAAAAGCATCAATAAGAAACTAAAGGGAAAATATAGAACAAGATGAAAAAGGTTTTAATCATTCATAACACAGAAATACGATTTTTCCCCAGTGCTCATATGTTTTCTGCAGGGATAGGGTGTCAGAAACAACTGTATTAGAGTCATTGATGCAAGCTCCCTTGCTCCTGCAGGAAGATTTATCATGAAGACTGAATGCTGAAGCCCAAAGAATATTTATTCTGTACTCAGGCTATGGAAGAGGTTCAGCTCATGTTTAGTTCCACCAGGCTATAAAATGCCTGTACACCTAATCGCTGTAGGTATATTTCTACAACAAGCAAATGCAAGTGCTGAAACTGTGAGCACGAGTGTTATCATGATGGGATGGTGGAAATAAAAACTGTGTGCTTTTATACAAGACTTTTCATCTCTGTGTCCCCAGTCTCCAAAATTAGTCATTAATGTATGCAAATAAATCACAGTCTCCATTTCTCTTAGCTCTCTATTTTATAATGACTTTAAGCACATCAAAACCCAAAAGCTTCAAAACACTAATCTGAAGATATGATTAGCACTTAGGAACACTACCTGTACTTGATATGCATCAATTTGAAAAAAGTTAAAGTTCGAAACACACATCCAGTTGGGTTTGTTTACATTAATAGTAAAATTCCCTAGTTCATAATGAAGTCCAGTTACTACTGTTTCCAAGAAAAATACCCTAAACATTTCAAATTCTAGCCTATTAAAAAAGAAAAAAAATAGACCAGCTAAAGCAAAGCTCTTGGTTTGTGACCATCACTTTAGTCAGATTCTGTGAATTAGTATAATATATAATAACTGAGGAATTATATTGCCTAAGCAAGCTGATTTTTGTTATTTTACTTCATTTGACATGGAAAACTACTGCCTACGGGTGGGTCTTCCTTTCCAGTATTCTGTTCTGTCATATGAACTGAATTACTTGAACAAAGGTCGAGCTCCATCCTGAGATTTGCTGGTGTGCTATATTAGACCCCAAGAAACCATATTAGATTTAAAGGCAAAAGTCTAAAATTCTTTTTATTACTGCAGAGCATTAAGCAGTCCACGGAGGAAGCATGAACACAAGGTGTAAGAAGCAGCAATACAGGGGAACAAAAATCCCACTTCCAAGCATCCTCATTCATTTGATCAAGTGCACATTCATGTTCAGCTTGCACGGGTGAAATACCATTTCCTTATGTGTCAGTGGTGTGGAGGGAAGTCTTTGACAGCAGAGACAAAATACCAAAGCAGTGACAAAGTGTTTCAGGCAAGCAGGAAAAACAAAACCTGTTCCAGCAAATATGTTAGCAGATCAATACATTTCCCAACAATGCCCTGCACAGGCATCCAGCCCTAAAGTTAAAGAATGCCAATTGAAATGCTGAATAGCTTCTCTGCCTTCAAAAATTCAATGGCTGCTCAAAATCCTGAATGCGTTCTGTAAGAGCTTCGTTTTGCCTTTCAGTTACAAAAGAAAAGAAGGAAAATGTGGGAAACCATACTGTCTTTTAAAAGAAGGTACAGAAAATCTATCCAAAGGCCAAAATACACAGTAAGCTGGTGTTTTGTGAAAACGGAATATTTATTTAGCAGTATTTAGTCACTCATTTTTTCAGGTGACTTTTTACTCTTTTGTTTCTGGACTACTGCAAATACAGTGAAGCTAAGTAGCCAAGGTTTCTAAAGTGCTTCAGTACTCAGTGAGGTTCCCTGACTCTATGCACAGTAAAGAGTGAATGTGCTCCATTCTTTTCATCATTCCCTGTATAAAGTGTAAAAGCACTGCATTTCAGATTGATTAACAGAGTTCAAAAATCTGATTTTTAGAGACAAGCAGATGACAAAATTATTCTTCTACAAGAAGGCTGTTTTTTCTCTGAAGATTAGATCTAAATGCCCAGGGGTTAAGAGCACATGGTGCTTTTGTAGTCCTTTCTAGGGCATAGCAGATGTGTTTTGCTGACTGACTCCAAATTCTGTTTAATGCATCAATTTCCCATGACTACTTATTCTTAATTCCAAGAACTTTTTCTCCACAGCAGAGGGAATGATTTTTTTTTTCTTTCTCATTTTTATTAACTGTAACCTTTCTGCATTAAACTAATCCAAAGGGTCTAGGCAGTGGAGAGAAAAAAAAGAAAAGGTTATTGCAGCTGCTGTGACAAAAACGATGGGTTTCAGTCAAAGAGGGTAAGTGGATTTAATAATTTCGAAACTGTTTGTTGAGTGCTCTTGTCTCTAGTATTTTAGGAAAGTGGACAAATCCCTAAACTTTGCACACATTTGTCCAACAATAATGCACTGAAAACTCAGCTAACATCTAAGACGAGCATGTGTCTATTGTGTACAGCAGTAGAGGTAGCTTACAGGAGTGAAAAGAGTGGAGGCAAGCAGGAAAAGATAGTTAAAGAGAAAAGCAGGGGGGGAGGGATGCATTTTCCCTTTTCTGGGAAATGAAAACTCAAGGTTTTTCAATTGCAATTGAAATTCTAAGCTATTTCTATGTCTTTAATATTAACTATTAAGAAAACAACACTTCTTTCCTTGTAAGGCTAGTAATTTCTGTAATTCTGAAAGTTGTTTAACTCTGTAAGTATTGCATCTTTCCAGTCTAGGTTATCACAAGATACTTTAACACAGCTTTCCAAAGACTTTGAAAGCATCATCACTTTTATTTTCCATACTCTTGACTGAAAGCTTTGCACCTCATACTGTTTTGGTGGTGAATTTTTTATGACACCTATTCCATCTCCTAGCTGTTTGGTTAATATGAGTATGTTCTTCTTCTTACCTGCTGGTTTGAATTAAACATCAGATTTCGATGAAATACTAGTGAACTGAAGAGGATTTATGACCAAGACACAGTGGGGGGAACATTCCACGGTAGGCTGAGAGCTCTTGAAAAGAGTGTCACACCAACATCCCAGTGAGTCCAGAGAGACTTGTGAATACATTCCATTAGGAAAAAAAAAATGTTTTTCCCTAGTAATGCAGCAATAATTAGAATCCATTAGGGTTCATAAAGTGCAGCTTTACCTCTGGCCATCAACTTTATGCTGTTGTCATCATCAAACCAGTGTAATCTGATAATCAAACTTGACAAAAAACTTTTCCTTCTCTTTCGACCGACATGGGTAAAGTCCTGCTAATAATGGCACCCAGAAGAATTTGCCCCAGTGATAGAATCTCATTTTACAAATGTTTTGATTTCAAATATAAATTACAAATATTAAAGATGGTCTTTCCCAGGTAGATAGGCTTTTATTAGTGACAGTCTAAGAAGTGTTCAAACAGGAAAGTATGGGTGTGATTTATAGGTGAAAAACCAAAAATTCTTTTAGTTATTTTCACAAACTCGCACTTCTGCTGAGACATAAGAAAATACAGGTGGAGAAGCTAAATGGAGAGTTGATATAATTTGCCAGAGAACTTAGAGATGTACCGTGTGGAGATGGATCCTTAAATCTCACTGGGTAGCAAATATCCAGGGTATTTCTGCAAAGTTTGAGCTTTGCTTGCAGCTCAGTTATCTGCTTACGTGACAAATCCACAAACTTTTAAGAAAGCTCACGCCCTTCAGACAGTGCTCTGGATCTGATGTTACAGTGTGAAAAGAAATCTTTTGAAACATGGAAAGTGACATGCAGAAAGGTGGCATTTCAGTACTTGCACAAATATTCAGTAGTGTGTGATTTAGCATTTATTTTCAGTCTCAATTGTGTTTCCATGAATAAACATATAACACTTTGAAAAAATTTAAACTACAGTGTCAGAACACTGGCTACATGTTATTCACATTTTGGGGATGACTTTTTTTGCCAATATCTCCATACTGGATTTTCGCTTTGTCTTATAAAGAAAATTGTATTCTATCCACAACACAAATAAAAAATGACACAATGTGTACTGCATTGTGCTATATTTACAATATGGTTAGCCAGTAATCCAATCTATCTCATCCTGAAAAGGATATTACAGATTCATAGAATCATATAGATTGGAAAAGACTTTTACGTTCATTGAGACCAACCACTAACCCAGCACTGTGAAGTCCACCACTAAATCATATCCCCAAGTGCCACATCCACAAGTGTTTTAAATACCTCCAGGGATGGTGACTCCACCACTTCTCTTAGCAGCCTGTTTCATGAACTCTTTCTGTTGCGGTGTGTAATTTGGTTTATTCTGTGTAATTTGGTTTGTTCTGTTTTTCCCCTGGATGGTTTGTCCGCAGTTGTCAATCCCCAGTTCTCCTCCCCTCTTTCCAGTGTGTTCCCTGTCCATCCTGTTCCCCCGTTCCCTGAGCCCCTGCCTGTCACTTGGCTGCCTCTCCCCTTCTCCTAGAAGGTTCCAGGGAGAGCGTTGAGTGGTTGGCTGAGGGTTGGGAGTCCCCTCCCTTATCTCTGCCCACTGGAGCCTTAGGATGCCTATCATCCCTGGATCCCCCACCCCCTGTTCCCCATTNTGCCACCACAGCTAGCCGGGGTGGACAGCTGGATGGAGTCCAGCGACAGGCACCGCGACATCTTTCTATGAAGAAATCTTTCCTAGCGTACAATCTAAACCTCTCCTGGTACAACTTGAGGCCATTTATTCTTGTCCTGTCACTTGTTACATGAGAGAAGAGACGAAACCCACCTGCCTACAACCCCTTTTCAGGCAGTTATGGAGAGTGTTAAGGTCCCCTCTGAGCCTCCTTTTCTCCAGTCCAAACCACCTCAGTTTCCTCAGCTTCTCCTCACAGGACTTGTGCTCCAGACCCTTCACCAGCTCTGTTTCCCTTCTCTGGACTTGATCCAGCACCTCAATGTCTTTCCTGTAGTGAAGGGCCCAAAACTGAACATAGGATTTGAAGTGTGGCCTCACCAGTGCCAAGTAATAATAATTATTGGATTTGATGAGTGACTTAAGTGCTGAAAATACTGCAAAAAAATACTGTGTAAAGCTGTGAAATACAATCCATAAAGGTTAAATTATTTTTTTCATAATTCTCAAAGAGAAGAACAAGGAAGTTATAGGAAAAAATGTGCTTGATTATCTCAACAAGTAAATCACCAAGAAATGAGGTAAGTGTCAAATATCAAATGAAGTTCATATACTGTCATTGTTTAATTTGCAGTATTTTTAAATGGAACTAAAGTTACATCTTTATTTCCAATTTTGTCAAAAGTTTTTAAAATATCTATTACGTTGTAGGAGAAAATTTTGACTCTAACCTCTATGGAATAAATAGAGATGCTAGGTTTTTCATCAGTTCAGGGGTGATAGTCTCCAAATATAGACATGAGAATTTGAGTCTAGTTTTGTTGATTGATGGGATAAACTCCACCTGTAAAAATTGGTGAATTCCTTCTTCATGGCCTATCTTGTTGCTTTTAAAGAAGCAAACCTCCTGCTTCCCATCTCTAGAAGGAGAGGTATTACATGAAGCAGTCTGGTCATCTACCCTCAAGAGAGAGGACAATTATTTATTTAGAAACAACCAGGAAGATAAGGCTGTATTTTCCTTCTTTCACAAAAGGTATGACGGACTTGGGAGAAGCTAAATAAAAACCCATTTGTGACTGTCTTTAGGTTCATGGAAGAAGTCCATCCTACCCCTCCCAACCACACATACCCACCCAATTGGCTCCACAAACTGCTGAGTTTCTGTCTCATGTACTTTTTGCAGAAGAACCACACTGCATGGGAAGTGCAGAACCTCCTTTTGTCTCCTCCTTTTCCACTTTCCACTGCCTGTCATTAATGACTTCAGAAAACAAGCCTGATAAAGAATTTAATTTTTTTCCTGCTCTAAAACTGTGCAAATGAGAGTTTGTATGTCCCAGACTATCACTGGAAGGCAGAGGCACAGAGTTCACAGATACAGTGATATACTGCCCTAATTCTACCCATCAGAGTATAAGCTGATGCTAAAACAATTGGTTACAAAACAAAAGAGAAAAAGACCCAAACAGGATAATAAGCATTCCAGTAAACAGCATGAGAAACAACATAAATCCCTGTTTTCTGACAAAAATAATCCATGTCTATTGATCCTTTAACTTAATTTTCTCTGACTAAGATTCAATTTCCAAACTCATCAAAGCACAACTTTCTCCGATGTTATGAGATCTTGTTCAGTCCCTCACAGACTTAAGGTGCTTCACTCCCAATATGTGCATGTTTTAACTTCCTAGAATTTTCAACACTGGCTTAAATATAGACAGCAGACTAACTGAGATCTGTTTTGCCAGGTATCATATATAGATCAGTCTTGGAGATGGTGGTAAAATTAAACAAAAGGTGTCCCCATTAATATAAAACCTAAAAGCTGAGATACTCAGCTGCTGCATCTATGAGTTTGCTCCAGAGTTGGACAGCTGCTTACAAGTACAAGCTTTTATGCAGAATTTGTTCTCGCTTTCTAATGCTACGAGTAACTCACCTATTTATACAGGTAGAGGTCTTTTATGAACAAGGGCCACATTAAAGCCTTGGATACAGCAGGGGTTCATACAACCCTGAAGATAACAGCTTAGTCTGTACTAGCCCCCTGGAGCTGCAGGTCATGTACCCAATGTTGGGACACAGAGCATGGACTCTGGTGTGCTCAAAGGAGGCAGAGGAAATGGAACAGCTGCAGAGCTGCACAGCAGCTGGTAGTATCCATTGATCTTGCTGGAAAAAGAAAAGGGAGGAGGAAAATAACAGGTATATGGAGAGCTCAGAATACATCTAGGCTGAAAAAAACCCAAGCAACAAACCAACCAACAAACCAGAATACGTTTCTTAACTGGAATAAGACTTAGTTTTTGGGAGTTTGAAAGGGAGTTAAACAGATGCTGGTGGTGGGTTGCAGTAATATTGATGGTGATATTCCTCTGCAACTGACTTTGAGACAACTTTATATGGTGCTTTCATAAATGAGGTTGGCACAGAGAAATTGCTGTTGACACACTGCTAAGAGGTAATGTCAGAACTCAGTAGACTCAGAACAGACAGGAAGAGGAAGAAAACAGTGAGCACTAAAACGATGAAAAGTGGTGTAGTTAAGTAAGAAATCTATCAGTTGGAAATTATGATGAAAAAAATTATCTGCTAGTTATATTTCAGAAATCTGCATGCCACCGATGACACAGTGATGACAAATGACAACAGGAAACCCAGATACTTTGGATAGAATACTGTACAAAGTTTGGGTTATGTGTTCTGGAAAAAAAACCTCTTTAATCTGCAACTGGGTGAAATAAAAGCAAATTGAGAGAGATAAAAGGAACTATAGTAAGGAGCCTCCAAGAGTTGCTCATCTTAGCACAGAAAAATACAAATTGACAGTATCAGGTTATTCACCTCAAAGACAATAAAAGGTAAATACCCAAGAAAAGAACTGCTAAAAAGCAGTGTTAACAGGAATAATGTATATATAGATATATTTAAGTAGATTTATATAAAAAGATTTCTAAAAATCCAAAGGATGAAGCCCTATAGCCACACTTCAGGTAGCATTGAAGAGGTAAGAAATTCTTAAATTATTTTGTAAACTTATGAAGGTTGCATTTGACATTATTCGATTCAGTGACTATGGAGATAACTTTCTACTGTGTCATGGCAGTAAATTCTGTAGGGTCTTTTCAAAAGTTCAAACATTTCAGATCTATAATACCTGTAAACCAGAACAACATATGTGGAGGAAGTGCGACGAAAAAAAATAGCTCCCTTTAAAGTTTTCTCTTTGTTTCAAAATATAAATTATGACATACAATATTTTCCTACTAATTCATAAATTTTACAAATCAGAATTATTGTGCACCTACTCAAACAAGAAAAAATTAAACAAAAAATTCAGAAGGAGTGATCTAAATATGAGAGGACTGAGGGCCCTTGAAATACAATCTCTTTTGCTCAGACCAGAAGAAGCAAAAATTATCACCAGTTTACAAGAATTTAAATGTACCAATGTAACAATGACTGAGGATGATATGTTGCTAATTATTCTCTTGGTTAACAACTTTGAAAGAGAACACAATGAACAAAAAGAAAAAAATAGTTAAGAAACATCAATCTGTAAGTGTGTATTTTCTGGAGAAAAAAAATAAAGTCTGTAAGTGCTGTTGACAGGGTCATGGGAAGAACACCTATTCTATTTGCTTTGCAAATAAAGCAGAAAATCTCTATTCCAAGCACCTCAGATGAACACTTCTGTGTTTTCAATTCAAGAGGGCAATGAATGAAAAATAAATGAGGTATGTGGTCAGACATAAAGAATAAAAAAAAGACAAAATATTTTTTAAACTTCGTTAGTTAAAGCAAGAATCTTGTCCAAAATGAGAGAGACAAACTCAGTCTCGGCATAACTTCAGTAAAAATAGAAAACATTCAACAACTTTAGAAGCCCAAACCACTGATCGGTTAACACAGTTTTCTTCTTCTTCTCCTGTACAAACATTTACATACCTCCATAACAAGCCTCAACTGAGTGGTATAATTAAACCTGAATTGAACTTTGTGCACAGAAAAAGGCATTTGAATCACATTAAATAGCCTTAAATCTGAGTTTGTCTGAAAAAGTGAGTGAATGCAACAATTTGTCACTGCAACAAGCTTTAGAAAAAACGTTTGATATATCTGACTTCTGAAATTTCACTAAACTCTGATAATCCTATTTCATGTATCCAGACTCCAGGGTCTGGAGTGGCTGTTCAGATGTAAGGTTTTCTTCAGTTTTCTCAATTTATATTATCCAAACTCTCACCAAAAACCAAAAAAATCCCAAACAAAACTAAACATGTTTTTAATGCCAGCTACATAAAACTATAAAGCAGGTGATTGAACGATTGTTTCAACTTCCCCTTAGTCAGTAAGAGTCTTCATTGGAACAGAGCAAAGGTCTAAAGAAATGCTAAGTGTTGTCAATTAGTGACAGCCAGCTCCTTAGCTGGCTAGGCTCCTAAACTCATTTCAGTGTTAATCATGGAGTTTTGCATGCTGAAGTCCCTCCCTTCTCATATACAAGGCAACAGCACTGCTGCATCTATTATGCTACACCCCCTGCGTATTTCTAAATGTACCTTAGAAAAAAGAAATACTTGGAAGAAGTCCTTAAGTGCAATTAATTGCTCTGCCAGTTATGCCCATACTCTCTGTAAGGTAAGAAGTACTTTTTTAAAGTACGCAACTTTTTTAAACTTAGTTGTTTTCATGTTTATAACTAGAGTTTAAATTATTTTCCTAGACCTGTTTAAAATCGCACTTGGTATTTCAGTGTTCCTTTAGAGAGCAAATATTGACAGCACAAGTATCCTACGAAACAACATATTAAAATCATCATTATTTCAATCAAACAATCTAATAAAAGAGTAATTGACTAAATCAGGCATCATGATAAAAACCAGAACAGAACATTATCCAATTAGGCCTTATCACGACCTCATCATTTTTAAACCCTCTTAATTTCACCAGCAAATCTTCATCTGTTGTACCTGACAGGCACATCATGAATTGTCATACTTGGACCTTGCAACCTGCCCTCTAGGAAAAAATCCATGCCTTTGCTCTGCTAAATTGCAGAAATTAAGTAGGCAAAAAAGGACATCTCACGGCCCATGCTGTTGTCAGCTGCTCTCCCCAGCACTGAGAGCCTTACGAGCTCTCAGGCATTAAGATCCAAGAGATGGTCAGGAAAAGGTCTGGCTAAGCCTAAGCTCCAAGGGCTGTTAGTGCTGCTCTGATGGTTGTGACCTTTGAGTGGGCACTCAGTGTGTTGGGGAAGTTGTGAGAAGAGAACAAGACAACTTTTACAAAAGACAAGGTCAGATCCCTGATATCTGGGGGAAATATATTTTAATTAAAGCACAGAATGTGTTTGATTGCCCAAACTGCACAAGCCTGAAGATCTGTTAAATGAGACTGTTGTAAGTCAAGGGGACAACAATTGCAAAAATTGTCTGTTAAAAAATAACTGATGACAAAACCAATTTGAATTATGGTAAAAACTTTACTAGCTACAGACTTACTTTTGTAAGTGTAAAAGCACAGGTATGCCCTTCTTTCAAAACCATGTCTCTTGGAACATTCAGCTTTGAAAAGCCTGCTGGAAAGAATATCTTTTATATAAAAAAATATTGTCAGCAAAGAAGTTTTGAATAAAAATATTGCAGTGAATTTCCTAATGTGAAAATAACCCCTTCACTTTTAGGTTTTGTACAACCTATTAAGGATAAATTTTACAATATCATCCTTGTAATAAGATTATTTGACTAGATCATCTTTATGTAATAATGTATTCAATCTAGCGCTTTGAAATATAAATCAATTATTTTCAACCTAGTACTAGCCAGAAGCTGTGCTTCTAACTAACAAATGAACTAGAGGATTCCTCTGTTACTGCTAATTAAAAAGTTCATTGCAAATGTTAAAAAATGAGAGCAGCCATGACTATGGCATTTCTACAAGGATAAGGCAGCAGAATGCCATATGGCCATGATTATCCAAATTTTCATGTGCTGGAGATTTTTACTGGCTCCAGCCCTCCCTGTCTCATAAAAATCTATTAATATTTCAGAGGAATGATACAATGTTGCAGTTGTAATGGCATCATGGACTAATTAATTTATTCTGTTCTGATGATATTTTCTATAACAGTATAAACAATTAGTGCAATTGGTACAATGGTGGACAGAATTATACCCAACCAGTTACAGAAGGCATGGTAAACAAGATAAATCAGTGAAACTAATTCAATTGTGACAGTGGAGAAAGCATCATGAATGGAAAGAAAGAGGCTGTGTCAGTGCGAATGATGATAATCTGTTTTCCCTCACCACAAAACTCATGTAAAATAAGACCTCCATTTTCCCTGTCATAAAGAAACCAAGGAGCTGAAAAATAGAAGGAAAGAGAACGGAAAATAATCAGCTAGTCCAAATGTTTCAGGAGGCACAACCAACCGAGCAACAGAGATTTTGTAGCAGAGCTAGAGGGGAAAATCTTGGTGCCCCATCAAAAGCTGTAACAAAGGCCTACAATAAAGCATTAGTCAGAATCTCTGTATGTCTTATCTGGTTTTCATGAAATTATGATGTCGGCCACTATTAAGGGATTCAAGTATTGCAGTGCCTGAGAAGGATTTATCTTAAGACAAAAGTCTGTATTGGCAGTACAAAATCTCCATGAGAATTTGAATGTGCACATACTTGCTTTCTTGATTAGAAAGACAGGTGTCTGATAGAGAGGGCAGGAGCCTTCCTTGTAATGAAGAATGTAAACCTCCTCCCTTGGAGTTACTGTAATTTTGAAATTAAGAGGTTCTCAGGCAAAGATATGAGGATAGGAATAATAGTTCTTTAGTAGTAGGCATAACAAGGCAAACAAAAAACAACTATGGCACTAACAACAAAACAGAAACCAGGAACCTCATGACGGCCTTCTCGGCCTAGATGGAAAGGGGTGGAGGAGAGGCTTTGCTTCACAAAACCCTGGGGCAGTCTGATCCCGGTGCTCCTGCAGGACTCTGAGGAGCACCAAGCTGGAGCGGCAGGAATGAGCAGAAATCTTGGGCTGGTGGGTGAGATGTATCAGAAGCTCAGAAGAAGTGATGGCAGCTGGAACTGTGGGACATCCTGGCAGGGCAGGGAGTGCAGGGCTACAGCGTAGCGAAGGACCCAGAGCAGCGCGGAAGAAGCGGCGAGGGCAGAACAGCGGCAGCCTGGTTCCCAGCAGGGCAGGAAAAGGCGAGCTCAGAATTCCTGGGCACACGAGCAGATGGTGATAGAACCCCAGGACTGGGCTACAGCAGTGACAATGAATTCTCCCTGCAGTAAGTAACAGCTTGACCATCCTCCTTCTGATGCCGAGAGCCAGAGATAGCGCAGCTGCCCTCATCCCTGTCCTTTACCTGCCCCCACAAAATCTTGCAGTATCTCTCCCCTCGGAGAGAAACTCCCAGAGAAAAAAAGAAGTGTAGCCAGATGCTACACTCCTCTCTCAACTTTGGCCACTTCTTTTGTTTTGCTTAAGTACTCATAAGTACCCAGTAGTTAGTTTCCTAGCAACTTATGGGAAATAATTCCATAAGTAAAAAAGAAAAAAAATCCAGTCCCCAACACTTGCATAGATATAAGAATGTTTCCTAGTTTCAGACTTAGTTTAAGGCTCCAAGGAGAGCTGTGATGAAACGGAACGTGGGTTTTAGAACGTGCCCTGGGGAAATGGTTAGACAGAAGACGAGAAAAAGCAGCACGGCAGACAGACAGCCAGGCTGTGACAGCCACACGGTCATGAATGTCAACTTTGGCAACACTGATTTTCCATGATATTGCAGAATCCAGGTCAAAAGTTGACTCCTTTTGCTTCCACAAATCCCTCAGTGCTTTTTTTCCCTACACGATTCTAGACAACCAGTGTAATATTTTATATCCTCATAATCAATGAGCTCTACCTAAAAGCTGCTCATAACATGGTCGTCTTTATCCAATCTCTTAATGATTTGTGACATTATATTTGTGATTGCTGAAAACAATAAAGTTGGTAATCAAACCATCACAGCAGTGATGAACACCTTCAATATGCACACCCATATTAAGTAATGGTGCCTGCTATTTTACAGGACATATCTCCTATCACCCCTCTGTAGTCTGGAACCACTGGGTTCATTACAAAAGTCATCCTAATTAATTTTCTAACACATTTACATACACTTTGAAATATCATTGATCATATGAAAGAAATCATAAAAAGAAACTGGGAGCATACATTTAGGGAATATAAATTAATACTCACTGTACAGTCCAGAAACTTTGAAAATACAAATTAAGCTTATTCTGTTTTGAATAAATCATGTTTTCTTGAAGCTCTTGTGTTTTAATCAGTGCATTGTAATTGCTCTGTCTTGCACTTGATTTCTCCTAAAGTATGTACCCCCCCACCTCTAAATATAC
This sequence comes from Nicator chloris, assembly GCA_013400495.1. NCBI lineage: Eukaryota > Metazoa > Chordata > Aves > Passeriformes > Pycnonotidae > Nicator > Nicator chloris. Next base: position 17,052 of record WAAE01013296.1, read on the forward strand.
TCCAAAGTTCATATTTACAACCAAAAAGATCCAAGACCATGCTATTTGGTTACCAAGTGATCATTATGTGCATTTTTAATTGCAATAATGCTGGTACTTGCACAATTTTCTACTTATTCTATAACTGCCATGCATTAGCAAGTCATAAATAAGTTTCCACTAGGCATGAAAGCATATCACATATAGGAAATCTGGAGCTCGTATCTTCAGCGTGGATGAAAGTGTGACTGTCTGTTCCCTCCCCTGTGTCCTTGACCCAATTTTTCCTTTGTACTCTCAGAAGGCAGCTTATGCTTTCTTCAGTTTATCAGTGGGAAGCATACAGTTGGTAATTTTGTCCTTTTACTAGGTTGGGGTACTTAACAAAGGGTAGCTCATTGGATAGGAAGATTAATGTTAGCATGAGATGTGTACTTCTCTGAAATGGAAGTAGTTTAATTGATAAAGGTAGCTCACTTACCACTAACTTTAACACCTGAACCAAATATTTAAAAGATTTGAAAAACCCGGTTATTTCAATGAAATTCCCCATCAAAGTGTTAAGTTTCTGGCTGATATCTGTATCTCCTGAAAGTCCCCAAATAAAATGTCTACAATATGTGGTAAAACACTGTGTTTTTCCACAAACTTCTAAAGAAAATTTACAAGATTTGGATGGAAAATACTAAACCATGTTAATGCTGAAGGCAGACATGATTATAGCCTTAGCTGCCTCCTCAGCTTATTATAGAACACACAGACCTACACTGTGTTGGGAGGGGGAGGAAAAATTAATTCAGTAAGCATATTTGTTTTTTACATATACATTTAAACTTCAAAATAGTTTTGAAATTATGAATGGTGCAAGATTCACGTCCCTTTAAATCACACAATCTGTACAAAGACTATATTGTGTCTCTATGTTCTATTTCCAGGATGGCCAGGCTACAGGATTACTAGTTTCTGTGATCCAAACATACCCCAACATTCACAGCTTCCACATGGTTGCCTTGGGCTAACCTGCTCTGCTTATCATCCATTCACTCCCTGTTGACTCAGATGTCAGGTCCAGGTTCTTTATTTTTAAGAATGTGTTTGTGCTTTCCTGGCTTACGAAAAGATCAATTCCCATCCAAACCTCAAATGATTTAGCTTGTATCCCATTCAGATCCATTTTAACTCCCAGCCATATTTGGAATTCCATGCATTGGCTCAAGGAGAATTTGTTGTTGTTGTTGTTTTGAACGCAAACATAGATAAAACTAGCACAAACAATTTTCTTATTTGCAGTAAAATCTATGGGAAAAGATTTTCAGAGACGAAAACATCAGAAGGCTAAAAATCAGGGCAACACATATCTGCATATGAAATTTAAAAAAGAGTTTTGTTGCACTACTGAATATGAAGAGTTACCCCACAGATTCATGTTAACTAGCATAAATCTTGTAAAAAATATAGTCCATGTTGACAGGAAATTTAAAAAGCCTTATGAGAAATTATAAGAATTTAAAGTCATGTAATGAGAAAAAAAAGTACCTTTCCAGGGCTGGTGCTAGAGACAACAACATGAAATGTACTGTATTTGAAGTCTCACAGGAACATCACATATTAAAGATAACCCTGTTCTTTATGATGATACCTCATACACAGGAGAACTGTGAATGAGCTGTTTCTCACTTCTTACGTGAAGCAAAAACATTATGACAGCTAAATAACAATATTTAACACATGATGACCAAGCTGCTACAATAGAAAAACTTATGAAAATATAATGTAGAGCTTTTTACAATAAATAGGATTATTCAAAAGCATATTTAAACATATTAATGACTGTATGAAATTCCAGCCACTGCTTGTAGCATCCTTTAAACAAAATGCTATTGCATTTTTAGGCCAATGAATATCTGATAATACGGCAGGGATACTGAAGGCTTTGGGAGTCAAGAAATTAGCAGGCTTCAAGCTGTCAAAAAAGAGAAATAAAATTACAAGGTTACTTTAGTCACTAAATTGATCTGCTTGTAATTTGGTATTATACACAAGGCTAAATTTCAAGTTCTTGCTTCTTGCTTGTTCTGAAAATGGAATTATTTCCCCGTCCTTTCCAGCTTCTATGAAAATAAGTCTCCTGTCTCAAACTTGCCATGCCAAACTGTCTACATTTTCTACTTTAGATAAGACTGCTTTTTCCCAATGTATAACCAGGGCAAGTAGCTTCAGGCTGAGCATCTCCCTACTTCTTCACCAGGAATCTGGGGCCACTCACTTCTTTTTTAACAGGTGCATAAGAGACAAAAGCAAAGCTTGCTGGTTAAATATTATGTCTTGGGAAACCACGTAGCTGGGGAAACACCCGGCATGTGTCCAAGTATTGCCTCCTGCCTCTCAATACCACTCATATTCAGGTACAACCTCCTCCCAACCCAGATATATAACAACAATACAGGTGGGAACCTCAGAGCTGCATGCATCCAAATGCAAATGGTTATACCATTTGCAGCAAGGCCAGCAGTCTTGTTACATTTTAATCTCTAGCACTACTAATAAATATTTGGATTTGAAAGCACTTCCTAGCTTCTGGATCTGGTTAAAAACCTGGCCTATGCTGCAAATTGATGTGGATGACTGCTCTCCATGTATCACTGTCTTTCTCTAGTGCCCTGGTTTTCATTAAATAAAAGCTGGACGTACAGAAGCTCTGTAAAAATTCCCTGTCCGATCCCTGTCCCCCTGCCCTATTCAGACTACGTAAAGAAAGTGTAATGCAGGATACTCACAGGATTTGCCCAGAAGTTAGGCATAGACCTTTTGCTTTGTCAAAACTAAGATATTATTTTTGCAAATAAGGCTTTTACCTGCAATCAAGTTTGTTCAAATGTATGGTTTTTCTGCTAAAATGAAGCAGAATAGGGCATACAGAAATGAATCTCCTCGCAAACAGATGGTGAAGGTGATCAAACAAGTGTGGGAACCGAGGTAAAAAGCTTCTACAGAAGAACAGAAATTACCAAGTTATCTTTCACTGGCTTCTGAAAGGACCTGCTACTTCTTCACTTGCCTGTCAGATGAAAAGTACTGCATTGCCTTGATTGTAATGGACCGAGCTCTTAACTTTTGGGAAGAAAAAATGCCCAAGGGAAGAAGAGATATTTGCAGTCCATGTCAATACCTCTTACCAGGCAGCTCATATGACTCATATCACAGGCTTGTTCCTGGGTAGTGAACTTGAAGTACAGTGTGCTTCACCTCAGCTTTAACATCAAAATGCTTAAATAATCCTGTGAGAGAGCTAGATCGTGGCTCCATTATGGTTATTACCTACCATTAAACATCCCTTTAAATATTCCTTAAAATATTATAAAGCACCGTGAGTGCTTTGTCAGGTGGAAGCACAGCTAACATCTCCATCTGGACAGAAGTGGGTATTTAACACACTGTATTTTCAGAAGTCACTTGTGGAGATGAGATTTGTGTAGCATCTCCCTCTTGCCAGGTAGAGTGAGAGGGCACTTTACAGTCATGTGGCCAAGGAGGGAAGATAATCAACATTTCTACAGCACCTTCTACTTTTTAATTCTTCTTGTGAAACATTTTATTTTTTCTATCTGGTAAAGACATTTTGTCCTGAGACATTAGAAAACATCTGGCAGCAAGATTCTTGATAATGCTAACATAAATGTTTTTATTGGTCCGATCATTGTGGTTTTGTTTCAGAAAATGAAGAAAGGTTGCCCAAGACTATATAAGCTATTTGAATATGATATAGTGAGAAATGTTACAACAAATTATTCTGTGAGATTATGCATATGTCTGTAAACGAAGTTTAGGCAATCTAAAATATTTGTTTCACTTTCTTCCAAGGCATTTTGAGACCAAAAATTTATTATCATTTATTGAGGCTCAGCCCAGAAATCTTTTACAGGAAAAACATGCATTTCATACATGCCCACCAAATTTCACTGTAGTTTACACCAAATCTTACTTTGATACTCTTGTAGGGCTAATTCAGAACTTTGATTTTTAACCAGTTTGGCCATAAAAATCCACACATTATCTCAGCTTAAAATAACCTTTAGGTTATTTTCTGTATATTTAATCATTGTGTCCAACATTTCTGCTTCTGGTCATTACATCAAAATGTTGTACCCAGCATTTTGTCATGTAAACACTGTTAACCCAGGATTGCTTTAATATTATGTATTCTTTTTAGTTCTCTTTGGTTCTTTTGGAGCATTTCAGTGCAATTATGACTTTTCAGACTAAATATATAATCAAAATCACCACTGGAGTACTTCCATATTATTCTAATAAAACACAATGTAAATCAAGAGAGTTGGAGCAGTGTCAACCTGGAGGAAGGGATTCAGTCCCTTCTTCCACACATTTAATGGAGAATGGCTTTCAAAACAGTCTTAGATGAAGGTCTTAGACTTTTTGTCTGCTGAGGAAAGGAAATCTTTGTATGATCCTTAGCAAACTAGAGATAAAATGCCAGTTAGCCAGTTATCATGCAAAACAGGACACTTTCAAAGCTTCAAGTGAATGTTATTTTGCTGAATGTTTAGGATTTCACTGGAATGTGTCAGGTACAAGCTCAATAAGCCCCCAAACTAAAAAAAACCCCTTGAATTCTAGTTATGATGGCATAGAGCCATAGCAAAAGTCATCACTAGAGAAAACACTGACTAGAAAATCAAAGGAATTTTGTGAACATATGGCAAAAATCTATTTGAGAGAATAAACAAACCTTCACAATAGTGTTTTGAAAATACAGAACCATCAAAACATAGCTGTTTCATACTCTAATCTTCAATCTGATAACCTAGCCCAGAAACAGCATCACTACACTTTTCAAACACCTCAGCACAGGAGATACTGCCACACAGAAGAAAAAACTAACTTTATTCTGTCAAGTCCATGTCAAAACCAAAATCCCAAATTCAGTTCTTTATCTTTTATGTAGTCCAATACCATCCTTGTAAAAGAATTTCATAGGCACAAATTATGTGCCATTATGTGCCATTTAACAGGTGCATAAGAGACAAAAGCAAAGCTTGCTGGTTAAATATTATGTCTTGGGAAACCAAGACATAATAAATAATGTGCCATTGCCTAAATTATGACATATTTCTGGATTTAGAATAGACACATACTCAGACAGAGTCTCCCTGGATTCATGGCAACAACTTTAATGGGAATATATAAACAAAACCCAGCAGAATTTACACTGCACTTAGATAGACTTTTCTCATTAACAGGGCTCTGAACTTGCCAAGGTGAACATTTTGACAATTTCACTTTGTAGATGGGCTACTCAAGGACTGTGTGCAAGGACTATCTGAGCAGTCTGCTGATGACAAGAAAGCTGGAGGCAGCTTTACCTTTGTAAAAGAACTCCCTTAATTCCCAACAGAAATTTTATCTGCTGTGCCTACTTTACTGATGAAAACATTTTTCTTGTGGTGGGCAAAATTTGCTCTTGTGTTGCAAAAATACATTCAACATTTTTAATAATATGATTTAAATTATAGTAGCATTCTAATCCAAAGTTGAAGACCACTTTTTTTTTTGTGGTAATTCAGAGTTCTCAAAGATATCTATATTTATCAGAATATTCAAGCAACCCCTCAAATAATTTTCAATCTTAAATTACAAAAAAAGCATTTTTACAGGCTAAGGGCAAAGATATTTACACAGTAGTTTCAATTTTACTTTAGTAGGTAACGCTGTAACACTCTATACATCACAGAAGATATTGAGTTTCTGGCTTTCACCAAAATTTCATGAGCTTAAGTCAAGTTTTTGCTTCTCTGCCTAAGATCTTAACCTTCCACTGTCAGCAAAAAGAATTGCTTGAGGCCAAATACAGATAGATAAGCCTACCAGCACTAAAAAAAATGCTTGTAATACAGTTAGAGGCCTGAAAAACTCTGAGAATACTTATCCTTGGCTATGGTAATTGACTATCAGAGAGAAAAAATAGTTTGTTGTTCTTCAGGACTGATGAAATTTAGGTAAGTAAATATAATTATTCATATATTAGAGTGAATATTTGCTAAATTCTTCACAGTTATTATAAACAAAAATATATGAAATAACTTACATTAAAGCACAGCCCAGTTTCTCTTTTTCTTTAAACTCTGAAAATATACCTTCTATTCTTTCAGTTTTGCCAAAGACCTTTGCCTGTTCTTAGGTTCCTCTTATTTGTAATGAGCCTGAGAACTGTGCTTTAATCCGCAGAGGTAATTACTATATTCATGTAAAGACTGGTCAAAACCGATTAGAAGACTATGAGGAGGAGTTTACTTACTCATAGAGATCTTAGGACTTCGGTAGGAAAGAGAAAAAAGCGCATTCAGTGCCTTCATCTTCTCACAAAAAATATTTCAAATTACAATTTTATGAGTATGGAGGAATCAGTATCACTTTTCCAATGAATGTCTTCACTCCTCTGTAAAAGAACCTGGTTAAATATTTAAAGGCACAGTAATTCAATACAGAGCTTCAGTTCCCTTCCTCAGCACACATCTGAGCTTCCCATCAGAGTAGTTAAGACCTGTGTGTGATAGGACTTCCATTTTACCTTTCCGTTTAAGGCTCAGGCTACACAGGTGCCCAGCTGCTCATAGGTGACTTTTGGCTAATCTTGTGCTGGAATTTTCTACATAACAACCTAATCCTATGCAAATCACCACTCTATCAAAGCCACAAAAGCACATGTGCTCCTGCAGCTCAGCATCCAACATCTTTATTTTCATCAGAGATGAAGTTTGACTTGAGCCAGTAAGTCCACCATGGTTCAGTGACTGCATTTCACAGCTCCTGTTCAACTTCTGCCATATCTGCCACAGAAGCAACAGGGAACACTGGAGAATTGAGATGGCATTAATGTCAAGTGAAAACGTCTGTATGCTTCACAGCATAGATATCTTACGGACTGGCTGACTAAAAAATTTTGTCTGAGAATAAGATCATGCCTTTGTTTTGACAAAGGGAATGAAGAAAACATGCCTACAGAATATAGCATTTGTCAGCTTTAACTTATTGGTGCTTGATGTGACAGATAAAAAGTAAATGTAACAGCTGATGAATTCATACCACTTTAATAGAGATGGAAATAATCAGAATATTAAACACAGAGAAGGAAAAAAGTGTATCCCAGATTCTCTGGAAAAACAATTAAAATCAATTATAACTGTATTATCCTTCTAAAAAAACCCCTGTGCATACATATTTTCTATGGTCGGGTATGCCCACTTTGAGAATGTGTTAAGTCATATTCATGGTGGTTTGAGACAATTTCAGACTGATTCATACTAAAAAATGGAAAAATTTCCAGGATATTTTAGTTGTATACAAAAGTTTGTCATACTGTATTATTAGTACAACATAGTGTACCATGCACAAAGCCTTGTGATCTTATACAATCCATCTGAGATTTGCACCATGAAAGAAGCTGTTTTACACCTGCAGTTTGTCTGTGCTTTTATTCCTTCTACTAAATCTGCTAATGCTAGTAATAGCTAAAATCCATGATCATAAAATATCAGTAAAAACCCCTAGAAAAATACAGAACACGAAGTCCATGTTACTAGCAGCTGGGTAAAATGTACCATTGTTTTAGGTGTTAATTAAAAATGGTCAGAAGAGTTGTCATTGGGTAAGTTCATCTGTTGAAAACAGTGAAACACCAGGACAAGTTTTTAAATCCATTGGAGCAGAAGACAGAAATCAGACACACACAGATTGAGGAAGATATGGCCTGAAAATCCATGGGCTTCTAAAAATGAAGTGCAAAGCATAATTAAAAAAAACGAAAA
>WAAE01013297.1:3083-24594 GCA_013400495.1 Nicator chloris
AAAGAAAGAAAGAAAGAAAGAAAGAAAGAAAGAAAGAAAGAAAGAAAGAAAGAAAGAAAGAAAGAAAGAAAGAAAGAAAGAAAGAAAGAAAAAGGAAGGAAGAGAAGGAAAGAAAGAAAGAAAGAAAGACCCATGAAAACCTTCAGTTCCAATACACTGGAGAATATAATGAAAAGAAGCAGCTTTCCTCTATCTTTTCTCTGCTAGAAGCAATTCTCATCCAACCAGATTTTCAGAAATATATACAAAGCCATGGACATCTCTCCAAACTCATCCAACTTTTGTACATTTTGTTCATGAGAATTCTGGCCACACAAATACAAGTAAACTTATAAATTAGGATCTGAACTCCCGAATCTCGCAAGGAGAGGGCAGTACCTGACACGCATAAAAAAATCATAGCATGTTTGAGTTGGAAGCAACCTTAAAGATCCTCTAGTTCCCACCCCATTGCTGTGGGCAGGGACATCTTGCACCATCCCAGGTTGCTCCAAGCCCCATCCAACCTGGCCTTGGACACTTCCAGGGATGGGGCAGCCACAGCTTCTCTTGGAATTTGTGCCAGGGCCTCACCACCTTCAAAGGGAAGAATTTCTTCCTAATATCCAGTCTAAACCTACTCTCATTTTAAAGAGAGAATTCTCTTTAAAATACTATTCTCTACTCTCATTCCCCCATAATATCCAGACACAATTGTGACTATGAAAAGAATTTCCTCACGTCTACAAATTCATGCTCTTAATCAGCCCCGTGTAAGGATAGGATCAATAGAAGCACTGTCCATGCTTAGAACTGGTTTTGATGGAAAAGAATGAGATAAAGTCAGTATTATTTCAAGACCGTGATTTTCAGAGCAGTCTGCAGATGATATGAACACAGAGGAACCAGTCAGTTTTCATTTAAATAGTAACTACAGATATTAATGTCTACTTAGCTGCATTAGAAAAATAAATATGATGGTTTTTCCTGCCAGGAGGATGCTTCACATGATGGATCACTTTGCTGATGTGACTAAATACCTTTCTGATATTGACTGACAAAGAGTAGGAGACAAAACATAAGAAAACTCTTCAGGCTGCTATAAAACATCCAGGGAGAGAGTTCAGGGATGTGGCAACACAGAGCAGGATTTGTACCTTCAGAACTGACACAAAGAGCACTTGTGAAATGGCCAAGTCTTGTCAACAAGAGCTGACAGGCAAAGAAAAGGAGTTGTTTCTTTATCTTGCAGGTGTCTGCAGGCCCACATGTCCTTCTGGAACAGACAGATGCAGGAGTGGAATAAATTTGATTACATTGGTTTCTGCAATACAGTGGATTTCCAGATGTGTTTCATCTCACTCTGAAAAAAGTGGGTACATTTTTTTTGCTCCAAGATCCTCAATCTTATTAACTTGATCTTAACTACTTCCAAGGAAGCCTGGGCTGACTTACTGAGAAGTTTACCCTGAAGTCATCTAAAGCTGGATAAAGTGACTCCTGCCACAGACTACAAATGCATTTAGTGTTTGAACACAGGTTTATTATCCTTGGTCACTCACTGGCCATGGACTCACAGTACAAAATTGATTTGCAGGAGAACCAGACTGGGAGCTTCTAGGGCACTGCTCTTGGGTTTTTTGTTTTGTTTTGTGGGAGGTTATTAATCAGATGACACTGTTTCTGGTCCTGTTCATGTCAAAACAGTGTCTTCCTGGTTTCTTTACATCTTTATGCCTCAGACTCCTCTCTCCACCACCTTTCCACTGTTTGGACAGCAAACCTGTCAAGCTAAGAATATTTTGTAAATCAGAATCTCCATTCATCTTTATGCTTTAATAAGGTCTTATTTTATATCTCTTTCTGGCTTCCTTCTGGTGAGTGACCCGGCAGGTGATATATTTTTTTTTTTTTTTTTTTTTGTGACTAATTGTGATGCCCTTAGAGCAAATTGTGCCCTGGGTGGTGGAGTTAAGGAAGCCCTGATTTGGTTATCTGCTCAGAGAACAGGGGTGGGAGCTCCTGTTTTTGCATTCTCAGATGTTTAACATGAAGCTACAACTTCTGAAGCTTTAGGAATCTTTATAACATCTCTTTCTTGTGTAGGTTCCATGTGTCTGAAGGGTGACGAGCTCATACCACAGATCCTGGTTTCTATTAAACTTCTGACGACTTGATAACTTAGAGACCTCTCCCTCTGTATCAGATTGGATGGATTCTGTCCAAAAAGGGGAAAGATCAGCAGAGACACACACAGAGCATGGAACATAAACCTTGCTTCTTAAAGAAACCATGCAAAAACTGTCAATCCTTCTCATTCAAGACATTCTTGGCCAGTGCCCACCCCAGTCATTTTCTCTTTTGTACTTTTTCTGGTTTAAAACAGCAAATCCTTATGAAATTACACTGAAGAGGTCTGAAAAACTCTGCTACCCTGGGCAAAAGAAGTTGCTATAATTTATAATCCTCTCAGGATCATAATTCCAGTCTTTTAGATGCACAGAAGAAGGTGCCTTGCCTCTCAGGTGGAGAATACATTAACTGTTATCCTCCCTTTGGCTTTAGAACAGGCAGACTTCAATTAAAACCAATGCAGGATTTAGAAATTAGCATTTCTTTTTTAGCTTGATTTAGCTTCTATCAAGCAAAGCCCTTGGATGCTGGGGGAATATTTGCCAAGATGCCTCTTGGGGACCAATTTGCAAATCAGTGGGGATGCTGGTGGCACACACCTGTATGCTTTTATTATCCAGCCCCTACAGCACAGGTCTTCTTACCAGAATGTAATTTGAGTGCCACAGGTTTGCTATGAATCAACAGGATGAAGTGGATTGTTATGCACTAATTCTTCAGGTCCCAATTATCTGACCCTAGCTCTCTCAAAAAATAGAGAAAACAGAAGACTGAGACAGAGACATGCAAGGAGATGTAGGGGGAATAAATGCATATGCACAACAGTGTGGTTTTGTATCAGGCCAGAATATGAAATTAGGTTGTTGCAGTGGTGGGGTTTGGAAGGTGGGAGCTCTGTTACCAGAAAGAGGATGATGATAATGTGTCTTTCATCCCCACAATGATTCAGTCAGCTGCCCATCTTCTGAGGTCCTGATCTCAGGATGGAATTTATGTTTTACTCTATAGAAGATCTAGGGAAAAGGCTGGCTAAAAATTAGATGGAAGTTGAACCTTAAATTCTCCTATTCTCTGTGAGTAGTAAGGAAGATTTGCTTCCCCACTTGCCCTAGTATTCCTAAATTTTTGTAATACCTGGGAAGACTCATATCCAGTGGGAATAAATATGACTGAGATAGCTGAACAGTGGAGATGCCACACAAGATTAGTTTTGATATTGTCCTTTTTTTATCCAGGTTCCCTATTTTGTTTCACTGAACACCTTTTAAAAATGTTGTTGGATTTCAATCAACTTTGAGTCAGGTGTAGAGATGTCAGGGGTAATTAAATTCCTACATGATTCTCAAGATCCCATTAGAGATGCCCAAAGGGATGTTTTCCCTGGAAGGCTGGCAGCACTCAGTGGTGCATCATGTCCAGCCAGGAAAAATGATGGGCACACATGTTAAGAAGACAGAATTCCTTATTTTCACTTCTCTGCTCACAGGTTGCTCGTGCTGCTGGTGGAGGTGCTCCACAGAGGCCTCATCCTGCACATGCTGTGGAGCAGTCAGGAAGGTGCAATTGTTGGGGGTATTCTTTTCTCCATAAAAATACCTACATGGAATCCAGCTGGCCTTCTTTTCACCATCACAAACACTATTTAGAGAGTTGTTTTCATGGATGTGTTTCAGTTTGGGACCCAGCTATTCTGAGCCATGCTTCAAGACACAAAACAAAGACAGACTCCAACCTCCTGGCCTCTGTGGCTATGCCCATATCCTTCAGAGGCACCCTCTTAACATATAATTCCCTTCTAAAATACTGTTTCTTGCCCCCTTTTCAAAGACAGTAGTTGAATGACCATGGTTTATTTAGGAGAATTAAAGAAAATTTTATATATGCACCTGAAACTCTCTCTCCTGACATATCTGCTTATCACCACTCAGAGACCAGCCATCCAGAAAGATAATTTTGGAGTGACTGAGAAATATTTTAGCTTTGTAAAGAATAGCTGATTCCTGTTGCTTACTTTGTATTTCTTTGATCATATAATATCTGTGGCCAGAGCTCGTTAAAAATATTCAGAAGTCTGCATTCATAGACGCCAAGCCTATTATTCATATTTTTAAGTCTCTGAATTATCTCTCCATGAAGTGTGGATATGGAGTCTAAGGTTTTTTTGTTCCCATTCAAACACTGGAACCACTGTGGCTCTTGGAGATTTTAATTCCTTTTATGTTCTCGGATGAATAATCCACTCTAAATCAATGTGTTTGCTCTAAACCAGAAACCAGTGAGAGAAAGCCTCTTTCTGTGAGACAACCTCAGCTGTGCAGTGTGGCAGCCAAATGCCATTAGATATGCTCTGTGTGCCCTCTCCCATTAAACAGAAGCCAACAGAATGGGAATTGTCTCCTCAGCTGATGGTTAAAACCTACTGTTGGGTGAAGATACCAGTGACTCAAGAGCTCTTGGACCCTTTCTACCCCAGCTTTTCCAGAGGAAATGTAGTGGCACATCAGTCACCACCCTGTGAAAGTGGAGGATGTGGATGTACAGACAGGACAGCAATAAACAGCCTAAATCCAGGGTTCTCTTGTAACTTGAGGCTCTTTGGAGGATCCACCCTGATTTTAAACTCTCTGCATCACATAAACTCAGCTATTTAAGATGGGCCTGGCAGGTATGCCACATGATATGAGAGATGTGGTTTTCTGGAATGGCAGGTGGAAAGGGAAATTATTCCTTAACAGCATCTACAATAACACTACATGTGTGTGCAAAGCCACTGAATTCCATCCATTGGGTCTGGGCAGGTCCCTCTGGATGTGGATTCAAAGCCAAACTCTCCAATATCTGGCAACTGTTAATCCCAACCTTTGCTGAAGATTTTTCCCAGCCTGTAGTTTGAAGACCTCAGCAGGTGAAGTGTGTCTCCCTGCCTTCTGTGGGCAGGGATGCCAGGAAAGTCTCACCTGATCCTGGCAGAAATTTTAACTCCCCAAGATCTTTAAGGTGATCTTTATTAACTTCAAAGTTTACAAAGATTTCTGCTTTCTTTACAAACTCATCCCTAATGGATGATATAATAGCAATATTATGGACAGGCCTGATCTCATGCAGTACAGATCATTCCAAAATATTGGCAGATGACAAGAGAAATTAAAGAGCACTGATAGAAGCCCATGTTATGCTTAGAAAAGCAGAGCGTTAGACTAAAGAATTTGCCTACAAAAATGAGAGTGAGTGAAATCTTAATGTGTCAGGAATTCAGAGACCAGGGTGGTAAGTGCAGTGTAAAAATGGAACCAGAGCACAACAAAGTGTACCTTTGCATGAATTACTGAAGTCTCCTACTAGACTTGCAAGCAAAACACATATTAAACTGCATTGCAAAACTATCTTTTTGCAGTAAAACGTACCAGATGAATTTGGCTGTTAGTTGTTGTAGATGCACCAATGTACCAATTTCCCCTATTTTTTGAAAATAAAGAAAACTTAACTTTTGACTCTGCTGGGATTTTTGTTTTGCATCTTTCCAAATGTGTTACTTATGTATTCATTTTTACTTCCCACCATCAACCACAACACAAAACTGTGACCTCCTCAGATGAGAATTATATATTTTTAACCTTTTTTTTTTCTGCTGTTGAAGGATTTTTCTTGTTTTCCTTCCATGAAGGTTGTAGTTATAGCTTAGTCCTTTCATGCTAGTGCTGGCACTTGTAATGTGTGTCCCTTGAATTTATGTGGATCTAAATGAACAACTGCAATGAAGCATCTCATAAGCTTCTATATTTTCATTTTAGATTTACTACTGGTAATTACATGCCGTGCATATAACTGAGGATCTAAAATCAATTGTGCACTTTACATTTTACTGGGTACTTATTAATTTCAATATCTATCTCAATTTAATCGACATTTCCTGCATAAATAAATGAGGTCCTTTTTTCAGGATGCAGCAATAATCCATTAGTGACATTTATGAATATTTTTTAAATGACTGGTGATGCCATGAAGTGAAAAAATATGGAAATATGGAATGATTAATGAGGCACTCGTTGCCTTTGAGAACTGACCTGTCCCCTAAATTTCTTACTTCCACTATTTTTGCATTATGAGTCCCAGAACAACATGTTCTTGAAATGCACAAATGATATTTTATCAGGGTGGGGAGTCCTCCTCTTTACTTTCCTTTTGCTGTGTCTGAAGAGTTTTGCCTGATGCTACAATGGAATTGCTGAAGGTCTTGATAAGCCAGGAGGAGGATGATGTGTTTCACCACATGACCAGGTGCTTTCTGTGGCAGTGTAAGGGATATTTGAGGATGTCACACACTGGTGACTGCTGTCCTGCACAGGACACCCCAATAATCCCAACCTGTGCTTGAGAACATTGTCCAAATACTTCTTGAGCTCTGCCAGGCTTGGTGCTGTGAACATTTCCCTGGGAAACTGTTCCAGTGCCCAACCACCCTCTGGGTGAAGAACCTTTTTCTAATATCTAAACTAAACCTCCCCTGGCACAACTTCAGGGCTTTCCCTCGAGTTGTGCTACTGTCACCTCAGAGTAGAGATCAGTGCCTGCCCCACTTTGGCCCCTTATGAGGATGTTGAAGGACACAATGAGGTCTCCCCTCAGTCTCCTCCAGGCTTGACAGGCCAAGTGATTTCAGCTGCTCCTTGTACAGTTTCCCCTCCAGACCCAGTCCTGAGTCTGCTCAAAGTTTAACTCTGTGCCAATATCAGCTGCCAGCCGTAGATGGGGGTGACATTCCTCATTTCACTGTTGAGGTGTGTGCCTGTTCGCTGTCTTGGGGGGATGGATAGATCCATTTGAGCTTAGATTTGGATTTGTGTTTAATTGACACTGAGCACAAAAATGTGATTCTTTAAGTCTCAATTAAAAGAGAAGCGTTACAGTGTAGTAGGAATTGTAAATCATTAATAACAATGCACTCCAAGGACCTCTGAGGGAAGTCTGTATTTCTTTCTGGGCACGTTTTTCTTTATAGATTCATAGAACCATACAATGATTTGGGTTGGAAAGGACCTTCAAGACCATCCTATTCCACCTCCTGCCATGGGCAGGGACAGCTTCCACTAGACCAGGTTGCTCAGATCCCCATCCAGCCTGTCCTTAAACACTTCCAGGGATGGGGCAGCCACAGCCTCTTTTGGCAACCTCTTCCAGTGCCTCACCATGCTTATAGTAAAGATGTTTTTCCTAATATCTAAATTAAATCTCTCATCTGTTAGTTTAAAACTGTTCCCCTTTGTCCTATCACTATCTGCCCATGTGAAAAATTGCTCACATTTTTCCTAGGAATTCTTCAGCTGTGGCCAAGGAATGCTATTGGTCTTGCCAAGGTCTTCCCCCAAATCCCTCCTGTTTTTCACAGACCACCACAGCACTGAAACACAGGCTATGTCCAGCCATGTGGCCCCTGAGAGAGTTGTGTCTCATGGGAAACCACAGTGACCTTGTCACACTGGATGACCAATTGTCCCTTCTCCTCAAGTGTGGAGATGCAGGACCAGCAGATTTGGCTCATCTGCTTTAGCATGAATACAGTGTGAAAATGGAGTCTTACCACACTCCCTTTCTAATCACTCGTGAGGGAAAGACTCTCCAAGGTGCTGTTTACCTGGTCCATTTTAGGCATCTCCTTCTGATAAAAAGCTGAGTGATGCTGTTGACACACCTGAAGGACGAGATGCCACCCTGAGGGACCTGGAAAAGCTCGAGAAATGGGCCCATGGGAATATCAGGAGGTTTAACAGGGCCAAATGCTGGTACTGGACCTGGGTTGGGGCAACCCTTGGTGTCAATCCAGGCTGGGGGATGGACACATCAAGAGCAGCTCTGCCAAGAAGGAATTGAGGGTGCTGGTGGATGAGAGGCTGGACATGACTCAACTATTGTAAACTTGCAGTCCAGAAAGCCGAATGTGTCCTGGGCTGCATCCAAAGCAGCGTGAGCAGCAGGTGAGGGGGGAATTCTGCCTCTCTGCTCTGCTCTGGTGAGATCCCCCCTCTAGAACTGCACCCACTGCTGGGGGCCCAGCACAGGAAGGACATGGAGCTGTTGGGGTGAGTTCAGAGGAGGCACCAAAAGGATCAGGGGGATGGATTCCATGAAAAACCATTTCACACTGTGCTCCTCGCTGAGAGTGGGCTCCTGGTTCCTTGTCTGCAAAGAGGGTCAGTGCACGTAAGTCAGGTGTAGACATCTTTATTTAGCAGATATATCATGGTCTAAATGATGTATGCAAGGGCACTTCTGAATCTGTAACACAGTCAGAAACTGAAATAATTTTGTTTCAATCTCTAGATCCGGAAAGTTACAAAAATAACTAATTTCTGTTTTATTCCCATGCCAGTAATTGAGATATATCAAATATGTGAATAATATCTGCATTTCTAATAAAGCTGTCATAGGTGGCCTTAACTCTACGCTCTCTACTCTCACACAAGGTCAGTGATATGATCTTTAACTACTCTTTTCCAAAATTATAGCTGTTCAGACTTTCACCTGCAGCCATCAGGAGCAAGGGATAGAAACATATGAATTTTGTGGTGGATAGAAATCCAAACACTCAAATTCAGGAGTGGTTATTCTCAGTCAACTATAACTTAGGGCTCTTATTTCTTGTGGTTTTGTATTTTCATTTTTCAAATGTTTGAACTCAGTTGCTTTAATGGCTGCAGAACACTTGTCACATGCATTCTGAGGTCTGGTCTCCCTAAAGAAAATTAAGAAATGGCTGGCAATCCAAGCAAATTCAGCCAAGGAATTATTAAGTTACACCTCAATTAGTCACTTATTATCAAGCTGTCCTTGCCTCTCACTTAGCAGAATTAACAGAAGTCATTAGTTTCTTTCAGTGACCGTATTTCCCAACATATGTGGATGATACACAACTGGTTTGAGTGGGAACTCAGCAATATGGAAATCAAGGACAGTTTTTCCTGAGAGAATGGGGCAGCATCACACATCAGACAGGTCACATTTCCACTGATGGCAGAGAAGAGGCTGAGAGAAATGGGAAACTTGTGGGTGTCAACCCTTATCTGCAAATCCCCCCTTGCCCTTTCTAGCCAAAGTTTGGGAAATCTTCACTCGGGAGGCTGAGAGGTGGAGAGCAGCAGCACTCCAAACACAGCAGGGATAGAACCAACACCTGTCTCAGCTGCAGGCACTGGTTTGTGGGGGTACACCTGTGTGGGGCAGAAGGGTGGCAGGACATGTGTGAGGCTCAAGGCCAGGTACAGGTAGCAGGTTACTGCCACATCTACTTCCTGGAATGAGGGAAAACCACAGGGAATGCTGCATCCTGAAAATCATCACTGCCTGGGCCATGTGGAATGCCCATGTGAATAATCTTAGACAGTTCAACAATTTGTGTGTGTGACGTTCAGGAATCCATCTTGGAGCTCAATATGGGCAATGAAGGGCAGATGTTTGAGGCATTATGGTCCCCTGGACAAAGCCTCAAATGTTTTTTTGGAGAAGAGGATTAAGCTCTCAAATCTGCATGATGCTATAGACAACTTCTCCTTAAAATTGCTCCAACATCACCTTGTCTGTCTGTCTGTCTGTCTGTCTGTCTGTCTGTTGGCCTTCCAGGCTTTAATCCCAGATGAAACAGCTCAATATTATGGTCAAAAAAACCATAATCAAGAATGTTTCACTCTAAACCAAGATGTCAAAGCCTGGTCATTCATAGGTACTGTCCAGACAGTACAAGTGAGCTTCTTGGAATATGACAAATACCATTGTGACTTCAGGAGCTGAGATCTCATTTATTTCAATTTACTGCCTGGCTCCTGAAGATCAGACACTGTTTGAGTCTTCTCACTTTGTCAGGCAGTTTCTCTACTTGACATTGTCCAGTGGGACTTACCACAGGTTACCCAAAAGGCATTCTCTGAGGCTTTCATTTTAATCTTGATTTAGACAGAGAGACAGAGGACTGTCTGTGACCCACTTTGCTGAGTGGAGAGAGCTGGAGATACCTTTCATTGTAGAGGGAAGTGCAAAGGAAATTGGAGACAGAGAATGGTTTCAAACTGAAAGAGAATAGGGTTGGATTAGATATCAGGAAGAAATTTTTCCATGTGAGGGTGGTGAGGCCCTGGCACAGGTTGCCCAGAGAACCTGTGGATGCCCCATCCCTGAAAGTGTTCGAGGCTGCAGAGGCCTTGTAGCAACCTGGTCTAGTGGAAAGTGTCCCTGCCCATGGTAGGGGGTTGGAATGAGGTGATCTTGAAGGTCTGTTCCAAACCAAACCATTCTGTGATTCTGTGATTCTGTGACTCTGTGATTCTGTGATATAGATCTACACACAAATATGTTTATCTTTATATATAGATATACACACATGTTGCTCTGCTGCAGGCCTAAGAAGTGAATGAGGCTGGTTTAAAGCTGTTACTGTTGCAACTTGGAGCTGTCACTGACTGGGACGTTGTTTTCTACTCAGAGAGAGCAGAGCAACTTCTTTTATTGGAAAAACAGAGCACCAAAATGAGACCTTTCCCTGTGTATGATGAGTTTTGTCTCTGTAAAGCAGGTTGCTATTTCTGTCCTCCTGCTAGATGTGGAAGCCAACAGTTCTGCCAGACACTGGACTTGGTGATCCTTGCATGTCCCTTCCAACTCTGGATATTCTATTCTCTGATTAAATGATCTTCTCTTTTGGAGGGCTGACAAATGGAATATCACAAAACCCGGAGCGAAGATACACAGCCAAGGGTCAGAGACCAGAATACAAGATATTTGCTACTCTCTGGAAGCACAACACAGAGAAAACCAGCCAAGTCTTTGAGGGAGGGACTTTGTCATGGCTTGAGAGGTGAAACTGGGAGGTTTCTCCATTTCAGTCCTCTGGAGCTGTGCAAGAGCATGTCACAATTGCCAATGGACACAAAAATTACAAAAATAATGTAGAACCACAATGGAAGTTGCCCTGGTACCGTTTCTGTTGGTGGGCACCACACACTTGACCCTTTAGGACTTGCCACCAGTTTTCACCTTTCTATTTCCATCCTGGGGCACAACCCCAAACTTTTGCTGTCACCAGATCCAGGTTTGTTTGTGCTGCTGAGGAACTTCGACCTGTGTCTGCTGCCTGCTGTGAACAGCTCAGTTTGGGGAGAAGCCAAGCTCAGCTGTGGAACCAGGCAGCCAAACCTCCATCGAAGGAACACGGAGGTGGTGGTGGACAGTGCAGGGAAGGCTGTGAGGGAAGCAGTGGCTCTGAGCAGGTCAGCACTGCAGGACTGACAGGTCTTTGGGAATATGCTGATTCACAGGCCTGTGGTTTTACATTGTCTTTTAGTTGCTCTCATCACTCTCACTTCCAAGAGATTCATGGATTTGTCCTCACAAGCCCTCAGTGAAGGTTGTGGTGTGTGCTGCTACCTCTGTTCAGCAAGGGCAACAAGAGAGGCATTTTGTGGTGGAGAGATTTAACTGAGGTCACAAAATTCATTGAAGCCAAGCTCTGAGATAGAAGTTGACCTTTTCACATCCCTTTGAAATGGGGACCCTGCAGAATCAGTTCTCAAGGTTGTAAGATTACGTATTTAAGCTTTGTAATGAAATGTTCCTTAAAAAAGAGAATTGTCTCCAATAACTAAATCATCTTTCACATCAAGACATGCACAGCTGAAGTCATGGAGGTAACGCAAATATCAGGTGCCCAGAATTTTGCAAACATAGGTACTTTAATAAACTGAAACATATGTTCTTGTTATGAACCTAGGACTCTCATTTAAGAGTTGAAATGTACAAAATATTTTTTTTTGGGCAAGACTGAAGAAATATTATGGACAAAAGACCTTCCTTTTCAAGGTAGGGATGGATGCACTTATGAGCAGGATAAAATGACCTG
Source organism: Nicator chloris (assembly GCA_013400495.1). Taxonomy (NCBI): domain Eukaryota; kingdom Metazoa; phylum Chordata; class Aves; order Passeriformes; family Pycnonotidae; genus Nicator; species Nicator chloris. Next base: position 15,079 of record WAAE01013297.1, read on the forward strand.
GTAGCAGATTCAGTGGGCAAGGAGAACATTTCCATTTGGAATAACTCCTGTTTCTGTGCATTCCTCCTATTGTTTCTGTGATTTGCAGAAAAATTAGAAGGGGTACTTACCTGCTGGAGTGCCTCCATTCTTAAAATGGAAAAAGAAAGAACTCTCAGAACCTTTAAAAAATGTATTGTGAAAAATTGATATTCACTTCTATTTTTTCATTCAGCTAATTTAGAAGTTGGCTGAAATTTGTGAGGAAAAAAGGAGTTGTATGTGAATCCTCCCCTAAAAATAAAATCAAAAAAATTAAAAAACCCCAACAAGATAAGGAATAGTGCACTTATTTCACTAGAAAAACTTTTTTTTTTTTTTAAACAGTGGTTTAGTTTTTTTTTTTTTAATTATTATTTGGTATCCACTTGAAGATGAGAAATGGAGAAATCTTTCTGCTTTCTTCTTTTGGGTGGTGTGGAAACTCAACTCAGCAAGACTGAGCACAGTTCTCAGCTTTGTGCATCTTTTGACTCATCCCTTAGCACTTCTGGCTGTCTTTTCCCCATCTATGGAATTAGGAAAAAACCCACCACCCTTCTCTCCTTGATGTATTTCATCCATCAGCTCCTCTGGGTAGGAATTTTTCTTACTTCTGTTATTCTGTAAGTAAGAAATGGATGGAGTTGATTCCCCAAATAGACACTTTTAACCAAAATATTTACCTTACATTTTGTTCTTTTCAACTCTATTACATAATTATTTGATGATATAATTCAAATGTAGGTCATTGAGAGGAAAATTCTGTCTTGCATGAACCAGGTTGTAGCTAGAATTTGTGGATATATTTACCAGACTGTCCCAATAAGGCAGTGCCAGCTTTCTCCCAGTCCAAAATCTCAGGCGTGAAATGGACATTAACCATTTGAAGATGAAAAGCAGATAAAACAAACCAGCCATAAATTGGAGTGAATATGGAGCAGCCTGGTTACACTCCAGACTGAAGCAAAATTTTGTCTGCTTTTCAATGAATTACAAAGTTAAGCCTCTCCAGTAGCAGTTGGGACTGAATATTGTGTTTTGTGACCACAGCAATTTATTAATTTCTTTTCTAATGGAAAATGACTGTTTTTCTTAGAGCTGCTGGGACCCAACCATCCTCCAGAGATGCTGGGGTACACCAGAGGTTCTGAACACCATTCCCTGCTGACAGACACCCTGTTTGCCTCTTGCCACACAGTGACTCATGCAGGGATTGGCACTCAGCAGTCCTGGATTGTTTCACATCCATCTCTGGATGGGAGAGGGAGGGATCCCTCTGACAGGCTGATTTTGAATTGCTTCCACAGCCTGGGCTGACACCCGGTTTCTGAGGTGATTTATACAGCAGCTCGGTGGAAGCTGGTTTATAATGCAATGTGGTCTAAAATGATTTTGCTTGAATCTTGAAGTGAGTATCCATCCATCAACACACTCAGAGTCACTCTGTGGCCACTGAAAGTGTTTCTGGCAGGTGTCTTTGCTATGGAGCTTTTCTATCCTGTTCACACATATTTTTTAAACTATTGGATTAGGGTTAAATTGTTAGAATGCCAAGTTTTCAGCTGAAAAAGCTCATCACAAAGGAACGTGGCCTCTGAATCCTTCTGGAATTGCATGTCATCTGCAGGTGAAATCACTGGAATGATATTTTTTTAAGTGTTCTAGGATATCAAGGTGCCTCATCTTTGTACTAATTTCTCAGATGTGCTCACAGGGAGAGATGGGCACACAGAGTGAGAGTGAGCAGGGACCTGGCTCTCAGAAGTACTAAAACTTCTGCAAAGCCCAATGAATGTTAAACATTTGAGTCTATATTACATCTGAATGCATTTCTACAGACTTTTCTTCCCTTTTTCTTCTTTCAAAGAAAGATAAAAATGACACCAGTACATCTGAGCAGGAGGATTGTAAAGTTACTTCAAAATCAGCCAATGTGGTTGTTCTGCAAAGATTACTGCCTGATGTTGTTCTTTTTTGCCACTGCTTTCAAGTAATTTGAGACCATTTTCAAACCAAGTGTTTTCTAGGAAGGCATTGTCATGGCTGAACATTGTCCTTGAACTGAAAGACTTAGAGCTTAAAAAATAGTAAGGAAAGGAGATGGATTTAAAAAAAAAAAAAAAATATATATATATATATTTTCTCACTGTAAAAGCATCTTGTTGGAGCGAGTCCTGAGGAGATCATGAAGATTAGAGGGATGGAATACCACTCACATGAAGAAAGACTCAGAGACTTGGGGCTGTTCAGCCTGAAAAGAAAAAGCTCTGGGAAGACTTTGGAACCCCTTTAAATGCTTAAAGGGGCTTAGAGAGCTGGAGAGGCACTTTGGACAAGGGCCTGGAGAGACAGAAAAAGGGGAAATGACTTTACACTGATGGAGGACAGGTTTAGAATAAATATTGGGAAGAAACTCTTCCCTGTGAGGGTGGTGAGGCCCTTCACAGGTTGCCCAGAGAAGCTGTGGCTGCTCCATCTCTGGAAGTGTACAGGGCTGGGTTGGACAGGGCTCTGAGCAACCTGGGACAGTGGAAGGTGTCCCTGCCCATGGCAGTAGGTTGGAAATGGATGATTTTGAATGTCCCTTCCAACCCAAACCATTCTGTGACTTTATCATTTCTATGGGACACCCGCCCTGCAAATGCTCATCTCAGCTGGGATGGGATGCAATGGAGTTTCTATCACCAAGATCTTTGCATGGCTCCAAGCACAAATATCACAAACTCCTGTCATCCTCATGGCATTTCTCATGGCCACTGAAGACTGGCATGACTCTTCTGGTTCTTTGGGATCAAAATGCTACTCCAGACTTGGCACTGAGCATGCTGAAGCTCCACACTTTAACTTACTCCTTCAATCAAAAATGTGATGGTGAAAAGGTGAGAGGCAGCCTGGATAGTGTGAGATGAGTAGGAAAAAATGTTCAGTATCTCAGTTTACCAAGAATCGTGGATGGGAGGAAATACAGATTAAAGCAAATTTTTTTTTTCTGTTACTTGTGAAGTGTTGAAGCCCCGTGTTGAGGCAGGAACTAATTTGCTGTGCCAGGATCTAGTTAAGGCAGAATTACATCCTCTGACTGTGGAGAAGAAAGTCACTTTTCATGCTCGGGCATCAAGGGTTTCAGACTTCTGTGAGTGAGCGCAGGAGCTTTACCTCTCTCAGAGAGCTCTTTTTGCACACAGAGCTCCCTGGCTGGTGCATGGAACCTCCCTCCATTTTTACCTCAACAGGAAAAATCAGGGAAATATCCTCGTTCAGTTCTGTAGAGACCTTCACCAGAGTGTAAGAAAACCCTTCTCAAACCCTGTCTGAGCACTGTGGCTGTTCAGAGGGTTGATGATTCTTCCTGAGAGATGCTGCTCAGTTTGTTTTGAAGATGAGGGGCATTTTATCTTTTTACATTATTAGGAAGAGCAAGTTGCCCATTCACCCTTACAGAAGATAGTTTAATCAGCTGTTATTGGCTGGGTAGGTAAGACTAACCAGGGTGTCTGGATGTCTTTAAACTCAGATCCAGTGGAGGATGTGGCACAGTCACATTTTTCTCACTTCAGTGTTTCTGAACATAGGGTCACTAACCCCTTGAATTTATCTGTATTCTCCAAGGTGGGTAACCCCAGGGAGCTGTTTTAACTTCCCACAGATGGAGCACACAACTGGAAATAGAAAAGACAGAAAAAAAAACAAAAAAAAGAAAAAAAACATCACCACCAACACAGCAAGACAGTCAGGAAAAGTCAGGAACTCAAATTCATATGGCTAAAGCTCAGAGTCAGGACCATGTGTGGGAACACACAAAATACTCAACTGCCTTGAGAAAAACACAGCCAGAATTGCAGTCAAAATTAAATCTCTCTCTTTTTCTCCCTTGTGGGTGTCTGGAAGGGCCATTTCTGCAGCAGATGTCTTTTTAGGCTCCATAACTCATCCTGTCCCTGGTTCCTGTGTGGACACAGCTGGGAGGAAGCTGAGCTGAGCCCAGTTCCAGGGTAGAAAGGGCAGCTGTCACTTGGGATGATGCCTGCAATTATTCCTACTTCCATAGCTCTGCTTGCTCATGAAGAACTTGCTTGAAAAATAATTTGTAATTATTCTTCTCCTGGCTGCTTGTGCTGTAATTATTAATCAATCTTCATTTTTGTGTGATATGTACTTGCTTCCTGGTTAATATTTTAAATTGATATTGTGTTGTTTTTGTAATTATTAATAACGATATTGTTATTTGAGCATGATCATTGTGATTAGAGGCAAATGCAATTTCCCAATGGAAAATTATTAAGCTAAAAATACCAGCTTCATCAATTTCTATAATTTACGGTGGCATGTTTGCAATTAATTCAGAAAGCAATACTTCAGATTAAAATGCAGGATTTATGTTCCAGCATTTTTCCAAGCACAAACCTGACATTATATTAATAAAATCTGGAGGAATGGTTAAGTGCACTGTTTTAAGGTCTGTTCATTGGTCATATTTTGGCTCACTGTTGCTAACTGACGTGCCTAATCATATTCCTTCTTCAGCACAATAAGTTTCTAAAGGAAGTGTCAGTAAAGAGAGCAGAAAACTTTGGTCCACACAGCTCAGGCTCCACCTTCTTTCACTTTTTTTACCACACTCTGGACCATCTGTGCAATAATCTGCATCATGCAGTGACATCTCGTGTCTGGAACACATACTGCAAACAAACCTCTGATAAATGTCTGTCCAGGACATCAGGAAAAGACAAGAATAATCACAAATCACAGGATCTTTTGAGTTGGAAGGATTTCCTTCAACATCATCTTCTTCCATCCCCTGCCATGGGCAGGGACATCTTCCACTACCCCAGGTTGCTCCAATCCCCATCCAACCTGGCCCTGAACACTTCCAGGGATGGAGCAGTCACAGCTTCTCTGGGCAACCTCACTACTTTCACAGCAAAGAATTTCTTTCTACTACCTAATTTAACTCACCCTAATGCCATTCCCCCTTATCCTTCCAGTTTGCGTCAAATTTGCCACGCTGAAGGAGAAAATCTCAGAACACAATGCTCTAAATTAATGTTGCCTGCTAATATTTCAAAACTTTGTGGAAAATACCTCCTAACCATGGCAAACACCGTTTCAGGCTCTATGATTTACTCAGCTCTAAGTCTCAGAAATACACAAAATATGCTGCATATTTTTTGGGTCAAAGTACCCGAAGCTTTGGACAGCCCACACTTGGATGTATTTAAAAGTAATTTTGAAGATCCCTTCTGCGTTGCTTGGAAAAATGTGGCTTAAAAGGCAGAAGAGATGCAATATCATAGAATCATGGAATCATAGAATCATTAAAATTGGAAAATACCTCCAGGACCCTCAAGTCCAGCCTTTGACCAAACAATGTCATGCCCACTAAACCATATTGTGAAGTGCCACATCCACTCATTTTTTGAATACTTCCAGGGCTGGTGGCTCCACCACTTCCCTGGGCAGCCTGTTCCAATGTTTAAATACTCTTTCAGTGAAGAAAATGTTCCTAATATCCAACTTAAACTTCCTTTGAAATATATACACTTGTAAATATAATTTAATTATTTAGAAGCTAGCAAAGACGTCCAGCTGTTCTTTATATTGTGGTGTAGTTCTGCTGCAGTATGAAACAAAGATGAGGACCCACTTGGGACGTCTTGCAGTGACAGCTACACGAGCACAGCGTGCAGCTTTAGACCTTCTCAGAGGAGTTTGGAATTGAAATGGTGAGGCTTAATTAGTAGGCAAAGAGAAATCAACAGTAGACCATGGTTCATGGAATAAATTATGTGCCACATGTAGAATAGACAAATTTTTATATCATTTGTGTGTAAGGATTAAAGTTGGGTTGATGTTTACTGGCAATCACATGTAGAAAGTTCTTACACATTCCAGATTTTGTGGTGTCTTTGTAACTCCCAGGCTCCGAGTGGTTATCCTGGCCCACTCCAGAGATCGGATTCCCTTGAAGACAATCCTTGTTCTCTTCTCCTTCTACTTCCATATTTGTGTTTAATATTTTATAACAATTGACTGTGAGCAAGTTTAATATTTCCCCCTGCCACCAGCAGAATATATTAAGTTTTCATTTTATGTGTCAATTAGCCAATTCTTTGCTTCATCAATATGCATTTGTCACCAGGGGCGTTCACTAAGCCAGACCAAAATACAGCAAGGACACCAAATGTCTAGAGAGCCTTTCAGCCTTGCAGCTGCTTGGGTTTTTTTCAATTCCCCCGTAGGAAGCTTAGACAATGTATTAAAGAAATTGGTTAATTAAAACATAATTCCCAGATTCATGGCAGCAGATACTCAGCCTTGCTGTGCTACTTCTGCTCGTTGGGTTAATAAATCACTGAAATTATATAATTGTTTTCCTCAGCAAGTGCAGACCTGACATGATTCCTGTAGTAGATTTGTTGAGAGTTATTGCAGCAGAAAGCAACTCGCTTCCTTCAAATCCCAGGAACTTCCATTTCCAGGCTCTGAACTGGAATAAAGGAAATTATGGATCCCATTTGCTCTTGTGAATGGAGGCAATAGCTTGGACAGGGGGTTAGGTTGAATTTATTGTGTATAACAGATTACGTGATGCAACTACTGACACAATTGCTTTTTGTCAGGGGAGGGTGGTCTGGCTTTATTCACCTGCTCTTCATTCAGAAACCTGCTGGAAGGATCCCCAGAATGTGTAAGTAGCTTTTTACGTGACACTTTCGAGGCTTAAATCACTCATGCACAATTTATCACCTCCAAAGCCCCCCACAACAAATGAGTAAATACAATGCCCACTCTTAAAAATGAGAGAAAGGAAGGCATAGAAAGCAAAACAGGGACTCTAAAGTTGTTCATTGATTAAGCAGGAGAAAAGAAAGCAACTTATTTTTATTGCTAAAAAGTAAATTCTCAAAAAATCCCCATCTTTTGTGGTGACCAAAATTATTAGTGAACAGATTGACTTCAGCAAACATTACAGCATTCAAAATGTGCGAGGAGCAAAATAGATAATACATGTAATTTTCACAGCTCCTGAAAGAACCTTTATATTTACTTTTTAGCCAAAAATGATGTTTTCACTTAGGCATTGATTATTTTCTCTTAGAAAGAAAGGAAAATAGTTAAAAATAGTCTGAACATAAAATGCCATATTCCAATTTTGATCAAAAGGAACATCTTGTTCCTTCTAGCACAAGAATATGTCATTTCATTTAGATTTTGTTAAGAAACAAAACCTTTCTTATCCCTAAACATCATCTTGAAAACAACATTTCATTATTTTTCTTCTTGTAACAACTCTTGTTCCATCAAAATGATTGCTGAATGACAGGTTCAGTGTTTGGTGCTAATAGCTGAAAACCGGAAAATTCTCTTTTCATTGTAATCTTCAGCTTGCATTATAGAATCAGAGAACCATTAAGAGTGAAGAACCTCTAAGAGCATTGAGTCCAACCATTGACCCAGCACTGCCAAGTCCACCACTAAACCATGTCCCCAAGTGCCACATCCACATATTTTGTGAATGCTTCCAGGGATGGTGGTTCCACCACTTCCCTGGTCAGCCTGTTCCAATGTCTGACCACACTTTCAGGGAAGAAATTTATCCTGATATCAAGAGAAGAAATCTTTTCTAATATCCTAAAGTTGAAACCTCCTATTGGTGCTAGCTGGGACCATTTCCTCTTTCCCTACTACTTGTTACCTGAGAGAAAAGACTGATCACCTGGCTATAACCTCTTTCAGGGAGTTGTAGAGAGCAATAAGATCCCCTCCAAGACTCCTTTTCTCCTGGCTGAACCCTCCCAGCTCCCTCAGTTGCTCCTCATCAGGCTTGTGCTCCAGACCCTTTCCTGACTTTTCCCATTCTGAAATGCACAAGGGCATAAATTATTTCCACCTCTGTCCTGTCTAGATTATCAGTTTATAGAGCTGGATAATTCTGAGTCCTTCCTCTTTGGTTGCCAACCCCTTAATTGCAAACCATGTTTTTGTGTGCTGCCCTCACCAACCCCACTCCTGCCCTGGCCCACAGCCAGGTCTGTAATTCACAGCTAAGGGTGTTCTATAATTCACAGCTAAAGGTGTTCTATAATTCACAGATAAAGGTGTTCAGCTGAAAGTTAATATCCATGAAGGAGGCAGCGGGCAGATATTCATCATGGCACTGACCAAGCGTGCAGCTGGGCCTGGCTGATCCAGCAACATGACACTTTATTTTTACAGGTGAAACATGAATTACCCATCTTTCCCCTTCCTTCTGGTTCACAATGCAGTAACAAGGCTTGTAATGTATAATAAGGGCTTGTAATATTTGCATGACCAGATGCCTTAATAGCATTGGGTGCACCTGCCTGGATTTTATGTTCATCCTCTTTTCTCTGTGTGTCTCTGGGGTATTGACCTAAAAAATGTATATATTTCTCTATCTTCTTTTCACCCTTTCTTCCTTCACATGCTTGGTTCTGCAAGAAAGTGATTGCATGGGGGGATCTCTCCTGTAGATTAGTAAAGTATTTCCAACAGTTATTTGTCACCTATGACTAGAAGTTTCACATATTAACCATGTAAATAACTATGTGGGTTTGGTTTTGTTTAAATCTGCCATTTACTATCTAAATAGGAGGCTTCCTGTTGCTTTTACTGAAAAGTGAACATCTGATCTTTGCTCCTCCTCCCCACGTCATCTCTGATTTGAGGGGCCTGCAAGCTAACTGATCAGGAAAACAAGATTGGGTCTGTGTAGTTGCACACACAAGTGGTGTGAAACAGACCCACCACCCCAGGAGTGTGTCACTTACACCACTAAACATCCTTTTAATCATCAACATAAATAATACAAAGCCATGGAATCTGCAGCCTGCTAAAGGAACAGCACAAGAAACTCAGTGAATACATTAATTGCTGAGCTATTCTGCTGACGTTATTCTTGACAGTATGTTTTTGTCTGGGAATTACCACATGAGTGTGGCTGTGGCAGGGAGATGTGCAGAATCTCTGCCAACCTGATTAATCTACCATGATTTTGGTGGCAGGAGGTTTTTTGATGTGTTTCCAGATTCTTTCCTTTTCCATTCTCCAAAATGAGAGATATGGAGCTAACCCCATAGAATGATGGCTGTTGTAACCATGGAGTGAGTGTTGTTCATTTTGACAGACTTCTTCTCAGGCACTATTTTTCTAAACTCACATTTCAAACCCATCAATTAAAACCTGCTCTGCCCAGGGAGCCCAGGTGTAGCATGGTGAGTTCAGACACACAAGCCATGCAAAAGGAGATGAAAGATGAGGAAAATGGTCCACAGATGAGCAGTGGTTTTGTGTGGTCAGAAGTTATAACAACCTTTCAGCAGCCACACACAGCAGAGCTCATTCATAAAGGCAAAAGAGTGTAAAAAACCCTCATGACTCTGCTACAAATTACTGAAGGGCAGGAGAGTTTTGAGCATTGGCCCAGTCCTCCCATATAAAAGATGGATTTGGGTTTGTCTTCGTTTGAAAGAC
>WAAE01013298.1:1547-14060 GCA_013400495.1 Nicator chloris
GTTCTCAGTCACGTTTGGAACGTTCCCCAGCCCTGCTGCCGTTCTCAGTCACGTTTGAACGTTCCCCATCCCTGCTGCCGTTCTCAGTCACGTTTGGAGCCTTCCCCAGCCCTGCTGCCGTTGCCGTTGCAGGTGTGGCAGTGCGGGGGCTCCCTGGAGATCGTCACCTGCTCGCACGTGGGACACGTTTTCCGCAAGGCCACTCCCTACACCTTCCCGGGGGGCACCGGCCACGTCATCAACAAGAACAACCGGCGGCTGGCCGAGGTGTGGATGGACGAGTTCAAGGATTTCTTCTACATCATCTCCCCGGGTACGGCGGCTTTGGGATGGTCCCGTGGGCTGGGGCTGCCGGAGCCAAGGGGGGCTGGGATGGGAGGGGGCCTGGAGGTGTTTGGGGTGGGAAACTTCTCCTTTGAGTCCAACCATTCCCAGCATGTCCCCAGAGCCACCTCCACAGGGCTGGGACATCCCTGCAGGGATGGGGACTCCACCTGAGCACCTTTTCCTGATGGAATTGTCCCAATGTCCCCCCTGAGCTCCCCTGGCCCAGCCTGAGGCCGTTCCCTCTCCTCCTGTCCCTGTTCCCTGGCAGCAGATCCCAAATCCCCCCGGCTGTCCCCTCCTGGCAGGGAATTCCAGAGAGGGAAAAGATCCCTCTGCATCCTCCTTTTCTCCAGGCTGAGCCCCTTTCCCATCTCCCTCAGGAATTCTCCAGCCCCTTTCCCATCTCCCTCAGGAATTCTCCAGGCTTTTCCCATCTCCCTCAGGAATTCTCCAGCCCCTTTCCCATCTCCCTCAGGAATTCTCCAGGCCTTTCCCATCTCCCTCAGGAATTCTCCAGCCCTTTCCCAGCTCCCTCAGGAATTCTCCAGCCCTTTCCCAGTGCCCTCAGGAATTCTCCAGCCCCTTCCCAGCTCCCTCAGGAATTCTCCAGCCCCTTCCCAGCTCCCTCAGGAATTCTCCAGCCCCTTTCCCAGCTCTCTCAGGAATTCTCCAGCCCTTTCCCAGCTCCCCCAGGAATTCTCCAGGCCTTTCCCAGCTCCCTCAGGAATTCTCCAGCCCTTTCCCATCTCTCTCAGGAATTCTCCAGCCCCTCAGGATCTCTCCTGTCAGGAGGGCCCAGGTTATCCCTAAAATCCCCAAGGGATCAATGGGAAGGACAGCAGAGTTCCCAGCATGGAGAGCAGGAACCCTTTGGAGCACAACACCTGGAATTTCCTTCCCCACGTTTGGCAGGGAGCGCCCATGGGCTGTGGAAGTGTTGTTTTATTGTGGGACAATTTTCCCATTTTCCCATCTCCAAACTTCCTTCCCAAGGAAATTCCGTGGCAGCAGAGTCAGTTTCAGTTTTCCCTGGCAAGTCAATAATATCTGTGTGAGTTCTGTGCTGCTTCTCCTGCACCATTTCCTGGTGTTATCCCTGCCCTGTTCCACCTGAATTCCTGCTCTTCCACTGCTTTGGTTTTTGCACAGGCTGCTCCAGGGCTTTGCTTTTTCCAGGGGTTCAGGATAATCAGGAACCAGCACTTAATCCCAGCTGGAAAGGATCTCTGGGATTCTGCCTGTGGAATCCCACTTCTGTGGCTACACGGGATGTGCTCAGAGAATATTCCTAACCCGTCCTGGAAATCCCTTAACAAGCTGGGAAATTGAAATTTTAAAAAGTCTGTGCTCATTTTAATGCCCAATAATAGCATAAAAAATACAAATTTATGGATGTCTCCCTTGTGGATTTTGTCCCATCAATTTTTAAGGAAGCTGTTCCTTTAAAACAGAAAAATTAGGATGAAATGCCAGCCTGCTTTTTATATGTATTGTGAGGTTATTCCTTCTTTTTCCATGAGGAAAAAATGGTTTTCCCTTCTGGAAGGAGCCCAAATCATCTGGAATTCAGTGCTCCTAGAAGTGGCCTCTCCTCTTCCCAGTTACACATTCCCAGGATTTGATACAAAATTCCAGCAGAGAACCCTGGAGAAAATTGGTTTGCAGGGAAAGGGTGGAATTAGGTCACTGCCAGTGACAAGGGTTTGTAATCCAAAATTTCAGTCATGTGGACGAGTTTGGGAATAGGTGGTCTCTGTATTCCCTGATCTCTTCCCAAGTTACTTATTAATATCTCTATTAATTAATAGATAGAATATAATGAGGTGGTTCCCCAGCATTAAGAATCAAATGGAGGAGAAAGGGAAACAAAATGAACATTTTCGTGGAAATTGTCCATTAAAAGAAGTAGGAAATAATAGATTTTTTTAAAATAGGGCATTCCTAAATATAAAAAATACTCCTAAATATTTTTAATCTGCTCTTTGATCCTGTCCCCTTCCTGTTGATGAGGAGAATGGAGATCTCAGGGTAATTCTCTGGGAGAACAAAGGAATTTGCCTGTTGGTCACGAGGGCTCTGCTGGCACAGCCTCATCCCCCAGCTCCTCTGGGAGCTGATCCATCCCATTCCTGAGATCCCTGAGATCCCCGGAGAGAGGAGCCAGGGGCTGCTCCCAGTGGGGAACAGACTTCTCGGCATAATAAGGGGCACACCTCATAATGACATCCCAAATTAAAAGTCTGGAGTGATCTGGTTCCATGGGAAAACAGAATTCTGCTGGAGGAGAGCCCAGCTCTAATTTTTGGGATCTTAAGCGTATTTTTAATTGGTGCCTCCTCCTATTTCTGTGTAGGTAACAAGGAAATCTTTATCTGTGCTGAGATGAGTCAGGAGCCTGAGCTTTTAATAAATCCAAGCTGGGTTTAAAAAAAAAACCAGGAAAAAAATCCCAAGGCAGTGAGGAAAATTCCTGTTTTAGGTTTAGTATAACCCAAACAGGAATTAACAAGGAAATGGAGTTTTCCTTGGAAAGAGCCTGGCTCAGGGCCTGCAGCTCATGAGCCAAATAACTCAGAAATCCCAGAAATCCTGGATATGCTTCAAATGGGATTAAAGGAAGCCCCTTTCTTAGGAGAGAAAGGAGATGGATGGATGTGGAATCCAGAGGCTGCTGCGTGTGGGCCTGTCCCAGCTTGGGTCAGAGGAGGTTCAAATGATCCTGGGAGAGGAAACTGGGAGGGATTTTCCTCCTAAATCACAGCAAATCCTCACAATCGGCTGGCTGCAAAAAAGGCTCTTCCCTGCCAGCGTGGGAGGGCAAAAAGTGGGATTGGGATCCTCTCCTGGAACACAAACTGTGCCCAGGATATTCCCTCGGCAGCCACTGGTTTGCAGCAGTTCTCTCTCCTTCCTTCCATCCCTCCTTCCCTCCTTTCCATCCCTCCCTCCATCCGTCCACCCAGAGCTGGTGGCTCTGAGCTGCTTTGGAACTGGAATCTCCGTGTGTGTGTGGACAGCAGCAGGAATTTCCCCATGGAAAGGGAGATCTTGGCAGGGGCTGCCCGGGGAGGTTTGGAGTGCCCATCCCTGGGGGTGTCCCAGGAATTCCTGGAGGTGGCACTCGGAGCTCTGGGCTGGGGACAGGGTGGGATTGGGCACAGCTGGGACTCCATGACCTGGGAATGCTTTTCCAGCCTCAATGATTCCATGAAAACCTGTGTCCTGTTCCTGCTGGTGCCCAGCCAGCTCTGGCTCCGTGTCTGCTCCTTTGGGACCTTTTGTGGTGGCTGGGGATGGACACAAAGAGTGTGGGGAGCCACGGGATGCTCCAAGGAAATCCAGCTCAGGTGCTGGCCTTGGACACTCCCAGGGATCCAGGGCAGCCACAGCTTCTCTGGGAAGCTTTGACAGGGCCTCCCCACCTTGCCTGAGTTATTCCTGTCAGGAGAGTGCAGGGAAAAGTGGTTTGTAAAAATGTGAACAGATCCCTTTGTTATTTTGGAATACAAAGAACTCAAGGAATTCTGCGGTCCTGCCTTTCCGGATTGACAAAGGAAAGGAAAAGGATCATTTCCCAAGCGTTTCACTTGGCTCCATGAACGAGTTAATTAATTAATCACCCCTTCACACCTCCGGGGCGAGGCAGCCGCTCATCCTGCCCATCCGTCTGCTCCCAATCCCAGCACAAGGACTGGAATCCAGCGGAGCTGGAGGAGGAGCGGCAGCCGCTCCTCCCGCCCATCCTGCACATCCTGCTGCTCCCAGTCCCAGCACCAGGACTGGAATCCAGCGGAGCTGGAGGAGGAGCGGCAGCCGCTCCTCCCGCCCATCCTGCACATCCTGCTGCTCCCAGTCCCAGCACCAGGACTGGAATCCAGCGGAGCTGGAGGAGGAGCGGCAGCCGCTCCTCCCGCCCATCCTGCACATCCTGCTGCTCCCAGTCCCAGCACCAGGACTGGAATCCAGCGGAGCTGGAGGAGGAGCGGCAGCCGCTCCTCCCGCCCATCCTGCACATCCTGCTGCTCCCAGTCCCAGCACCAGGACTGGAATCCAGCGGAGCTGGAGGAGGAGCGGCAGCCGCTCCTCCCGCCCATCCTGCACATCCTGCTGCTCCCAGTCCCAGCACCAGGACTGGAATCCAGCGGAGCTGGAGGAGGAGCGGCAGCCGCTCCTCCCGCCCATCCTGCACATCCTGCTGCTCCCAGTCCCAGCACCAGGACTGGAATCCAGCGGAGCTGGAGGCGGCTCCGGGATTTTCCCCGAGCAGGGACGTTCACGGGCTCCTGTCTCGTTCCAGGGGTGGTGAAGGTGGATTACGGAGACGTTTCTGTCAGGAAGGCCCTGCGGGAGAGCCTGGGCTGCAAACCCTTCTCCTGGTACCTGGAGAACGTCTACCCCGACTCGCAGATCCCGCGGCGCTACTACTCCCTGGGAGAGGTAGGGAGGGGATGCCCGGGGAATGCGGGAAGACGGGAGGGGCAGGAATGCAGGGGTGCAGGAATGCAGGGGTGCAGGAATCCAGGGGTGCAGGAAACCAGGGGTGCAGGAATCCAGGGGTGCAGGAAACCAGGGGTGCAGGAAAGCAGGAGGGCAGGAAACCAGGGATGCAGCAATCCAGGAGTGCAGGAATCCAGGGATGCAGCAATCCAGGGGTGCAGGAAACCAGGGGAGCAGGAAACCAGGGGTGCAGGAAAACAGGAAAGAAAGGAAACCAGGAAGTAAAAGAAACCAGGAATTGCAGGAAAGCAGGAAGTAAAGCAGACCAGGAATTGCAGGAAAGCAGGAAATAAAGGAAATCGATCCCTGTAGGAAACCCAGAGTACAACAAAGCAGTAAGTAAAGCAAGAACTGGAAACCAGGAGGTGAAGGAAACCAATAACTACAACAAAGCAGGAAGTCTAGGAAAGCAGGAAAAACAAGAAATAAAGGAAACCAGTTAGAACTGGAAACCAGTAAGCAAAGGAAAGCAATCTTACAGGTAACCAGTAACTACAACAAAGCAGCAAGTAAAACCAGTAAATCCAGGGCACCAGAAGTGCAGGAAACCAGTAAATAAAGGAAACCAGTAAGTAAAGAAACCAGTAACTCCAGCAAACCAGTAACTCCAGCAAACCAGTAGTGCTGGAAACCAGTAAGTAAAGGAAATCAGCAATGCAGAAAACCAGTGAATAAAGGGAACCAGCAGTACAGGAAACCAGTAAGAACTGGAAACCAGTTAGTAAGGAAAAGCAGTAAGGACAAGCAACCAGGAGTGCAGAGAAGCTGTAAAAGCTGTAAGGAAACCAGGAGATGTCCAGGGCCAACAGATCCATTCCCAAGGGGATGAGGTGGCTTTGGAGCCAAGATCAGGTGCTGGAGTTCCCTCCTTGTCTCTTACTCCTCTTGATTTCTTATTTCTCTTGATTTCTGTTTTTCAAAGTCCTTTTCAAGGAGAACTTGCTGTTCCAAACGTATTCCCTCTCCTTAAAAATCCCCCTTTAAATCGAGTGTCTATTCCAAATGTTCACCAGGCAAATTTATCTCCCAAATGGAGCAGGAGATTGGAAAAGTGAAGTTTGGGATTAATATTTTGACACAAGGAATATGCAGCCCTTGAGGGGAGCCTTCCATCATCATTTATTGCTTAGAAAGAGACTAAAAATGGCTTTTTTGGGGGATTTTTTTTTTTAAGAAATGTTTGTTCACTGATCCTCAGCCTGGAGCTGAGGCTCTCGGGCATTCCTGGTAATCCCAAGATTCTGGGACCACCAGGAGCTGGAATTTCTTCCAAATTCAGCAAATTCACAGTTAAAAATATTACATTGAGTCGTTCCTACGCTGCCTTTTCAAAGCTCTGGAACGGGTTGATTTGATGGTGATGGAATAACAATCCTGGAATAACACTCTGAGGAACAAATGGCTTTTTTTGACATCCAGGGAAGTGATTTCCCATTGAAATTTGCCATTGTAGGCAGGAATAAAAGGCACTGGAGGATTCCAGGTTTAATCCTGCCAAAATAAAGGGAAATGGAGGTTTCCAGCGAGGAAAGGACTTGTCTAGGGAATGTCAAATAAAGTGGGATTGTGCCACGTTGTCAGGCTGGAAAATGGGATGAGAGAGGCAGAAAATAGTGATTAAAACACCTGATTTGTGCAGTGTGGCCTCAGTTTCCATGGAAACAGCAGCTCAGGCAGGAGCTGGGAATTAAAGCCCTGCTTGGCTGTTCCAGTGGAGCAGGAAAAGGGAATTGCAGCCTTAAAGCCCAGGGAGCAGCAGAGAAATGGGGAATTTTTAAGGCATTGGAAGTGCATTTTTTGCACATTTTCCTGCCTTTCAGAAGAGGTTTGGGCAGGATTTGATCCATCCAAGCTGGAGCAGCATCATTAGGCCATAAATGACCCATGTCCTGCCCTGGATGGCTCCTCCTGGGCTCAGATCCAAGGGAAAATGGTGTCAATCAAAGGTGAGCAGCACCAGGCCTCAAACTGCATTTCCCAAGTGGGTATTTTGTTGTTTTCTGGGCTAAACAGGGAGAAAAAGAACAGAGATTTCAACAGATTTGGGAAAATCATCCTGAATTCCCCCTTGGCTTGACATGGAATGGTGAGAGGTGTCCCTGGCCGTGGATGAGCTTTGGGGCCACTTCCAACCCAAACCATTCCATGGCTGTTTGGGAATGGGATCTGTTTACAAACTGCAATTTTCTGCACAAATCTGGCAGGTCCAGGAAATATTGCAAGGAATATTTCAGCCCTTTCCTTTCTCCAGATCAGGAATGTTGAAACCAACCAGTGCTTGGACAACATGGGCCGCAAGGAGAACGAAAAAGTGGGATTCTTCAACTGCCACGGCATGGGAGGGAACCAGGTAAATAAAACCAGGGCAAAGCGACTGCTTTGTCCAAGAATTCCTCTGGAATATTTCAAATATCTGTTTCAATTCTATTTTAGATTTTGTGTGATACCAAAATAATCGGTGGAAATTCCAAAATATTTTGGATTTCGAGCTGAAGTGTTTTAGGAGGGCTCAGCCATTTTCTTCAATTTCAGCTCCAGATTTTGGGGGGATGCTGGTGCATATCCATGGGAAGTATCCTGGTGAATTTAGTGAACAGAATCCTGCTGTCATTCAGTAATAAATTTGACATTCCAGACTCAAACATTAGGAAATTCGATCAGGAATTTGAATTTATCTTTGTAAAAATGAAACGGGCAGGAATCTCCAGAAACGGGGCTGGATCCATCTCTTCTGAATGTGTGTAGGGAAAAGAAATATCCAGGATATTCATGGAGGTTGAGTTCTTTAGTGGAATTCCAATAGTGGGGAGCTGGGGTTTTTTATTTGGAATTCTTGGTCTTGTGACCAACGACTCTGGCTTAATTAGAATAAAATTTGCATGTTCCAGTGGATATTCAAATTAGCATGGCTGCTCCAGATGGGGTTTGGGATGTAAATTATAATTAAAGGACTTTTAAGCATGTTTTAAATTAATTCTATTTTAATTAATTATCATCTTTCATTATTTATGTGTCAACTTTTCCGGGGGTGGTGCCAGCCTGGCACGGTCACAGTTCCCTGCTAGCTCTGGTATTCCAGACACATTCCTGGTGGGAAAGGCTGGGATGCTCCGTGTTCCCATCCCTGATTTATCCTGGAGGTTCATCCCAACTCCTGCCATCTCCCCCTGTCACTTCCTCCATTCTCACTGGAGCTTGGCCTCATTTTGCTGCTTTTTGGGTTGGGAAATTTTCCTTTCCCCTGAACCCTGATGGATTTCTCCAAAAACCTTTCCTTTCTCCTCAATTCCAATGGATTTCTCTAATGGAAAACCTTTCCTTTCCCCTGAATCCCGATGGATTTCTCCAAAAACCTGTCCTTTCGCCTGAATTCCAATGGATTTCTCTAATGGAAAACCTTTCCTTTCCCCTGAATCCCGATGGATTTCTCCAAAAACCTGTCCTTTCGCCTGAATTCCAATGGATTTCTCTAATGGAAAACCTTTCCTTTCCCCTGAATCCCGATGGATTTCTCCAAAAACCTTTCCCTTCCCCTGAATTCCCATGGATTTCTCCTACAGAAAACCTTTCCCTTCCCCTGAGTCCCGATGGATTTCTCCAATGGAAAACCTTTCCCTTCCTCTGAATTCCCATGGATTTCTCCAATGGAAAACCTTTCCTTTCCTCTGAATCCCGATGGATTTCTCCAAAAACCTTTCCTTTCCCCTGAACCCCGATGGATTTCTCCAAAAACTTTTCCTTTCCCCTGAATTCCAGTGGATTTCTCCAAACAGAAAACCTTTCCCTTCCCCTGAATTCCAGTGGATTTCTCCAACAGAAAACCTTTCCCTTCCCCTGAATTCCAGTGGATTTCTCCAAACAGAAAACCTTTCCCTTCCCCTGAATTCCCATGGATTTTTCCAATGGAAAACCTTTCCCTTCCCCTAAATCCCGACGGATTTCTCCGATGAAAGGCTGCAGCTCCTGGGGCAGGCCGGGGTGACTCCCAGGCCTGGGGTTGGAGCTCCCAGCCCTCCCCAGCCCTGCCTGTGTTCCAGGTGTTTTCCTACACGGCGGACAAGGAGATCCGCACGGACGACCTGTGCCTGGACGTGTCGCGGCTCAACGGCCCCGTGCTGATGCTCAAGTGCCACCACCTGCGGGGCAACCAGCTCTGGGAGTACGACGCCGAGGTACCGGGGCCAGGGGACAACCTGGGGACAATCCCAGCATCCCTGGGGCTGGGGAAGCGTTCCCAGCCCATGGAGTCCCACTGTGCCCAATCCCACCCTGTCCCCAGCCCAGAGCTCCGAGTGCCACCTCCAGGAATTCCTGGGACACCTCCAGGAATGGGCACTGCAAACCTCCCTGGGCAGTTCCAACCCCTGATCACCTTTTCCATGGGGAAGTTCCTGCTGCTGTCCACACACACATGGAGATTCCAGTTCCAAAGCAGGTCCTGGGCAAATCCTCCTGAGATTCCCCCAGTTCAGTGTTTCCATGTCCCTTTACAATTCCTGCTGGGATTTCTGTTCACACTGAGTGCCACCTCCAGGAATTCCTGGGACACCCCCAGGGATGGGCACTCCACACCTCCCGGGGCAGTTCCAAGGCCTGAGCGCCCTTTCCATGGGGAAATTCCTGCTGCTGTCCAAGCCGAGGCTGGAAAAGCCCTCCCAGGCCATCAAGTCCAATCTGTGCCCCGTCCCCACCTTGTCCCCAGCCCAGCAACATCCAGGAATTCCTTGGACACCTCCACCCTTCCTGCCTGGAAGGCTGGAATTCTTCCAGTGGAATACGCGCAGGAAATGTGCTGGGTTTTCCCTAAAATTGAGCAGAATTTCCTGGGAATTGTGTAAAACCCAGCTCGGCCATGAGATGGAGCTCCTAAAACAGGAATTCTCCATGTTTTTATGGCATCTTCAAGGATTGGCTGCTTGTTGTCCTGGAAAAGATCCCATTGCATTCCTTATCCCTGGAGTTATTGACCAAATCTTTTTATTACCAATTTTCCTTGGAATCTTCAGATTTCAGCTGCCCATTTTCCCTTTTATTATTACCATTCTTATATATTTATTAGTGTATTGATAACCTCCAAACATTCCTAATAGCCAGGATTTTTTTCCCAAGCAAACAACCAGTTGTGATATTCCAATTTTTTTTTCCCAGAGAAACAAAAAACAATTCCCAGGATATTTCCTGAATCTCTTGTATTCATTAATTTGATTTTCCAGTGGAATTACACTGATTTTTCCTTTCCTTGCTTATTCAGGAATTGCATTCAGGGATTTTGGGTTGTTTTTAGGAATTTTAGGAATTCTGGCTTGGCAATGGACAACACAACATGAAATAATCCTCAAAAGGGATTTTTCTGAGGAATTTTCATGGAATTTCCTACAATTTCCTGCTATTACTAATTTTTTATAATTTTCTAATGTCATTTGTGGTATTTAAATCCTGAATCAATTCCGGGCTCCCACTCCTGGTGATTCCTGTTGTGACATCCTGGGAAACCTCTGGATGTGGAGAGGAATGAAATCCTGGGACGTGACACGCACGAAGGAATCCAGGGAAAAAATAAGGTTGGAAATGTGTCACAGCTGATAAGAAGGAATTCAGTTCCTTGTGAATGGATGGTGATGTCAGGGTTTATTCCTGACAAATCCCTTCCTCAGGGTTTATTCCTGACAGATCCCTCAGGACTTACTCCTGACAGATCCCTCAGGGCTTATTCCAAGGCTGCCAGAGCTCCAGGCACGTTTGTTCACCACTCTCAGGGACAGGATGGGATTGTTGGGATATCCTGGCAGGGCCAAGGGTTGGATCAGTGATCCCTATGGATCCCTTCCTGCTTGGAATTCCATGATTTTTTCCTGGATTTTTGCCACTATTTCTCCCCAATCACGGTGTCCATGCGAAGCTGTGGAATTTCCACCCAGGGAGAGCTGAGGGGCTGCACAAGAAATGTTCCCTGGGTCACTGACTCCACTTTCCTTCTGTCTCCCCTTCCCTCAGTATTTTGGGAAATGGGAATATAGCTTTGAGGTAAGTCTGGTGCCATCCCTGCAAATCCCAGTCCCTGGAATAGCTCCTGTAGCAGTGCCCTCACTCTGTGCTTCTCCACAGCTGCTGCTCCAACATTCCAGAGCTTCCCACTCCCTGAGCTGGGCTGGGAGAGCTGGGAATGTTCCCCTGGAGAAGGGAAGGCTCCAGGCAGAGCTGGGAATGTTCCCCTGGACAAGGGAAGGCTCCAGGCAGAGCTGGGAATGTTCCCCTGGAGAAGGGAAGGCTCCAGGCAGAGCTGGGAATGTTCCCCTGGAGAAGGGAAGGCTCCAGGGAGAGCTCAGAGCCCCTGGCAGGGCCCAAAGGGGCTCCAGGAGAGCTGCAGAGGGACTGGGGACAAGGCCTGCAGGGACAGGACACAGGGAATGGCTCCCACTGCCAGAGGGCAGGGATGGGTGGGATGTGGGGAAGGAATTCCTGGCTGGGCTGGAATTCCCAGAGCAGCTGTGGCTGCCCCTGGATCCCTGGCAGTGCCCAAGGCCAGGCTGGACATTGGGACACAGTGGGAGGTGTCCCTGCCCATGGCAGGGGGAAATTGGGATGGGCTTTAAGGTCTTTCCATCCCAAACCATTCCAGGAATCCATGTACCAGGAAAAGCCTGCTCAGATTCCCACATTCCTGCTTGTCCCCACGTGAGGAATCCGCTGCCTTCGGATATTTCATATCCTGTAAACACCAGAGAGAGAGAATTCCAACCCCAGCCTCTGCTTTCCCTGGAAAGACTCATGGACGGGAGGGAACAGGGAGTGCTGATCCAGAGTGATCCAGCCCTGTCCCTGCCTGTGACTCCAAGTGACATTTTAGGGACACTTGGCCCTGATATTTTTAGTGGCTCCTTTATCCTCACGTCACTCTTTCCATTCCCAATCCAAAAACCTGGAAAAGGAGCGGGTGAGGGGCTGGGATGTGGGAAGAGCATTCCAGCTGCTGCAGCCCCAGGTACCTCAGTGACGGGGTGGGAAGAATTTAGGGAAGTGGAAGCTCCCCTTTGTCTCACCCCACCTGGAATTGGCACCGGAAAGGAAAAGCTGGAATTGTGGTTGGGAAAATTAACCCTCCTAAATGTTTAATGAATTCTGGTTTTAATTGGATAGTTCCCAAATGGGATTCAGGGTGGCTTGTGCAGGAAAAACCCCATCTGTGCCCAAATCTTTCCAGTGGGGAATCACACCCATCCAAGGGTTTGGAGAGGCAGGACTGGGAGCCACACTCCCTGATGGATCTTGGGAATGGTCTCAAGAGCAGGGAGGAAATTTTGGGATATTTGTGCAGGAAAAAAACCCCATCTCTGCCTGGATTTTCCAATGGGGAATTGCAGCAATCCAAGGGGCTGGAGGGGCAGGATTGGGAGCCACAATCCGCTCTGGATCATGGGAGTGGGATTGGGAGCCACGATCCACTCTGGATAGTGGGAACAGGATTGGGAGCCACGATCCACTCTGGATCGTGGGAGTGGGATTGGGAGCTACGATCCACTCTGGATAGTGGGAATAGGATTGGGAGCCACAATCCCCTCTGGATCTTGGGAGTGGGATTGGGAGCCACGATCCACTCTGGATCATGGGGATGGGATTGGGAGCCACAGTCCACTCTGGATCTTGGGACTGGGATTGGGAGCAACAGTCCACTCTGGATCTTGGGAACAG
>WAAE01013304.1:0-11399 GCA_013400495.1 Nicator chloris
TACAAAACATTAAATATAAAACAAAATACGAAACATAAAATACAAAACATAAAATACAAAACATAAAATACAAAACATTAAATATAAAACATAAAATAATATAAAACATAAAATAATATAAAACATAAAACCCCTCGGGAAGCTCCTCCCAGCTCAGCTGGACGTGCAGCACTGCCCTGCTCGGCCCTCTGGAAATACCAAAACATTCCAAAATAAACTGAAATATTCCAAGGCCAGGTTGGGCAGGGCTTGGAGCACCCTGGGACAGTGGAAGCTGTCCCTGCCCACGGCAGGGGAGGGGAATGAGCTGATTTTTGAGGCCCATTCTGGCACCTGGTGGGTGTAAGGGATGTGGCCCTGGGTCAGACTCATCCCCGTTGAAGAACAGCACCTGATTTCCCTTTGAGTTCCAGGATGGGAAGGACCAGGAGGCCCCAGCAGCGGGATTCTCACCTTCTGTCAATCATCTGGTAGCATTTCTTCAGCCAGCCCAGGCCTGGCATCCTCCTGCGGGGTGTGGCCCCGTTCAGGTACACGATCATGTAGTCCTCGGCCACCAGCAGCTCCAGGCTGCTGATCACGTACCTGCCCAAGAGGGACACCAATCAGAGCCAAGAAACGTCCCTGAGGGTCCTTCAGGTGCCACCCTGAGACAGCCCCAGGCCCTTTGCTGGCAGCTCCTGGGGGAGGTTTGTTCCCCCGGCGTGTCCCTGGGCAGGGATCAGCAGGTTGTGCCCTGATGGACGGCCCAGCTCCATTCCCTGCCCAGCAGCACCATCCCATAATTAACTGGAATTTTGGAATGGTTGGCCTTGTTGGAGCTGGGGCCGGTGTGGGAATACACAGGTTAGATAGTGAAGTAGACTTAATTAGTATATCTAGTTTGCTAACTAAGACGCTTTAGTGAGAACAAACAGGTTTTTGAAGATTACGGAAGATGAGATTACATCTGTTTACTGGAATAAGGAAATTAAATCAGACTTTTTTAAAACAAGATATGTTGTAAAATGCGTAAGTTTGTCTGTACTATGCTTAACTTTATCTTTGTAGTAGTAAATATGAACTTTCTTAGAAATAGTATATAAGCTTTAGAAAAATTTCAGTAAAACTGAATTCTGATTACTGAATTAGAGTTCCTGTCTCTCTATTCAATCGCCAATGGGCTGGTGTCCTGTGGGTCTCAGCTTGGTTTTTTCCTGCAGTGGAAAGTGGAGCTTTGAAGCGATAATTTTTCTCAAAACAACCAGAAGAAAGAATTTAAGAAAGAATTTGAACAAATCCACACAGCTGGTGTTTGTTATCTTCTTTACACGTAGAGAAGTGTTAATTTTAATTAGCCAATCACGTGGTAGCGCGTTAATCAAGGACCAGTTAGGTCCAGCTCTATCCTATCACTCCATAAAAGAGACTTCATCTGTTTTCATAAATTATAATTCAGCCTTCTAAGAGTTTGTGTCAGACTTTTTGTGCCCGACAGCGACCGTGTCCCACCAGTGCCACCAGCTCCAGCTGCCACTGGGAGTGCTGGCCTTGGATCCAGCCTGTTCCCAGCTGAGATTCCTGAGGCCACCAACACGGGGAAGCTGCTGGGCCCTTTCCCTCGCCCTCCTGCCCCTCGCAGGCACTCACAGGAAGAGGTTTTCCATGATGTAGTGATAATCTGCCAGGTTGCTGTCCGGGAGGTAGCAGGCAGCAAAGACGATGATGGCGTTGAGACCTTCCCCGTAGTACCCTGGCAAAGAAACACAGGTGAGGCTTCCCGGGGGAAAGAGGGGAGAGCTGAGGGAAGAAACAGCACTGAAGTTTGGCCCTGGGGTGGGGTTTGTGCCTCTGCTCAGCCCCAGGTGGGCGTTTCTCTCTTCAGACCTCTTTCAGTGTGAGGTTTCCTCCTGGTTTTGGCACGAGTGTGGGTTTGGGGTTCAGAGGAGGAATTTGGGGGTTTTAAAGCTGGGTTGTTCCTCAGCCTCGCTGGGATTTTGGGAACAGATCTGACTGTGTGGACCCTGGAGCTCCTCAGGGGCTGCCGTGGTCCCTCCAGATGTTCATTCCACAATCACTAAACACTTTTAGCTCCGTCCGAGCCCTTTTGGTTGGAGGTACCAAACCAAACAGAGATTTTTCCCCCAAAACAGGGTCCAGCCAGCCCCGGCGTCCCCTGCAGCGTGACACAGAGGGACAAAGCCACGCAGGGAGCCAGGCTGTGCCCTGCTGTCGTGGTTTGACATTATTGCTAAACATTTTTCTATCTGAGATCACGACTAAAACGGAAACAAAGGCAAAACAATCAACCATGAATCACAAAGACTCAGAGTTCCACCAAAAAGGAAGGAGCTCTAATTTCTCAGGAGAGGCAGAACTTCCTACCAAGTCTCTTTTTAACCCCTTTAACCAGTAAGAAGCGTTCACCAAGCATAATACCCTGGTTCTTTTTCAGCCCATGACACCTGCCCACGCTCACCTCCGTGTGTCACCACCCTCATGTAGGGTTTGATCATCTGCAGGTCGATCCTGTGCTCCTGCTCGCCGATGATGACGGTTCTCCAGAGGCGGCCGTTGGTGGCACTGCCATCCTCGGTGCCCCCGTCCCCAAACAGGTCTGCGCTGTCCCCGGGCATGTTCTTGGCCGTGGCCACGGGGGTGTCATCTGGGAAAGGGACACAGA
This sequence comes from Nicator chloris, assembly GCA_013400495.1. NCBI lineage: Eukaryota > Metazoa > Chordata > Aves > Passeriformes > Pycnonotidae > Nicator > Nicator chloris. The sequence continues at coordinate 2,663 of WAAE01013304.1, forward strand.
GTTCTGCCTTGAAGGGGATGTGGGCAGAGCTTTGGTAACGCCCGGGACGATGCTCTGATCGTGTTTCACCTCCTGATCTGTGTGAATTTATGGGTTTTAACCTTGCTCTGTCGCCCAAATATTGTAGAAATTACTTTAAAATCTCCCTCTGGTTATCAGTCCTCAGCTGCTGGCGGTGAGCTGTGTCAAAAGTCTTTAAAATGAGGCCAAAACCCACCCCAACCCCTGGAAAGGCTCACTGGGAACCAGCCTTTTACCTTCCCATTCCAGTTCGTTCCCATTCCCCAGGAACTCGAGGGAATCTGTCTCATCGGGAGTTTCAATGTCATCCACATTGATGTCCAGGTCATCTGGCGTGTCCAGGAAGTCATCAGAGAGGATGGAGCCCTCGCTCTGGTCCAGGGAAATGTTGATTTCGGGTGCCACGAGAGTCTTCCGCTTCCGATGGGCCCCGTTAAAGTTCAGAGTGTTGGGGGGAGCTGGAGCGAAAAGGGGAACCACTGACAGGCTGTCCTGGATCCATCAGGGGTCGTTCCGTGATGGAATGTGCATCTGGAAGCCTCAGGGGGGTGGGTCAGGGCTGGGGGGCACTGGGATGGAAGTGCCCACACCCCTGAGCTCCCAGCTTCCTCCCCCAGCTTCTCAGGACAGCTGAACAGCTTCAAACCCCTGCTGGTTCCCTCTCCCACGTGGGAATTTTTTGGGGTTTTTTGGTGGAGAATCCAAGGCTTTCTCCCTGCCTGCCAGCTGCCCCTTGCCTGGGTTTCCTCTGGGCTCTGGGAGGGGTTGGTACTCACAGGACGTGGTCTCGTCTTCCGTGGGGCTTCCCAGGGACTCCATCCCCGTCTCCTCTGGGAGAGGCCTGCAGGACACCAGGGAAAAACTCAGCAGAGAGCAGGGGAGGTTCAGGAGGAAGTCATTCCCAGGGAATGGAGACAGCAGGGGGAAAAGCACAAGCCCACCTGTGCCCTGCCCTTTCCCTTTTCCCAGCGAGCTCATCCTGGGGGATTCCCTCAGGGAATTCACCCAGGGATCTGTGCTTCCCTCCTGGAGTGCTGTGCAATCCCCACTAACCTCCAAACTAGCCTGAGGGATGGAAAATCCAGCCAGGGAACAAATCCTGACCCCAGACGAGCTTGGCAACATTCTCCTTCTCCCTTTTTTCTCTGTAGGAGCTCTGAGGGGCAGTGCCAGGGAGCCCCCTCTGTGCTCGGGGCTTTATCCCTGTTCCCTGGCCCTGCTCTGGGATGGCCACAACCCACAGGCAGGGATGCTTTGATCCCAATCCATCACAGCTTTATCCCAAGGCTGCCACAACCACCTTTCCTGGGAAGCAGCTGCTCCTTGGGGCTGGCTCTGCTTGGGACCTGTGACCCTGAGTTGTCACCCCATCCTCAGCTCAGCCCCCACTGGGTGACTCCCAGCCCTTGCTGAGGTTTGGAATCGGGTTCGTTCCCTGCTGAAATCCAGGCATCAGCATTCCAACCCCTATTTTGGGGCCCACCACTCCTTTCCTGGGATTTGCAGCCTCTGCTTCTCAGCTCCTGCACCCTCCTGCTGCAAATCCCGGCCCCTCCGGGAGGCATCAATGGATTTCAAAGTTTTCCTCGCTAAAATCACTCCACAGGGCGTGGCTGTCACCCTTTGGGAGCTGCTGGAGTTGCTCCTGACCCACCCTGGGGGGAGCGAAGTGGGAATGTGGATCTGGACTGTGGCGAGGAGCCTTTGCTGAGGCTGAGGCTCCAGTGCCCACCCTGGGCACTCCCGGGTGCTTTTCCCCTTACCTGGAGCTGGGAGCTGTGCCTGTCCCCTGGAATTATCTGCCTTTGACATTTCTTGACCAAACCCCGCCAGCTCTGCGCGTTCACCTTGTCACATCTCTGTTTAAGGCACCTCCTGCCAGGCAGGTGTGAAATCCTGCTGCTGGGACAGCCCCGGGACGGAACGGGGACAGTTCCCGGGCCGGAACGGGGACAAGCCCCGGGACGGAACGGGGACAATTCCCGGGATTTTGAGGGTGAGGCTGGGCCTGTGCAGAGGTCGCTGTCCAGCAGCCCGATGGCCCCGCCACACGGGAAGGGAGGTGACAACGGGGACAGCATCCAGCCCTGCTCCTCTTCCCGCTGCCACCACACCGCGGGCCACCAGCCAAATTAAACCCTTTAAATATGCAGATTAAGGGATAATCCTCTGCCGCCGGTCATTGTATATTTATGAGAGCTGAGCACTCGACCGAAGGGCTGCCCGGACGCTCCGGAGCGCTGGGAAAAATCCCTCTGCCCCCTCCAGCTCCTCCTGCTGCTGTCCCCACCGAGGCCCGGCGGTTCTTTATCCGGGAGCTGGCGCCTGGCACGATTTGGTGACACAGCACGGAAATGGGGAGGGCAGGGGGGCGGCAGCTGCCGAGTACGTGCGGCAGCCCCGCAGCTGCTGCCCCGCCCCGGGATCCGTCTGAGGACAGCACCCGGCGGCCAGAGGGGAAGAAAAATCCTCCCTTACCTTCCCCAAGGCTGCTGCGATCGCTGCCTGCCGCGGAAACCCTCCGTGCTCAGCCCCGGATGCCAAATTCTTTGCTCCGGGCCCCTCCCCGCTGCCCTGAGCCGGCCGCTGCTCGCAGGGATGGAGCGAGGATGAGGGGTGGGATGAAGGGATGGATGCAGGGATGGATCAAGGCTGGATGCAGGGACGGATGCAGGGCTGGATCAAGGCTGGATGCAGGGCTGGATGAAGGGATGGATGTAAGGATGGATGCAGGGTTGGATGCAGCGATGGATGCAGCGATGGACGCAGGGATGGATGTAAGGATGGATGCAGGGATGGACGCAGGGATGGACGCAGGGATGGATGCAGCGATGGATGCAGGGCTGGATGCAGCGATGGATGCAGCGATGGACGCAGGGATGCATGCAGGAGTGAGCATGCTCCCGCTCCGCGCCGCCCGCGCCTCGGTTACGGCATCCCCGCCCCGGGCCGGCCGAGCCGGGCCGGAGATCAAAGCCCGGGCAGCGGCAGCAGCGAGGATCCGCCCGCTCCGCTCCCCCGGCTCCTCCTGGGCCGGGCAGGAGCTGCTCCAGCCCTTCGGTTCCCAGGAAATGCTGGGAATGTCTCCCCGTGTCCGCAAGGAGCGGCTGGGTTCTGTTTTCCCGGCCCAGATCTCTGGCTAGGATGTGGCTTTTCCCTTTTTTTATTTTTTTCCCCTGCTTTTCGGGGCAAGATTGGCTAATGGCAGGCAGGCAAAAATAGCTCTGCAGCAAATCAGCTGCTGGAGAGCTGCTGTCCCACATGCAGCAGCTTCTGCCCTATTATTCCAACGCTTCCAGCGGGGAAGCGGCTGGAAAAGGACAATTTATTTATTTTGATTGCGAGTAGAACCCAGCTGGCCTTCCCTCGTTTGCCTGCGGGCTGTCTGGGCTCTGTCTCGCATCATTCCTGCTCGAATCCCTCTGCAGGAGGCTGGGGAGGGCTCTGGCCTCATCCCGGCCCCGCTCACATCCCTTTGCCTCTTCCCGGCTTTCGTTTCCAAGGCATTTCCCTGGGTTTGGTGGTGCTGGGGGCTTTCCAGGAGGAATTTCCCCGGGAGGCTCGGCCGTGGCTGGGGGGAGTTTGCTGCTGGCACGGGCAGTGTGGGACAGAGCTCCCAGGTGATGCTGGGGTTGCTGCCGAGGTGTCCCGGAGCCAGAGCAGCTTTCCCCCGGATTTTCTGGGGAGCTCTGCCACAATATTTTCCTCTCTACACCTTGATGGCCTGTCTGTATTCTCCGAGCAGCCTGGTCTGCTGGAAGGAGTCCCCACCCTTGGAAGGGAGATGAGTTCCAAGGTGCTTTCCTGCCCGAACCTTTCCATGACTCCCATCCATCCACACATCCCTTTCTTTTCCACACTCCTCTCTCCTTTCACTCCATTCAAACCCCGAAGGGAGCCTGGGGCTGGCAGTCCTCCAGCAGCTCTCAGAGGGAGATAAAACCCTCCCTGGGAAGGCCAGGGCTGGCTGAGCCCCCCGGGAGGCAGCGGAAGGACAAACCCTGTCCTGTGGGATGGAGCACAGAGGGGCTCACACGGGGATGCAGCTGGGGCTGGCATGAACAGAGCCAGGCTCATCCCGGGGGAACAGGAGCCCCTTTCTCTGTGCCTGGGAATGCTCTGGGCTGCAGCTGGAGCTGGGACAGCGCTGGGAGCCCCCCAGGCACCTGCAGCTGCAGCAGGGGCTGGGCCTGGCCGTGCCCCTGGGGCACAGCAGGGTTCAGAGCCAGATCCCAGCACTGTCAGCATTGGAAGGGACCTGTGCAGATCCCCCAGTGCCACCCCAGAGCCCAGGCAGGGTCACCTGGAGCAGGAATGGGTTTGGGATGTGGAGAGGGAGAATCCACCCCCGCCCCGGGCAGCCTGGGAGTGGGAACAAGGCTGGGAATGGGGCTGGGTGCTGGGAATTCAGAGTGGGGATGGCTTTTGGCTCCTCTGTGGGTCTGGAGGGGGAAGGTGCCACTTTGGCACCTCCTGTCAGCCCCACACCTCTTTTCCCACAAGGCTGGCACTGGTTTGGATTCATGGCATCCCAAAGGCAAATTCCTGGCACAGCAGCACTGCTCTGTTCGGGAAGACTCTGCCTGATTCAGAGCCTGGCAGGGAGTCCACCAACCCATCAATCCACCCTCCATCCCTTTGTGTATCCCTCTAGCCATCCTGATCTCCCTGTGCTCCACACCCAGCTCCCTTCCCTCCTTCCCGTGCCCACATAGGGCTGCCAAAAGCATCCCCAAAATTTTTGGATGCGCTCAGAACAGCTCCAAACATTCTGAGCTCCTGTTGGAGTTCAGGCTCCTGCTGCCTCTGAGGCCGTGGGAAGGACCCTCCCACCCCAGGCCCTGATGGTTTCTCACAGGGAAAACAATAAAATCCCCCTGGTTTTGTTTCTGTTTTTCGGGGGACACACCTGGGGAAGTCCTCGTCTTGCCATTCCTCCTTCACATCCACGTTTTCCATCCGCAGCGTAGCCTCCGTGGTGCCCATGGCTCTCAGGGAGGGGCTGGAGCCAGCAGATCCCTCCAGGAAGGGCTCAGGCTGCAAAGGGGAGGCAGAGAGGTTGGCACGGAGCATCCCGAGGAGTGTGAGAGCTGCTTTGTGTGGGGAAAAGCTCTAAAACTCGGGATTTGGGGGCCACCTGACGCATTTTGGACCAGGAGCAGGAGGTGAGGTTGGGCCCGGGTCAGAGCTGTGGATCTGTTGGGATCCCAGCTCATGTCCCTGGGGAGCAGCACTGATATCCACACATTGTTCCCTTCTTGCTTCTCCTCCAATCCCAATCTCCTCAGGAATCCCTCTCTGCTGAGGGAAAGATGTGGCTGAGAGGGGAGAGCAGGGCGAGCTCTTCCCTTGGGAGATTCCCAGATCCCACTTTTCTGGGTGGGATGGAAGTTACCAGCCCTGGTTCTGCAGACAGATTCCTGACCCTGCTGCGTGTCCCTGCTCCCACGGGGCCGTGGAGGGGATGGGGAGGCCTCCAGGGATGTCCTTCCACAGCCACATTCCTGCCGTGCTCCAGGCAATCCAAACTGGGCTCCAAAACCCTGGAGCAGCTCAGGCGAGGGCAGGCTGGGGGTGTGATCCCAGTCTGGCCTTTCTCCTGCACTTTGGGAGCAGGATCAGATCCAGGAACCCTGGATTCCACCCACACTGAACCCCAGGGTGGTTCTAGACATAGAACCATGTATCTAAATATGTATTTTTTCATTTTCTTCACTGAAAGGTTCCTGCTGCCAGACAGAGAAATCCAAATCTTTGTACCCAATTCCTTGGGCCTGCAGCTCCCAGCAAAGCCCAGCTCAGGATTTAGGACCAATCCTGCTGGGTCAGGGAGAGCAGACACCCCGTGCCCAGCTGGATCCTGCCCCGAGGGAAGGAGCTCTGCTTGGAACATCCTGGAATCTGCTCTGGAACATCCTCAGGTGCAATCAGCTCCCGTGTTGGGCCCAGCATCACCCACTGCAGGGTGGGTGGGGATGTTCCCCCCGAGCTCAGCCTCCACACTGGGGCTCATTCCAGGCCCTGGCTGGGGAGGAACATTTAGGAACATATTTTTTTTGTTTAGGATGAGGGCTCTGGGGTGGTTCCTGGGGCTGCTCTGCCTGTCCCCAGTGCAGGAGATCAGCTCTGAGCAGTCTGCCCACGACTGTGCAGCTCTTCCAGGGCTTTTCCTGCTGCCTTTGGAGGCTGGGCATGACCTGGGGGAGATAAATCCGGCCGTATTTGCTTGGAAGGGCTGAACCTGCGCAGAGGCCCGAGCGAATCCAGCATCCCTCAGTATTCCAGGCGCTGGGATCGGCAGAGCTGGCTGCCAGCACTGCAGGGCTGTCATTCCCGGTATTGTCATTCCCGGTATTGTCATTCCCGGTATTGTCATTCCCGGATGGTCCCGGCCCCACCTGGCTCAGCGAACCCGTGGCTCCATTCCTGCCTTCCCTACACCTCCAAGCTCTGGAAAATCCCCCCTTCCCCTCCCTTCCCCGCCTCTGGCAGCTGCTCCCTGCCAGCCCCGGAGGCATCATGGAGGGAGAAGAGAAGGAGAAGACAGCCGAGCAAATCCCGGCTGGAGCCTGCCGCTCCCGGCTCCTACTCACCGCTGCTGGTGCTCAGAGGGGGACAAAGGCGCTCCTGCCTCGCTGGCAGCTCGGCATTCCTCCTCCCGCTGCAAGGGGCTCAGCAGGTGCGGCCGCCGGCTGGGGATGCGGATGGAGGAGCGTGGGGATGCATCCAGCCCGGCCTTCCCTGCAGCAGCCGCCGCTTTGCGCTTTGCTCGGCCGCAGGGATGGATCGAGGGCGCTTATTTGTGTTCCTCCATGGCTGCTGCGGCTTCCTCGGCCGCCTCCCTCCCTCCCTCCCCTGCGAGGTATTTTATTATGATTTTCCGCCCGCAGCTGGCTAAGCCTGCGCTCCCCTAAGTCAGCTAATTCCCTGCTTTTGTGCGAGAGGGCGGGGAGGGGGGTCTGGAGGAGAGGAGGGGAGGAGAGAGGAGCCCGGAGCATCCCCTCCCTGTGCCAGCGCCGCTCCCATTGGCTGCCAGGCTCCAAATCTCTGCCCGGGTGGGTGGGTGGAGCTGCCAGGGCCGGGCACGGCTCGCAGGGAGCTCGGCAGGAGCTGCTCCTGCGGGGGATTCGGGGCCATCCTTCCCTGGGAAAGTGGGAAAAGGTGCCCCGTGGGATGCGGGATTTGATGGTTCAGCTTTGCAGGTTTGGGGCCGAGCCTCGGGCACTGCTTGGGCTCTGGACGGACAGACAGACAGACAGAGCCGGCAGCTGCTCCTGCTCGCCCTCAGGGAGTGAATTCCTGCTCCCAGGGTGTCCAAAGCTGCACCCACGAGCTGAGCCCCATCGTGGGCCCTTTGCAGATCTGAAGGTGAAGGAAGAGGCTGAGGTTTCCACTCCGAGCTGGGCAGGGTCGGGGTCTGCTCCCAGGGAACCACAGGACAAGAGGGAACAGCCCCGAGCTGTGCCGGGGGACGGCCGGGTTTGGATTTTGGGGAAAAAGTTCTTTGCCAAAAGATTGTGTTCCAGAATTCTCACAAAGAAAACATCCTCTGGAGCCAGGCTGGGAGAGCTGGGGGGGCTCACCTGGAGGGGAGAAGCTCCAGGGAGAGCTCAGAGCCCCTGCCAGGGCCTGAAGGGGCTCCAGGAGAGCTGGAGAGGGGCTGGGGACAAGGAATGGAGGGACAGGACACAGGGAATGGCTTCCCACTGCCAGAGGGCAGGGCTGGATGGGAGATTGGGGTATTGGGAAGGAATGCAGGGGCTGTGGCTGCCTCTGGATCCCTGGAAATGTCCAAGGCCAGGCTGGACCCTGGGACAGTGAGAGGTGTCCCTGCCATGGCAAGGGTGGCCCGGGATGGGATTTAAGGTCCTTCCAACCCAACCCAGCCTGGGATTCTCTCTTGGAAGCTGATGGCAGACCCAGGGGACAAGGAGACACCAGGAATTTTGTAACACCTGACGGCTCCGAGGCGAGTTGTCCAAGCCTGGTGAATGTTTCCCCTTTCCCCTTCATTTTCCCGTGACAAACGTTCCTCTCCTGTTTCCCGAGGCAATCCGAGCCCGGCGGCACACGGGAAGGAGGATGTGCCAGCCTGGGAATGCCGTCTGCCGGCTGCTCCCTGCCCCACCTCCCTCCCATCCCGCAGGAATTCCGCGGAGCGCGCTCTGCCTTAGCCCAGCTCGTTTGGCCAGGGAAAAGGTTCTTTTTGGGGCTCCGTTTTCCCCGGGGATGCTGAGGGGTCCCCAGCTGCACCGAGGAGCTTTTCTGGGATTCTGAGGATTCTGAGCTGAGCCCAGCTCCTGCCGATCTGGAGGGGGCAGTGCCAGGCAAGGGACGGCTGGGGCAGCACCGGATCCCTCCTGGTGCCAAGAGGATTTTCCCAAGCAGATTTTTTTAACCTTTTCCCATTCTCTCCTTTCTCCACATGCACTTTTCCCTGGAATAACACATTTCTGCGTTACCTGAGAGCGTGTTTTTCCCACCTGAGAGCCACGAAGGGGAGGAAAGGACGGGGTGACTCTTTGGAAAGACACTGGGAACATCCTCCTTTTATTTCCCTGGATTTGCTGCTCGTTCTCAGGCAGTGCTGAGCGGGACACTGCAGCGACCCAGAGCCCCGAAATTCCTTTTCTGCCTGTGGAAACCTGGGATATCAGCGGCTCTTGGAGCAGCTCTGAAGCTGCAGGAGGGCAGTGGATCCATCCCTGCCCTGGAT
>WAAE01013312.1:0-34876 GCA_013400495.1 Nicator chloris
GATATTTTTTCATTTTGAAGATTGCAAGTGAGGGTTTCAGGTCACTAGAATAATAAAAGTTAAAGATGGAAAATACCTATTAGATCATAACATCCATCCCTATGAATAAAAGGACTGTACCTTAGTGTTCACTGAATGCTTAATGCTACGTATGTCTCATAAGCTGACTTTGAATCAGGCCTTGTAAAAGGCTGTTAAATCAGCCTTCGTTACTAGAAAACCCAGTTACAAGTGTTTGCTCAATTCCATACCACTATTCCTAACATACCACTCTCTTCCTTCTTGTATTTACCCCAGGCCACTTCCTCATCCATGTAGATTCTGCATGTTCTTCATTTAATTAGTCTTTTCCTCATTTAAGCCTTTTGCTGCCAAGTTTCATTCCCTCCACCCAGGCTGTCTCTTTTTCTAATTCTCTTGCTTCTGCTCCCTTGATACCTTTCCTCCATTCCATTAATAAGGCCTCAGCAATCTCATTTGCCTTGCCTTTTCCTCTCTCCAAGCAATCCCCCCTTCCAATCTCCCACTAGACAGCAGCCACACAGAAGTACACCAGCAACTGCAACCATTTAACTGTGTATCATTGTCCTCACCCTTTTTCAACAGCTCTTTTTGGCATCAATCATATAGTTCTGGAGTGCTTGACCTGGCACAAAGCACTCAATGCATCTTTTGTAGCATCAGCATCCAAATCTGCCAACTGTACCACCTGCAGCTGTTGTCTGGCTTTGCTACTTTGAAACCATCTCCAGTCATTAAATACTGGTGTTTCAAATGTTTCTCTCCGCATTAGGATGGATCTTGTTTAGCTTTCCACCCACATGGAACCTCTCTGCTCTCCTTTTATTTTCCATGTGTTCTGCTGTTTGGAATCTCTTCAAATTCTGTGTCTTCAGCCCACTTCATTAACATGTCTTTCACTCTTCTTCCAGACCATTAAAATTGCACCTCGAATATTCACTAAGCATAACATCACCTAACATATCTTGCTAACAGCCACTAAAAAGTTCTTTAAAAGTTCTCTGCTTTTAGGAATTTCTAGTAAAGAGACACTACCTAAGCTTTATCTCAAAATGTAAATAAGCTTCTCCTGCCCTGGGGTGTCTTAAACTCTCATTAAAAAAAAAAAAAAAAGAAAAAAAAAAAAAGAAGAAAAAAAAAAGGCTGCATGCATGCTAGGAATATTAAGGAGGAAAAGACAGTGAGCTGGGCTTTACATCTCTCCAGATTCAGTTTTTTGTAAGAGTAAACGAACTTCCAGATAATAAGAGCTCACCTCTCAAGAGGTGAATATGTAATGTAGTTTCTTTTTCCAACTTTCCATGTAACTGTGTTAGACGCTTTTTTACCTCCAGAACAATTCCTTGTCTATACAAAGAACTCTAACAAAGTTAAAGATACTTTTAATAAGGGTCTAAGTCAGGAATATAAACAGAAGAAAGAAACCTCACTTTCTTTTTATTTCCTTGAAACTCAAGTATTAGCTTCTCTGACCCCTCCAACATTTAATCTTAAATTTCAGGATTTCTTATTCAGTGTATCCTTGAGACATTAAAGCAAAGAATAAACTTCCAACTTTGCTCAAGTTTCACATTCCTTTAAGTTATAATTAATGCCTGATTGGCTGTTTAGTCCAATACACTAAAGAGAAGAATTGTTTGCAAATTTTAACTACTGTAGAATTTTGATCAGCTTTATATGCTGCATATTTACCATGTCCAGTTCAAAGTAAATAACGCTGTTCTAGATACTATGATGTGGACTGAAAAGAAAGATTCCCTATGTAATTCTCCTGCTTTAGCACAGACTCAGGTTATTCAGCAAAGTTACTGTTGTAATTTCTGTTTATAAATTTAAGGATGCAACACATAGGAAGTGTATTTATCAAAGGAAAAAAAAATCTGACACCATAACAAAAACAAACAAAGATAAACCTTATTCATAAGACATAACAATGAAAGTGTATTTGGTTCTTGTACTTGATCTCATCTTTAAAGATCACGTTTAAGTCCAAAGCTGGTGTTGGGAGGATGGGACAAAGATTTTAACAACAGTAGCACTCTTTTCTCAGAGTTATTTGTTAAAAATGAGAGTTGAGGTACTTATCATGCAAGGGACAGAAACTAGGGAGTCCTCTCAGCTCTACTGCCACAGTCCACAACCTCCAGAGATGCAGCCATCTGGTACACTTACATGAAGTTTTTCCTAGGCAGCTAATTATTAGTGAACAACATTTATTTTCTTTTGGAAACCTAAGAATTTTATGAAATAGTGTTTTTTGTATTTTTGTATTCTAAAACATACAGTTTTACCTTGCATTAGGCAAGCCAAGCTGTTCTCCCATTACACAGAAAACGTATGGATAAGATTTTCTGCTCAAACAGGAACAACTGTCTCCTGTGTATCTACCCACTGGTTCTTGCAGGCTGAACAAAATCAATTGAAAAAAGCACTTCAGCTAAGCCTTACCTTGCTGTGGACATTCCAACTGTCAAGTGTTACATTAAATAGAGCCTTTAGTGCCTCAATGGCACAATCTGTCTCTTGCAAAGATAGAGGAGGCCTGTCACGATCTTCTGCTGCTTTATATTCTTCTGTCCATCTTACACTCAAGGAACTCTCCAAAGCCTGAGTCAAAACTTGCACCCCTTGTAGCTCCTGACGCAACTGTGCTCTAATATCTGTGTGCAGAAGTGACAGGAGGAAGAGGAGACGCAAATCAAAGCATTTAATGTCATCAACCAGCTGCCGGTCCTTACATTCCTGCAGAAGATTGCAGAGCATCGCTGCAAGATTCAGTTCCAAACTGAGCTTCTGTGCAACTGAACTATTAAAAATTATGTTACAGAGGCATTTTAAGGCTTCTACTATCACAGGAAATTCAGATACTCTCTCCAGAGGATCTTCCACAGTGTCCAGCTTTGCTAGCTTCATAAGGATCTGCATGTTCCTCTTTGTGGTGACAGGCACTAAAACCTTCTTGTCTCTGGACAGAATCCGGAGGGCCTCCAGGCAGGCAACTTGACATGAAGTTTTTGTGTCTTTTTCAAGGATGTTTAGAATTCCCTCACACAGTTTCTAGGCAAACACAACAAAGAAAAAGGGAACAGTTTTAGTGTCGAAATATTGGTGGCAATAAGAAACTACTTTGCTAAGCTTCCATATAACTTTTGAAGTTTTTATCTGACTTGAGAATCTAGGTATTCCACATTAGCGCTTCAAAACATGAACTGTTACCAAAGGCCTCCAGAGAGCACCAAAAGCAGCTTTCGTCATGGACACAAACCAAATACATCAAGATTGGCAAAAGCATTAAGCAAAAATGGCTGCTGTTACCCACTGCTGCCAGTTACAGGATCAGGACTAAAAACTCCAAAAGAATAACAAAGCTAGAGAGAAGTGAAAGTTTTTACAAATATGTCAAACTACAATAGTCACACCTACAGCACCTGCAGAATTTTAAGTTAAGGTAAGGTTGTTTCAGTCAGGAGGCTGGGAGAAAAAGAAACCAAAATAACTGCTACTTAACATACAAGGATTAGTACTCCATGTTTCGTAACAGCTGTAATTTGTGTGGCCACTTCAACCTAATTGATAGACTTCTCCCATGATAAGTACAACTCTCAGAAATAACACCTCTGACACAGAAACATAATGCAGCTTTACTTGAAGGCAGACTGTCACAGTTTTACCAAACCAGCAAAGCTTCTGCTTTATCAACACATTGTTCTTGATGTCAAAACAGTTCACGGGTTCCTTATACCAGGACTGCAAGGGTAAATAATCACATAAATGCAGCATGAGAAAATACAACAATCCAATAATCTGCAGGTCAGAACAGTGACACCTGAATTACAGAAGTATTATCTTTTGTAAGACAGAAATGGACAATCAATCAATCAAACATGAGAAAATAGAGGCCAGAAGAGATTGCTTGATGTAAGACGACTCCAATGGGTTTTTATGTCTTATGCTCAAGACAGCACTACGACTCATGGGTACTAGAGTCAGAAGCATAGTCACAAAGAAGTTCTCAATACAACAGAAACTGCACTGTACCTCCTAGGACACAGTTCCTCCACACTCCTCTCCTCTCCAGCTTGGTGTCTTGACCATCAACATGAATAAATTACAAAGAAGCCAGAGCAGCCACTGAGTGGAAGAGCCCTAGTGCAAGAAGTCTACTTAGGACCCAAAATTCACAGTGATCTCAGGCAGTCTGTGTCAAGGAAGTGATTACAAAAAGGATAGGAATACTAGTAAAGTATAAAATGGTTCTTGGGGAATGGTCTCTGGAATTCCACTTTTCATAATCACCACCACAATGAAAAGGTGAGGAGAACAGCAACCCATGACCCCGACACAAAGTTCAAAACAGAAGTTCCACTTGGGACATCTAAGCCAATGTTATTACTGTGATGACTTACAACTAAAGCCAAAATAAAAAAAAAATAACAAAACCAACAACAAACATTAAGTCTAAAGCACATCTAGAACAGCTACTCCAGAAGAATATGGGCGAAAACAACAGAAGACTTCAACCTCTTTTAGCTTCAACAATGTTAAAAGAAAATCTGTAAAAAAAGTCAAACAGTAGGAACTCACAATATGATTTCTAGTGTGCCTGTCCCGGAGTTAAGCCCACCCAAAAGCATCAGCCAGGCAACCAAAATACTTGACTGCATTTCCACAGCCCTGCCTAGACTAATCCAGTACGAGTTTGGAAACAAGGAGTGAGCCCCATCTTTTACCACATAGGCAACATAAGAAATCTTTATCAGAGTATTAGAGACACTACAACACGATAAACTCCACATGTGACCACCTGTACAGGCATATAGGTACTTACTGTGGCTGGAAAAAGATACTCAAGTACAGAGTTCTCAGAATTCTTCACCACTAACCTAATGCTGCACACACAGATGTGCACAACTCCCTGACTTAAGCATGGTATGCTAGACTTGCATGAAATGTTTCTGAAAGTGGCATCTTTGAAGTGTTTTTAAAAATGCCCAAAACAAATGACCAGTCCAGACCCACAGTCAAATTAGTCACAGCTCAACTTCTAACCTTTCTTTCTAACCTTTCTATTGCTGAGAGTTTTCCATACAATTAACTCTGCTCTGCAAGCTGAAGTGGGGAGTCTGTTTGGTTTTGAGGAATAACACATAACTGAACAGTCAGTTCACAGAACTTCAGAAAAATGCTAGTTTGTTCTGTGTTTAAGCACTTTTCAACTAGACTTAGCAGTTACTGTCTTCCTTGTTGGTAATAGTTGCTACAAGGTGATCTGTAACAATTTATCCAGATTCTGAACACTCATTTGATTACAAAGAGATCAAGCCGCTCAAATTCTGACTTGATTTTTTTTTCCATAAGTTTTACCCACCTGCTGCTATGGAAGTGTCACTGCAAAATGTCAAAAGTACTGCAGGAGGGATCCCAAAGGGCACCAACCTCCTACTGACTTGCTATGAGAGGTGAAGTCTAACCTTCCTTCTCTGAACAGCAAATGACATGCAATTTAGTTCAAAAACATAAAATCATCTCTTGGCTTCAAATCTTAGTGAAATGCAGTACCAGAAGAGTCTTAGGCTCTGAATAGTCGTACTAAAAATAGATATTAAATGGGACTTTTTTTCTTTTGAGATTTAGCAACCTGTTTACAACTTAACTGTTGACAAAGTTCTCAGGGAGCCATCAAGAGTGATTTTAGAGGAATCAGCAATCAGTTAGGATATCTATGACACTGAACCACTGCTGGCTGATCTCAAGAGCCATCAGCAGCTCAGGAAAAGCTAGAGTATCTGATTATAATTGCAGAGCTATCCATGGAAAGATTCACCCCATTAGGAAATTGCCTTGGAGACAACTAAAACCAAATGCCACACTGCACATTCATATCTTCTGTTGTGGCCCCAATAGTACAAGGGAAATGATGCACAGAGAGAAGAGAAACAGGAAGAGATGTGACCACAACAACATTATTATGCTTTTTATTTTCTTTAGGTGGTGCTCTTTCTACCACCATGCAGGCCATTAGCATGCCGTAAACTGAGGGGCACAGATTTCATTTATGTGGTTGGAAATGAAAGCAAGTGAAAATTCAGACAGGAAGGTACCTCCTTCTTCCACAACATGTACGATGACAGTTTCAGGGGCTTTGTTGCTACCCTTTAGGTCACCGCAAGATTTTAACATTTCTTTTTTTGGGGTCCTATCCTTTCAACATCCAGATAACATTTTGACTTTCATCAGCCATGCTACAGCAAGAAGTGTTTTTCATCTACTTTTTCCAAAGACTCAAGGCAGTTTCTAGTTTTAACTTTTTTTTTATTGTAAAATCCACTCATTTCTCTGAAACTCAAGATTTCTCAGCTTTTGTGCTAATACTAAGATTAACACAGAACAATGCACACCATTCCTTTTGTCTATGCTGTAGTGTTAAATCTTGTGTTAAAACAGGAAGGCCAGAAAAACCCATTTGTCATCTTGTTTTGACAAATAAACTATTAACCTATTTTGGTCCTTTATCTTGAGAGCATAAAGTCTTGATGCTAAGAAGCAACACAGCCCAGTAGAAAAAAGATCTCTCCTGAGATACAAGACACCAGTGTTTTCCCCCTTGCTCAGCCACAGACCTGCTTTGTGGCTTTGGGCCAACATAATTTCTTTATTTCCATTATCTTCCACTATCTTTGTTCGCAGGCTGATTAGGCTGGGGGAGGGGAAGGACAGGAGAGCATAACTCTTCAGTTTCTGTGTTTAAGTGTCTATTAGGTTTCAGAGCTAAGCATCCACAGCAGTGAGAAAGTAAGCCCAAGAATACTTGAAATATTGAATATATTGAATATATTGAATACTTGAATACTTGTAACTTGTTAGTTACAACTTTCATTTCTCAGGAAGTCAAGCCAACATTTACATAACATGTAACATCAAGTGTGCTGAGTAACAGGACAATTAGATAACCTCCCCTGAGAAGGCCGAGCCAGATTTTTGCCCAGTCTTTGTGCACAGATGTGGGTGGGGAGGGAAGGTGTATACTTGCACTCCTTGAGGATTCAGCCTGCTTTATTTTGAGCCTGCACTGACAGCACGAGGTTGGCTGTTTGGCAGGAGCCTGCAGCTCTGACATGGCACGGCTCCCAGCTGAAGGTTTGAACATGTGACAGCACAACAGTTGTGCAGGTGAGGTGAGGAGCACACTGAGCAACCCCTGTTGTCAGAACTGGTGGATTAAACACTTGCTTCAGAGTCACAGAAAGGTGAAATCCTGTGTAGCTGCACTCACAGCAGCCCCTGCTCACCTCACTGGACAGGGAGAGGGAGAACCCTTTTATCCTCTGTAATCCCATGGTGAAAGAAGGATGTTAAAAGGAGAGATGGGTTTCATGAACCTTAAGAGGTTTCAGTAAAAGCTGAAAAATGCTGGATAGGAATGGACAAGACCAGAGGGAATTAGAACAAATGCTCAGTATTAATGAAGGATACTTTGTACTTTTTTCCTCTTGCAGACTGGTACTCCCTTAAGGGGTTTTGGTGAAGTCAGAACAGTAACAACAGCAACTAATACTAAGATCCCACACAGAGTGCCCACAGGAGAACCTAAGCTTAATATTTTTATAGGACACTCGCTAGTAGACTTTAAAAGCTTGCCCCAAATTTACTGAGGAGAAAAACTGTGCCTTGGTGCCTGCAAGAACCTTCAGACCACCCTGAAACCTCATAGCATCAACAGAATTAAGAATGAGGTTCTTCTTAGATCATGACAGCATCCTGCTCCATCAACATACTTCACTCCTTCCATCCTTCCAGAGTGAAAATATGGTACTGTCCACAGACTTGGAGAATCTCCCCACATCATGAATTTAACTGGTAGAGAAAGTCCCACAATACATTTGATATGATTTACCACCAGCTATCTCAACATCTTGAAAACACTCAGTGATGCAAGGGGAAAAGACTGTTTTAATGATTTTCTTCCTACTGACTTTTAGATCCATCATGTTCAAATTGAACCTGGACAGTAACTCAAGAACACTGGTCTCAAATTCTGAAGATTTCTATTAAGAGACCCAACACAGTTAGCTGGACCTAATACAGCAGAAATCAGATGCTGCAAATACAACAAAAGATGAAGCAGACAGAAAGGCATGTAGCTGAAGAGGAAACAGTTCAGTCATGTCAGGTAAGAATATGGCTTGTAAGTTATATTCTTACATTTGGCTACTGCCTCCCTTTTTCCCCCTTCCTCTTCCAAACTCAGTGCCTTCATCCAAATTAAAAAGCCTTACTTGCCATCTTGGACAGACTCACTTCATCTGTTTTATCACAGCAAATGGTGCTGTGGCAACTTCCAGCTGTGCAGTGCTACGACCAACCAGGCAATCAGTGCTGAGACATTTCCAGGGCACAAACAGTACTGTAATTTTCTTACCATTTCAAGTCTGTAAACAGCACAAATGTGTTGCTACTTCAGAAGCAGTATTTGGCCCCAATAAAGTATAAATCATGGAGAGCAAAGCTATTAAATAAGGATCAAGTGGATCAAAAAACCCTCTCCTTTTTGTATTAGAATGTGAGCTTGAGCTGAAGCACCTGCTGTGCCACAGAGAGGGAGACAATACACCTTGACAACTCTCCAAGGTGATTGCCTGGTCAAGTTAATAGATATTACTTTTCTGGAGTGGATTCCAGAAGAGACCTAAAGAACCAACTGACTGTCTCAACCATGCCATGGTGCTGTGAAGTACTGCAGTTCTGAAGACTCAACTTTCCCCCCAAAACACCGTCAACAACTTCTTGACTGCTTGAGACAAATATTTTAGATAGATTTCTAAGAGCTCGTTAAGCTCCTCAGAAACAACATCACTGCCTTAATTTCAGCTGCTATTCCAGAACACATTTACTTCTGGTTGGCAATTTTTATACTGTTTATACACAGAAACTGAAAACAGGCTTCCAGAAATTCATTTTTTTATTAGTATATAACAAGAAAGATTGGCACTGCCTTTACATACATGTTATCTGAGTGGATCTTACAGTACAACACAGATTGCCATCTGATTTATAGCCAGAACACTCACCACAGATAGGCCAAGGCAGACACATACATCATTAAACAAACAACCAGGACAAATACAAGGACAGCTCACATTACAATCTTGTGTTTTTATCATCCTGTGATGTATCACAGTCCTGTGACTATGTCCAGATGGACGAGCTTGATAGCATTACCTCTCTTCCTGTGTTCTAGAGGACACAACCTACTATCCTCTGGGAATTCAGTATCACAAACTCACTGCTGATTTAGTTAGGTTATAGCCTCCAAGCATCATGCTTTGGTAGTCATATATCACTGCAGAACAATTTACTCAGTCCAACTGACCCAGTTTCTAGTCAAGCCATAGTTTTGGCCTTTCTATCTTTTGTATTTTCAGCATGTCACTGGTGTGTATGGGTTGCTTAAAAAAAAAATCCTTACACTGTATAACTTACATTCACCTCTCCAAACTCATTGTCTTTATTTGGCTTTTGCCAATTTGGCTTCTGCTCTCTTCTCCTTTCCTGTGTTCTGTAGCTGGCAATCAATTTCTCAGACTAGACATTTACTCATTGGCAATGTAAAAAGGGATGGTGAGGGAACAGAGGTAAGAACACCAAGTCCAGATCCCAGCTGAGTTCTTCTACAGATCAGAAAGGACACACACAGTCCATCACCACATCACCGAGCGTCAGCTTCGAGTAAAGCCATAGCCAATGCAAAGCTAAGAGGTCTTTGAGTCCCCTGTGTAACAAGGAATTGCAACTGAAGATTACAGTATAAACAACTGATGGGATTGCAAATGCAAAAGACTGACAGACTTATCATCCCACCCATTCCTACCAGAAAAAAAAAAAAACCTTAAAATATTTAGATTCAGCATAAGATCACGGAATGAAACGATGTGTGTCCAATTTCAGACAAGCTATCCCAGTAGGAACCTTGCAATTCTGATTTCAAGCTTTGAGTTTATTCCAGAAATAGCAGAAACATACAGCCTCATTCACTAATGAACATTTTCTGAATAAATATGCAAATCAGCCCCAAAGCTAATTACACAACAGAAAGGAAGGGGCTTGTTATTACATATTACACCCTAAAAATAACAACAGGGGAAAAAAATTTCCATGTCTAAGCTTAAAATGCGAGGCTGTGGATGGATCCCAAGGGATGTGTTAGGCCCTGCCACACCTGGACAGCTCAATTCACATTTCCCAGCTTTGACACCTGACATGCACCTACCACATCTCACTGATTACAAGCATCTTTGGAATAATAGGCTTCTGCAATCCTGTCTTCCTTACAGCTTAACAGATTTCTTTCCTACTTATCCCTTCATCTTAATCCCTAGTGTTCTTTAAGCATCTCACATATAGACAAGAAATACATCTGTCATATTCTCACCTGCTGAGAAGAGAGAAAATTGAAAAATCTATTGCAAAATTTTACCTCAGTAGATACAAAAGAGTATCTTTACCCTTATTC
The DNA here is from genome assembly GCA_013400495.1 of Nicator chloris. Taxonomy (NCBI): domain Eukaryota; kingdom Metazoa; phylum Chordata; class Aves; order Passeriformes; family Pycnonotidae; genus Nicator; species Nicator chloris. The sequence continues at coordinate 10,532 of WAAE01013312.1, forward strand.
CTCCACCTCATCTCAAATCCATACCCAGTAAAATAATTTATAGGCTTTTCTGTAACTACTTTCATTCAAGACTGGGGGCTTTGCTAGGGGAATTTCTCTAGAAGAAAAAAAAAAAGGGAATGTGTAGTTGTCATGTCTCTTGGACTGAAAAAGCAAAAATTAAAATATAACTTTATACTCATTGCTTGCACCATTTCAGAATGGCAACTAAGGTAAGAGACTGCCTTTACTCTTATATTTCTACATTGAGAGCTACATCTACAGCTCAACAGCCCATTACACTCACCTTTCTTTTGTCTTCATCTGCAGGGTCAAACCTGAAAGTGGCCCGATTCTGTAGGTAAAAACAAGAGTTTGTGTTTGTTACATTTACAGCAGCTGCTGAGGATCTAATACTCGCAAAACTATTCAAAATTTCAGGGGTCTGGTTAAACCCAGCCTCAGATAAAGAGGCTACAACCATGTCATCCTTTTCCCATCCTCCCCAACAGCAAAAGCTTCAGTAAGTGACTCCAATGAAGAGTTTCACAATTACTGCTGGCATAGAGCAAGCTTTTATCTGTAGGATGTGAGTCAACCACCTCACACATGGCACTTGACAGGGTGAAAAATGAGAGAGTTGCCTTGTGTTTTACACATACCTCATTACCCAGGTTCTTCCCCAAGCAGATCTTGCTTATAAGCTTTTGACTGCTCTGACTGTTCCAAACCAGAACCACCACAGCATCACCTTGCCCAGAAAACAAGTAGTACAAATCAAATAAGCCTTGCTACAAAAACAACCAGTTTCTGTGTTCTGGCAGCTTCCAAAACACTTTACCAAGGTATTTGTTTCTCCGGTACAGTTAAACACAAAATAGACATGGTCTAACAACAAGTCCTTATTTTTTTATTAAACACTTCAAATAGCATTTGGGTATCAAATAGCAATTGGGTCTAGTTCTATATTAGTATCCTGAAGAACGCTACTAGTGAAATATTACTCATATGGCAAAAGTTATGCTGCCAGACAAAGAAAATAGCACTAATACCAGACAGTTCTCTTAACATTTTAAAACTTCCAATCTAAATGATCAAGCATGATGAACACCTTCCAAAAATCTAAAAATCTCGGTTTCTACTTCCAATAAGCAACTTGCTACATCATGCAAGTGACTGGAAAACAAAAGTGACTTTCCATAGCACATTCATGGGCCTTCTTACCTTTCATGACCCAAGTTCACAATTACACAGAAAGGCCTTGGACATCTACCCAAGCACCAAAGGTTACCAACATCAGTCAGAGCCTTGAGGATGGCAGGAAAATCATTCCTTTCCTCTTGCAATGGTAGGCACATAATCCCCTTTCTCTGTCTCACAGGGATCCCAACTGGACCACAGGAGTTCAGCAACACGCAAATCAAGAGCAAGTGACCATTAAATGATGAGCAATTAACCAAGAGAATGCAACCTTCATGTTTGCACATGAACATTTTTGGAAATTTACAAAAGCAATGTAGCGAGAACAAGCCTAAGCAGTAGAGGAACAGAGATTTGGAATAATCACTGCAAATGGGACAGGACAGAGAAGCACCAACAGACCTATTCATTTCTCTCATTATGGTTATTCTATAAGCACCTGCACCTTGGAGCTACACTTGATCCATCTTTTCTTCTCAATTAAAACATATTTAATTTGTTGTTTGGAAAAAAAAAAACTAAGGAAACCTAAAGCTCTGGAACCTGGAGTACTCTGCCCAGCCTTTGCTACCCCATCGACAAAGTGTCAGTAACAAAGTGTACAAAAAAGAGATGGAGGAAATATGATTTAAAAGTTTGAACAAGACTACAAGTACTACAACGCAGTAAGAGCAATGTCATACTGAGACAGCATTAAAGTTTCTCGTTCCACTCCAAAAGAAGTATTTAGTTATACATTTAACTCCAGGACTTCATGCAAATACTTGAAATGTCAGAATAGAAGCTGCACAAGCTCTCACTCCGTCCTTGAGAACTCAACTAAAGCTTAAATAATTCATCTGGGAAAGCTGCTGAGAAGGCATAAAATCCAGTACAGCAAAATTAAGAAATTATGCTTGTGTATGCTTTTTGACAGAACACATTTAACATAGGGTCATTTTGAAGAGCAAGGATGGAGACAAAAGGTTCCTTCAATCAGAATCCTTCCTCTCTACCTTAGAGGTCAGCAAGTTAAAACAGATGTGTCTCATGAACTCCTGGTCTACCAGTCCTTCAGAGAAAGTGCCCTGCACTGCATCAATCTCTACCTTTGAATTTCATGTGCACAAAGGCAGCCTACGTCAAGACGTTACTCTAGATTCTTCTACAAGCCCAAGTCTGAGTGAAGAAATCAGTTACTGCCATTGTTAGATGTAAAACATACTGCACTTAAGACAGCAAATTTCAAGACACATTTTGGAGGCTGAAGAATACCCACATCACATCCACATTCATTTGGCTTCTCCCCTAATCACAAAGCTATGTAACTAAAAATCTGAATGTTCGTTCCTATAACAGATTCCTAATTTCAGTCAATAATCAGTTCAACATGACTGCATTTAAATTACAGCCAAAGCCAAACTCAGTCAGCACCAGCTTTAGAGACTTGTGTACCAGTCACACAAGCACATATACAAAGGGCAGACGCCTGATGGATTGAGATGTACTCTTTCAGAATGGACTGTACTGCTCTACTACAATCTAAGTGTCACAACGCCCCTAGCAGAAGGGGTGAGGAATATAAAATCCACCCAACATCTATTTTCACTCTGATTTTCACCTCTCTACATCAGCAGGAAACCTCTTCACTTCTTGACTGAACATACCCATATCAGACTGCAACAGCAGTAGACTCTTACTAATTTTTCACACCTACCAGCATTAAAAGCTCAACCTTTTCTAAGCTGTCTTCCCCTTTCCCTTTGCTTGGCCAGAAACACGGAAAAATGAAGCGAGGTCTGTCAGGCCATTTCACACACACCCCCTGCCCCTGCACACTGCCACGCTCACTGTCCAGGCGATGGAAAGCCCTCTCTATTCCCGTGACAAAGGGCTGCCCACAAAGCGCAGCACCTCAGGCAGGTGAGCAGATACCAAGAGACTTCAGTGTTGTTGTGTCCAGCCCCTGCCCAGCGGTATACGTAGGTTAAAAGACTTGTGAGGCAAACGTACGCTATCAAATAGCTCCTTTTACAGCCCGATCACCGATAACCCACACTACCCATGGGGCGCGTAGAACGCAAGACCGAAGGTGCCGGGCGCCGAGCCTGGCAATGGGCTTTGTGCTCCCTTGAAGTCTGCTTTCCTCTGGACACTGCCTTGGCTCTCCGCCCCGGCAGTACCGCGGTGCCCTGCACGGCCTGCGGGCGGGGAGAGCACGGGAAGGGCGGGAGGCCGGGAGGCTGCGCCGGGCAGGGGCTGTGGGGGTCAGGGAGTATGGCGTTGAAGCGGTAGCGCTGGGGACCCGCCGCAGAGCCCAGCCCGGGGGGACCAGAACGACGCTGGCGGTGCTGCCGACGGGGGGCGCGGCGGGGCGGCGACACCGCCGGTGGAGCGGCGCAGAGGGGAGGGGGATGGGACCCGTTACCTCCTCGTTGTACCGCGCCAGGACGCGCTCCACCTCCTCGGCACCACCANCTCGGCGCCGCCGGCAGCGGCCGCGCCCCGCCCGCGTGCCCCGCGCCCCCTGACGCGCCCGACGCTCCCCGAGGAAGCCGCCCGGACTGGCAGACAGCGTCCGCGCGCCATTGGCTGGAGGGGCCGGCGGCGCGCAGCCCGAGCCTCCTATTGGCTGTCGTCCCTCCGGCCGGCAGTTGCGGAGGGAGGACTCCATCTCCCAGCATGCCGAACAGCGCGGCGCGCTGGGCTTTATTGCCGCGGGGCGCGATGGGTGCTGGAGTCCGTGCCCACAGCGCCGAGAGCTCCCGCAGAGACGAGCGGCGGTAGCGCGCTCTCGGTTTGCTCGGCGGCACAGGACACTGCCCGGCACATCCCTCCCTCCTCCTCAGGCTTGCCCGATTGTGTGCTCTCTGCGACCTGCCCTGTGCACACCGTGGCTGTCACAAGGCGAAGGGCTGCCACATCCGGGGCTGGCCGCTTTTTCTTAAGCTTTTAGGTCATTGGGCTCCCGCCGCGGGCGAAGTCTGTGTGGGTTCCCGGAAGCGAGGCTTCGCCACGGCGTCTGGCAGCAAAACCAACCCCGTTTTTCTCAGGTCTAATCCACCGGAGCAATGGTGGTACGCGAAAATTCTCAGTTTTGTTCAGGAGGTGGCAGGAGGGGTGGGCTGCATCGGCAGAGTCGGGCAAAGATGAACCGTGTATGTAAAGGTTTTGCAAGATCGTGGATTTAAACTACACCGAGCAGATACACAATATTTCCATACTCAAGGTGCCCTATAATCGAAATTCATTGTCCAGATAACAGAAAATTATATATTGAAGTTAACAAAGAAACGTCCCAAACATGTTCATACGGAGCCGTGGCCGATCTCTCTTTGAAATCTTTATTCCTTCAATTCAGGAATCCGTGAGGAAGAGAAACCTTTCTGCGAGAAAGGGAAGCCTTTCATCTCACAAATGACCAGTTCCAGAGTGGAAAACGCCAGGGAGGTTGCACCTGCAATGGACAGGGCCCAGAGGCGATCAGATGTGACGGTGCATGTCTGCAGTGTGTAAGATGCAGATGCAAACCAGAACCTGAATTTCCTCCTTAGGGGTTTTTTTGCCACAATAACTGAGATGTAAATCCAGAACAGCACAGCCACTGGACTGCAAGGAGTCACAAAATCCAGCCATCCGGTGTGCAGCCATTTCGTCTGAGTCAGATCCATCTGTGAACTAATGCAGCTTTGGGGAGAAACCCAGTGAAAAGTCTTTTGCTTGTTAGATTTACAGCTCAATAATAAAGTATAAGCTTGCTTAGATTTACTTCACAGCACAGCAAAACACTCATTTTACTTGCACATAGCCAATTATTTTTTTTAATTACAAAACCTGAAAAAGGAAGATTAAGAAACTGTTACTGCCCTTTAAAGGCACATTGTTATTCATCATCAGCGCATTTTAGTTTCCACTTTATGTAGCATATGAAGGATTAGGATTTCAGTGAAAGAGAGGGACAGAATAAATTGCATCCTCTACCAAAGAACTGCCAGACCTTTTCAGATGGGTGCATACCATGAGCCCTTCCCATGTTAGTCAGCTTTATCTAAACCTTCCAAAGCAATGTCTGCCCCTGAATTTAATGTGTTTCAGGGTCGGTCACAACAGAATTGTGGGGCTGGGGAGGTCAGAGGCCATTTTTGTCAAAGGGTAGTGACCTTAGCAGCAAGAGGTAGCCTGACAAAAACAAGATTCATGCTACTGAATGGAGTTCTCACTGCTCTTCCCCCGCTGAGTCTTTTTTCTACCTGGTAATGAAAAATCTTGAAGAATTGTAGTGGATTTTTATAGACATACATATACATTTGTGTGTGTGTAGACTTATTTAAAAATATTAAATGTGTTATGTCAGTTATGCTGTAATATATAATATTAGCTTCTATTCTACTATATATATTATATATCTGTAATTTGTTGTATGTTTTAGCCCATGAAAAATATCACGTCTTTATAAAAATGTGTATTTGTTGTTAGGAAAAAAAGAGAATGTAAGCAAGAAATTAAAAAAAAAAAAGAAAAAAGGGAAAAGAAAAAGAAAAAATAGAAAAGAGAAGAAAGAGAAAGAAGAAAATAGGAAAAAATAACAGAAGAGAAACTGCAATTGAGACTGAATATTTCAGAATGTGGTATAAAAGTTTCTTCAGCAATATTTTCACAGTAACATATTTACTTTATATGCACATAAATGCATGGCTAGGCAAGAAACCCCAACTTTTAATTTCCATGGTCCAGGGAAAGGATTAAATAACAGCCTGCAGACTCTGACTCAGGAGGTTTGGCAGTTTGTACTGGGATGATTTAAGACTTTCTTGCCCTTCACCAGACATTCTGCCCAGAGGTTATGGTGCTTTCCCGAGCTGCTGCACACCCTGTGACCTGAAAGCTGCCATGGTTTGTGCTGCTGTGGTGGGGTCTGAGCTGCAGTGGCCCAAGGACTAGTCCTGCTTTCCCTTGTAGCTCTTCTCATACAGGTGGTGGCCTCTGTTTCATCGATCTATATACTGCCCCCCGTTAATGTCTACTTTAAATTTCAAAGTCCTCATCAGGAAGCAGCTCAAAGGTAGGTGGAAGTGCACATTCACACTCCTGAGGCATCAACACAAGTTTCTACATTAATGGGGAAAAAAAATGAAAAAAAAAGAAAGACGGTGGAGGGTTTTTTTGCAAAATTCTTTCCAAGCCCTGACTGACTGATGATGTTCTTGGCTCTTTTTTATGAGCAGCTTTGTGGTGCTGCTGTTGGTCAGAATTCCTTCTTCCAGGACACCCAGGATGTTGCAGTTCTCCACTCAGAAAGGTTTTATTATTTCTGGGTCTCACACTGTGTCCAGTATCCCTCCTCCTTCCTGAACAGTGTACCTGAGCTCTAGAAATCAGGGTAACAGGGTTGTCCCCAAAGGTGGTGAAGAATATGAAATATTTGTATGCTAAAATAGTCTCATTTTCTCCTCTCTTTCAGTCAATGGGGATTAGACTTCTTTTGGTTTAACAATTTACTGTGAGGAAGTGCTTCTGACTTCCGTTGAGTGGTGCTTGGGTTCACCTCCATCCTGATCGTTCCGAAGACCCAGCCTTGAGTTACTGGTCAGTTCTACCCAGAGACATCCCACCAAGGCATCTGGTCCTTGGAGGGACCATGGCAGGTCATGATCATCAGTCCATCAGGCAAGCGGAGGTGCATCACCCATTTGCCAGGAATTGTACCTGTTCTCGAGTCCTTCCTTGGATAAAAACATACCTGATGATAGCTAACATTTTTTGAAGGTCTGCAGCTTGTAGAAGTTTTTGTATTTAAGTAAATTTAACTGGCATCTATTTACTTTTACTTTTTTTTTATTTGGGTGTGAAAATCCCTCATATATCTTGCACAACTGTACAAATAACACTTATGTCCATTTTAGGCATAAACATGGTTATCGTCACACTGGGTGCTATCAAAGATTTTATTTACAAAACAATTACTAAAATGCCTGTTCTCATATTTCCATTTATTTATTTCTTACCCATAGGGTAATAGGTCCACCATAATTGCTTGGTGTGTTTTATAATACAGAAGAAAAAGCTATGTTAATAAAAACTAACAAAAACTCACAAATAGCTACAAATCTGACAGAAAATATCTAAGAAAAATTCTCCCCAAAATACAATACATTTTTCCACACATACACAGTACAGAATAACTTCAAAGGCACAGCTTTGAATTTTGCTTTTTTAGACGTATAGAGAATTATCACCACGTGAAGGAATTGAAAGAACAGTTTCATACCTGTCAATAGATAATTTAGTGAATAATCATGGTTGCATTTTCATTTTCTTTATATAATTGCTTCATATCATCATATTTAACATATGTGGCTCTGAATCCAAAATCTTCTCAGTCCCTAAGTCCCTTCTTACCTTGTCATTACTGACCAGAGAAGTTAGATTTTTCCAGATTGTGCAAACTCAACACGAATACATATATAACAAGAACAATAGTCAACTTAAGGCAGTGTATAATTCAATGCTACATGTCTTCTCTTTTGTAAAGATCAAACTTACTGGATCAACAGAAAGGTGCATCAATATACAAAGTTAGGTGTAAACTGAAACCTACAGCAACGTGTCCTTTTAAGGAACCAGATAGAGGAATTGATATGAGTAAGTGATGACTTGGCAGAATGGTTTTTAAGGAAGGCATTAAGAGCTGAAAAGAAGAACAGATGACGGAGTTTTGCTGAGGGTGAATTTCCTGTCTTTAATTCAAATTATAAATAGGTCCTGTTTCAGTACTTTTTCTTGTAAGACTCATTAACGTTTGTCAGTAAGAGAGGGGGTAAAAATGGCTCACTTAAACTGAGAGCACACAGGGTTGGCCCACAATTAAAAAAGGCACAGATCATCCCAAAAAGTGGTCTAGAACAGCACAAAAGTATTTCTCAGCTACAAGAACATTCAGTCATACTGGTCTGCAATCAGCCCACCTTAGGAACTACATTTATCTGCCCGGGATCTTTTCCATTTTCACCTCTCTTGAAGAACGTCCATGGAAAGTCCCACATGGCATGAAGTTTTTGTAACTCTTCTAAGTGTGTGGGCTTAGCTGATACCAGTCATCTTCATTTAGCCCAGCCTGTGGTGGCTTCCCCATTGATGTAGGCAAAGCCAGGAAAGTGTTGCATGTGCTCATACTCAGAATTCCTGCGTGTTGTCAAGGGCGTGTACATGTCACTGGAATTCCCGTATCTCGTGGAGTGCATGGAGGAGCTCGTGTAGCAGGAGTTGGCAGCTGGGACTTCTGGCCAGCGTGGAGTCACTGGTGTGGGATGCAGCCTGGGAGTACTGCTCATCAAACAGGGCTCCATTCTTGATGTTGGGCCATTGAAAGGGTACTACAATAAAAAAAAAAAAATTGAAGAATCATCTGCCACATACTTCATTTTAAAATAAGGGCTGGTGGTTTCACAGTTCTGTGTTAAAAAAGCCAAAATCATATGAGTTAGCAGCTATCCAACAACAAGGTATCATACTGAAGGTGAAATATCAGATAACCAGTGTCTGCTGTAAACCAGTTTCAGAGAAAGTTCCGCAAAAGAGTCAGTGATTTTAAATATTGAATTTAATTATCAAAGTGCTAGGTGTATCTGGGAGGAGAAAAATAGAATTAATTTTTTTTTCTCCCACTTTTACTCAAAAACTTGCTATTTACTGAAAATCAGAAAATAAAATGTCCCTGCTCTTCCACACTCAAGTGAGTTTTGAGGGAAGGAAACAAAAGAATCTTTATTTCTGGGAAGGTGTCTTCCCTTCAAAGTGTTCATAAGGCATCCTGACAGTTTCTGCAGGTGTGGTCTGGTCCTAGAGCCAGCAGCTAATTGGAGAAATTATGGAAAGAGGCAGACAGGAGAAGAATCCTTCTAGTCTCCAGCTGTTCACAGTGACACTTGGAAACTAGAAATCAATGAAGTTTGACAAATGGCTTCCACTAAGGAAGGACAAGATAGGAAGGAAAACAGAACAGCTTTTGCCCTCTGTAGTCACAAGCTGCCCTCTATAGTCACAAGCTGCCCAGCAAGAGAAAGTAAATTGTACTTATGAGGCCTTGCTTAGCATATATTTATCTTATTGCCTGTCCTGCAGGAGCAGATAGTGTGTGCTCTGTCTGAGGAACGGCTCTCCCTGTCTTGGCCCGTTATCCATGTGCATCACAGAGATGGTGAGGATCCCTGTTACTCTTGGCCAGCCATGTATCTTCAGAGCTTCTAGATTTTACATCTTTATACCTTTTCTGCAAAAAGTGTTGCATTTCAAATTTCTGTATCTTGGGTTGTTTGACACTGTGGTATTTCTTTAACTAGAAAGCTGTCACCAAAGTAGGACTATCACTTCTGATGCTGACAAACCTTGCAAGCTGCATGCCAAAGATTTCTATGGCTGCAAAACCCTTTCCTCACATTTTGGAGGCTTATGGAGAGAACAGCTGGAGTAGGTGTTCCTAGGAGGGAGGTGGCAGAGATTCCCAAGGGGTCTCATTACATTACTCCACTGTGGATGGGCCCAGGGTTATTCAGTTGCATCAGCAACCATTACATAAACCCAAGGCAATTGCAGGAGCGTCTCCATGAAGGGTTTGTGCTGTCTCCCTTCAAACCACAGCCAGGAAGGCAGCCCAGCCTTGGCAAACGTATTTGAACAGTTCATAAGCCTCAAACCTCAGGCAGCTCAGAGCCACACGCTGGCCACTCTTAACTAGAGAGGAGAAAATGAAGACTTTTTGACCAACATACTGTAGTCAGTGGTTTAGGGCATCCCTGTGTGTCCTGGGGAGACAGGCCAGTAGACAGATGAGAGCAAAGACATCAAAGGTGTTGTCTAGCTTGTACTTCTCATCACCAGACAGGCTGAATCTACCTGTGTCATCACAGCTGCTGAAATGGGATGTTAAACTGCAGCACCACCCTGGAACATTGACATTTCAACACTCTTCTGCTAATCCAGCTGCCAGAATAAGCTGTCCTGACAACACTGAGAACAGGTCTATACAACACCATCTAAATTTCCATCTGCACCCCTGAGAAAGTTTTTTCAGTAGGAAAGTTCAGCAGAGCTTACATACTGAGTGTAAAAAGCCTTATATTCCTTTGAAGGAGAATCAAGTTTTCAGACTTGATGGCTTTCCAAAAGCTTTAATTGAAGATGAGAACTTCCAATGACCAGCGACAATGAAACTCAAGCTTTGAAGCAATATGTGGCCCAAGCTGAAAACTTTCTTCTTTGTCTTCAGTAGTGTTTTACTTGATACCAGTTATGGTGGTCTCTATTACCCATTGATCTATACTTGAAATCACAGTAGATTCTTGTACTAAATAGTGTACTTACAACAGAGTTACTCTAGACTTCTGCCATATTACACCAGTGATTCTCTCGTCTTCTTACCAGTGAGATAATTGATCTGTTCTCTTGTTAACCATAACAGAAGTCTTTGCCGTCCTGACTCAGTGCAATTTTCCTTTGAGGTTTTGAAATGAAGGTTGTGACTTCTAACAGGGGAATTACTTGCTTTCATATCCCTTACAAATGCCAAGACAAATCTCTGTCTTCAGCCAGGATAATTTCCTGTCTGAAAATTTGTAGACTGCAAAAACGTTCACCTATCATCAAGAAGAAGAGAATTAACTCTGGGAATATTGTGGTGGGTCTCCTTGTTGTACACAGCTGTATGTGGGGAAGCCACATTGTCTTTTTGGTTGTTTGGAACCACAAAACTTGTGCTACTGAGCGAACGAAATCTTGGCTCCCAGAATGAACTTCAGGGTGCACCGGGAAAAGAAAGATCTTCCTCCTCCAATGTGCAGCCCAGAGGCCATGCTCAGGCTTACTGAGAAGGCAGGGGAATGGCTGTGCATGAGGGGACAGGATACAGTGTGCTGCTTTTCCTTCTCATCCAGCACACTCAATGCAGCTGTGTTTATGAATGTGTCATGAATGTAAAAAGAGTAATGGCTTGAAAATAACATGGACTCTAAATATCCAGTATTTTACAATAAATTCTGTTATGACTGAATGCAAGATGGAAAGTTTTGTAACAGTAGGTCAGCTAATCGCAAATGACTCAGTGGCTTCTTTTTCCCTACAGTGAAGAGACCATTGAAAGACAATATTTTTAAAGTACTCATTGGCCCCTGCCTGACTATTAACTCACCCAATGAAGCATCTATTCAGCCTTGTTGGAGTGTCCAAAGCAGAGCCATCTGGGCGGATGCCTGCCCATGCTGCCTGAATCACCTTTCACACTCTACATCCGGTTTAATGAAGAGTGCTTAAGCTGAATTCAAAACACTGGGGCCTAGTGATCTTTGCCAGATATAAAAGCGACATTTGTTGGAGGACTCTTGACAGGAAATTACCATTTTCTGGGTTGACTCACACTTGTTAATACTGCTGCCATTAGACCTAGACAAGAAGCCCTTTAAGCCTGTGAGACTTTGAGCAGATTATTGTTAAGGCCTTGCCCAAAAAAGTAAAATTAATTTCTTTTAGTATTATTTTAGAAAATACAATATTAAATATGTCTTCCCATGAAGTGAAGACTGAGTTTCTGCAGTGAAAGGATGGAGAATAATCTCTTTATCCTTATTTTAAACTCACCAACGAATTATACATGGAAGTGAAAGGTTTCAATGTCCAAACAGCAAAATATTTTCCTTATGAATGTGGCTCTGACTTTATATTGTATTAGTTCCCACTTTTGCTGAATGCTGTAAATTAATGTTGCGTATTAGCCACTACTTTGATTTGCTAATAACACATACCAGAAACTACTGAATTGTGGAGAGCTGGCTATAAATTAATTTCATTAAAATATACTTAAATCTTATAAAATGGCATAATTGAAACTTTTGATTAATTGCATCTTTGTAACCCTTAATCTGATGCTTTTCTCCACAAATTGAATCTTATTGAATCTGTTAATAAGGCTGAGTGAAACTTTGAAGTCCATCTAAGTGATTTTGCTACTTTTGGGAGTGGCATTTGGAGCCTTTGGAAAATGCTATTTGTAATTATCTCAGAAGAAGTTTAGACATCTGTTTCCTGTTGCATTCAATGCATAATTACTTCAATTACATGCTAACAGTCTCAAGGCCCTTATGAAGCCATACAGTTGGGAACAATGACTCTTACTGCATGGGTGGGATTTGGGCAGTATTTTTGTCTTTCTGTCATTACCAGCTGTTTGATGACAGAGTGGTTATTGGGTAGGGTGTTATTCTTACTGCATTGGTACAGTCATGAGTTTATAATGTGTATGTGCTGGAGGATTAAGAACTTTTCCCCATATTTTTTTTTCCAAAGTAGATGAGCCAGAACAACATGAATGGACACTAAAGCATGGACTCTGTCTGAGAGAGGATTTCCTTGGCTCCCCCACTGTCACAAAAAGAGTTACTACTGTCTTCCAGTATTGCTTCTAGCAAATCCTGCTGCAGAGGTATACGAAGGGAAGACATGGTTTTGTGGAATTGTGGCATGCAGTATTTTACAGAAAAACTGCGTAGTGCTGCATCCTGCACCCTGGGAAGTTATATGAGAGCACTGCACTCCCCAGAGCAGTTCAGGACAGTCAGACTACAAACACTAATTAAATTTCCTTTAACTATGGCCCAAACACTGTGCTCTGGGCCTCTGAGAAGTGCAGATCTGATCTACTGCTTAACAGCAGACTGTACTGCTGCTGCATTTTCCAGAGTGATTTGTTCTGTCCAGGCCATAAAGTAAACTATGATCTTCATAAATGCAGCTTGAAGGCAGCAAATAAATAAATAAATAAATAATTTCTTGACATTAAGGTAGGACCTGCATGGTACAAAAGGAGAAACGTTGCTATGCTACTTCTATGGCTCTCTGTCACCTGAGATCAACTGTTTGGAGATGGTTGTTCCATTTTGGAAGTGGCAAAGGAGAAAAGGTAAAATGAGGCTGTGTTTAGTGTGGAATCTAGGAGGGATTCTCAGATCCAGGTGGCTGATCTGGCAGCTTCTTTGACTGAGTCTCTCTTACCTACTCTGAGATCAGGTTTGCACAGAAAGGCTGGAGGGGAGCTCCAGCTCCATCAGATTCCCTGCTCAGCACAACTAAGAGAACAGGACATTCACACCCTCCCCAGACTACACCTGCCCTGCAGTCCTTGGATAACTGCTATGCACAGAGCACCTGTCACAACAGAAACTAAAGAGGCGATAACGCTTAATTCTGCAAGAGATGACAGGGAGGAGGTGAAGAAGGTATGATGCAGATCTATAATGTCTTGAGTGGTGAGAGTAGATAAACAGGGAATGAATATTCACTATTCCTCATCACCCAAAAAACCCTAGGGCACCCAATGCAATTATGAGATAACAGACTTAAAATTAACAAGACAGTGAGTGTTTCGTGCAACCCCTGACAAAGTCTATTTGTACAAAAAAGCTCAAAGACAGGGTAATGGAGAGTGGTTTGCAGCAAAACACATCATTCCAACTGCTCCTTCCTACTCAGGATATCCCTAGGTTAGCTCTTGCCAAAGTCATTATAGCTATGCTGGTGAAAGGACCACCTACTTACCCTACTTCTAAGACTTTTCCTCCACACATCTGTTTCTGGTCGTTGCTAGAGATAAGACCTGGATAACTGAACCTACAGTGTGATTTACTACAGCTACACATTAGGGTACTTACAGTTTAAGAGGTGCATCTTTCTATGTTATCAGATATGTTAAAAATGCATACTGCTGCAGATTTCTCTAATTATTCTTCTTCCTAAAAGTGTTAGCCTTGAAATTTACGAAGAAAAATTTTACTGCAGCATGAATTAGTTTGTGTCTAAGGAAAAGGTAGAACTACGTGAATTGGAATACTTTGGATAGCCTGAAAGAGAATTAAGACCTGTCCAGCCAGGGTGAACGTTGCAGATAAAAACTGTGCTCAGAAGCCAGTCAAGCCTACGCTGTGGAGGTGGATCAGATGTGACTTTGGGAAGGTGTTGTAACTCTCTGCTAAACTCAACATAGGTTATGAGACCTCTCAGATGCTTTTACACAGTCGTTGCCTGTTTTCTACCCTGGCACCTGATACCTAAAACTGCAGAAGCAGATGAAATAAAGAACTGATGAAATAGGGTCTCAGTATAGATGTGTTTATGTACAGACACGCTAAGCAGTCCCCTTCTACATGGTGGTGGAGTAGCATCAGAGTATTGTATGCACTCCTGCAGTATGGCTTAGAGACTTAGGTGGTAACAGATCTGTATATCATTTTTCATTTGTCTGCCAGGCTCCTGGCCAGTAAGCCAAGTCAAGAAATGAGCAATCAGGCCCGGAATAACAAGTAAGGAACTGTTCTGAGAATTATTCACAGATGGAGAGGGAAGAAAAAATTCAGATTAAGACCAAGGTTTGAACAGGCTGTTCCTGTCATCAAAAAGAGTCTTAGCCATCAGTGGGAATTAGCCCATAATGCCAGAGCCTCACCTGCACTTTTTGAGAGCTGTAAAGTAAGAGTTAATAGTAAATATTAAAATAGTAAATAGTAAAATATCTACATCTATGTGACTTCTTCTCCAGCACGGCCTCACTCCAAAGATTCCAATGACAAAATCAAAATTGTTGAAGTAGTTGATAAAACCTGGAGTATGTCACTCTCTTCCACAGAAAGAGGTTATATATGATGTTCTTCAAGACCAAAATAGTTATTAACAGCTCAGCTTAAACCTCACCACAATTACATGTCACCTGCTTTGGCTCAGACCCTTGCCTGGCACAAGGGTTTTCCCTGAATCCATGTTGGTAGAGAATTTACCACACACACAGATGTTTGGGGTTTTTTTCATAGGAGTTAATCCCTAGACACTGTCCTAAAGAGCATGGTAGAATAGTTGCTAAAGTTGAGCCAAAGTTCTATATTTGGCCAGAATGTAGATTATAACAAAGAGTTCTTTTAAAAGTTATGGTCAATGCCTCCTCTCCCCAGCTGATTATACTCTCACAGCTCTGCACATTGCAGCTCCTTTGGTTTCCGTATAGTGGCAGCTGCTGATATATGAATTGTAAATTTGGCTTCCTTTATTTTTATTTTGCAACATCATGAGGTCTACTGCAATTCCTTGCAACATGTCCCCCTCACAAAGACCAGTAGAAAAAGAATAGTTCCCTAACATCTTATTAGGGACATCTTACAAACTTATTTTTTGTTAAAAGTAGCTAAGAAAGGACTTATTATTAGGGCAGGCATTTTAAAGATGCTAACTTAGCTTTAAAAAGACTGTCAGCAAATTCTATATCAAACTGTTAAAGACCCTTTAGATTATTTTTCAAAAGTAAGCTTCCAGTTTGTAGCTCCTCTCAATACAGAACAAGCACATTGATAGGGTTTTGTTGGCTGTGTCCTGCTGGGCAATTCCATCTCAGTTTATAAGCAGCGTGAGAAAGAACATGCCACATAGTAACTGAAATAATTTGCCTTTAAAGTGTGATCGTTAAAGCATAGCTGCTCTTCATATGTGTTCAGGACAGTTCAAAGACTAGCAAGAAAGGAAAAAATGATCTGACATCTACACTTGTAGAGACAGCCTTCTACAGAATGAAAGCTATTTGAGTTCAATATTTGCTACTGTTTGCATACAGCATGTTAACCAGGATATGAGCAAACTAAAAATGCATTGATCTTGATTTGCTTTACTTGTTTCTTGAGATAACAGGGTAAGACCTATACTGAAAAATGGAGAAAAACAAACCTGTCCTGGGACACTGCACTTAAATGTTCATTCACTTTCCTGCTGAAGATTGAGCAGCTGCAAAAACCCTCAGACAAAGCCGGACACCTTGTGTAGTCTGACGGACCAAGTGCTACACAAATGGGTGAGAAGTTGTAGCTTGTCCTTTCCATAAGCCAAGGAGCCATTGTTGAGCTGCTCCAAATGAGTATATTGGGTTTGCATAGGTCTCAAAAAGCTTTAAGCAGATCAATACCATGATTCTTATCTTACAGCTAGGAAAAATGAAGCATAAAAAGCATAAAAAGGAGAAACAACTCTAAGGTCATGTGGCAGACTGATTCCAAAGACCAGAATGAGATGCTGCTTTCACGTGCTCAGTTTCAAAGCACTGCCAAATTCACATCTTTGCATCTGGTATGAAACTGTTGCATCCAGTGATGATGGTTAAGCATGACAGTCCCTGATACACTTTTATAAATTTCCAGTAAAGGGTAAAGTGGTGCCATGTGGGTGGAATACCTCCCTGAATCTGCCCGTGGCTAATCTTCCAGCGGAGAGCCCAGAGAGCAGCTGCCTACACTGAGGAAGCACCAGCTGCATGAGGCACTGAAGCCCTCCAACAGTGGCACTACTTTGGAACTCTTGCCAGATCTGATCTTCACACCTAATCTGTGCTGGCTCCTACTGGCTCAATTTCATGAGGCGGAAGAGTGGCTGATATAATTTCTCAGCATTGGAGTAGGAGACTATAGGATACAGATTAAACAATCTCTGCAGTGGTGTCCTGAAGTTATTCAAACTATACGCAGAACTCACTGTTTTGGCAAGGTCCTAAACATGGGTATCCTCAAAAGCAGGGACCCCACAAGAGTTCACTGTGGCCTCTGCATCTTCAGCTAAATGAAAACGCTTTTATTTCTTCTTAGAAATAACACTGATGTCTTCTTAGGGATCTCTTCCTGCTCCCAACACCTAAGAATCATACAACTAGTTATATTCGTTTTTGCTTTAGCTACTCCTTAAAACAGAAACACTTTCCATGATCCAGACTGCTGGGTTTTAGAGTTTATACTGACAATCTAAAGCTACTTCTGACCTCCACTAAAATTAAAAGATACCTAGACAATATTAGAAAATTAAAAAAAAATAGGAGCCATCAGTATCTAGACAGCTTATTGATTCAGACAGCTAATATGCTGATAAATTTTAATGAATTATTTTAAATGTTATAAGAACTATTGTCAAGTAATAAATGCAGAAGAAGAGTAAGAATGCTCTTCTTACCTGTGAAGAGCTTCTGTGGTAAGCTGAATAGTGAAGTGGTCCAGAAATAGCAGTATCATGTGGTAAGGATGGATACTGACTCTGCATTGGATGGGGATGCTGGTTGCTGTAGCTACCATAGTTGTAACTTCCTGTGTATCTAAAATACATCAAAAACCACTTTTAGTATGCACAATAATGTATTCCCACTAATCATTCCACAACTTTTATGAAATATACCATTGTTTTTTGTTTTAATAGGAGGATGATATTTTAAATCTTTTTCAAAAAGATATTTGCCAGCTCAGATGGGAAGCAGATGCCACTAGTGAAAGTGTGGCACAACATCAAATAGAGAGACCCAGCATGTTTCTGTGACTAATTTTAAACTTCAGACTCAGCTCTGCACTTTCTCAAAAGGTGTCTTTCCCTTTTATTGTTATCTAATACCATGTTCCTGGTAAATTGCCACCCAGGCTGAGGAAGTGTGGTAAGCCCTGACTTGAAGAACTACAATGAGTTCAGCTATCTCCTTGTACTGCAGTCAGATGTTCCTTTTTTGGGAGGGAGAGAAGTGAATTAGTTTGAATCTGAAGTATACAATGTACAGCTTTAGCATAGCCAACTCAGTAAAGGAGTGGGATGTGAGGTTGGAGAACCTGTCTACTTTCTTTGTTGATCCTAACTTCCTGTCTAGGAACGTCCTGGGGCAAAGGAGGGAGCAGTTTCCTTAGCTATTCAGTGAGTCAGTGTTTGCTGGCCACCACTGTTTGGACCATTCACTAGCAGAAGATGCACGGACACTTTCTGCAATCTCCCCATTTTCATGAACATCTGATCTTTGCTGTCTTTCAGAAAACTGATTCACCTAGATTAAAATGTTTCCTCAAATCACCATAATCCCACACCAGAGGCGAGAGATTCCTGCAGAAACAATGAATTCTCATATATATACACACATATATATATCATAGACACTGCCTTACTGTGGTCTCTTCCAAGTCTTGAATACTCTTAGCTCCCAAACCTCTGTGCTGCTCTATCTCTGCCTCCACCTAACAGTCATATTTCTGGATAAGAGAGATGTTCCCGTTCTCCTTATCCAGGTTTTCCTAGTAAGGGCTTAGCAGTGGTATTCAAACAGATATCCAAATGTAATCAAATCCAAGATGGAAGAAGATACAGGGTTCAAATTAATCTACTGATACCCTTCCAAATAGTTTAGAGTCTTTCACTCTGGAAAAGCACTTCTGCAAAGTTACTGAGTTTGCAACAAGACTGAGGAACACAGTAAAACCTTTTGAACCTCTTGCATCATAGCAGCACCTGGGCATTTGCTGATCTTGCTGTATTGTCTATTCCTTCTCCATCGAATAGTTTATGATTGGTTTTTTAGTATGGGTATCTGTGAGTTATGCACTGAATCAAATGGGGATGGCACAGAAGAAGTGTTGCTTAATGAAAACATCACTGAGAGTTTTGGCGAGTGTGAAATAATGTTACATAAATGTATACCTGTAATTATTTTAATTGAGAGCCTTGAACAAATTTTGGTGATGGAGAATATTAGAATATTATGGTGATAATTTGTCCCTATTTTCAAACTGTGGACATTTTTTCATCTGCAGGTTAACAGTAGTCATTGAATCACTGAAGTTGGAAGGGACCTGTGGAGTTTATCTAGTCTAAACCCCCTGCTCAGAGCAGGGTCCATGAGAGCAGCCTGCCCAGGATCATGTCCAGCTGGAGTCTGTACATCAGCAAGGATGGAGACTCCATAGCTTTTCTGGGCAACCTGCCCCGGTGTTTGATCACACTTACAGCAAAACAAGGTTTTTGTTCATTTATGTTTAAAGAGAATTTCTTGTACTTCTATTTGTGCTTGTCCTGTCATTGAATACCACTGAAAAGAACCTGTCTGTGTGTTCTTTACACCCCCCAGCAGCTACTGATATACACTGATAAGACCCTCCCTGAGCCCTCTCTGCCTGATGCTAAATAACCTCAGCTCTCTCAGCCTCTCTTTGTATGACAGCTAGTCCAGTTCCACAATTATCATCAAAGTGGCCCTTTTCTGGACTTACTCCAGTATGCCTGGGTCTGTCTGGCACTAGGGAGCACAGAATTGGATCCAGATGTGGTCTCAGCAGTGCTGAGCAAAAGAGAAGGATCACCTCTCCTGACACATGGTATAGTAGGATTGTTCTCCAGGCACATTTAGTTTTTTCAAGCATGGCACAGGAAAACAAGAACCAGAGAAGAAATCTACTTAAGCCTTCTCTTTTAGAAAATATCCTCCAGGCCTACTGTGGTTTTGAATAGAATTAAATGAGATTATAAAACTAAGACATAATATAATTATAGAATAGCAAAAACAGCCAAAGGATTATGATACCAGCATCTTTGCAATACAGACTTAACTACATCAAGAAACAGCTTTTACTGTATTTCAAAAAAAACGCCTAAGCAGAAGTTCATCCAAATCCCACCAAAACCACAGTGAAAAACCCAAGACACTGGGAAGTGCCTTACCCATGTTCTTCTCTGTGGGGATAAACAGGTATCCGGTGTGTGACAGATGATGAAGGTATGTGTGGGCTCCTCATGCAGGGCAGCTGTTGGGAATTCTCAGCAGGTGACCCAGCAGCTGTTGTCACAGTGTAGGTGAGTGACCATGTATAGGATTGCATAGCCCCTGCAGACACAGAGGAGCCAAAGGAGCACAGTTAGCACAGGCTGTCATCCACAGAGGTGCCATGCCTTGAGACAGTTATATACAGCTGAACAGGCAGTGATCACGGCAAGTGCACTGACCAAAGTGAACACACCAGTGATATCTGAGGCATAAATATCAACACATAAAGATCATTTGGAGCATGCAAGGATCCAGAAGAATGAAACATATCTGGAATGGCTCACACTGTGGGCTTCCAGTGTGGTGTTGAAATAATTTTGCAGAGAATACCGAAACATTGGAATAGGGCTTAGAAATGGAAGGACATCAGTGCTAAGATTTCTCAGGCATGTTGCACCAAACCCTAAGATCCCTCTCACACGGAGAGAGCTGCTGGCCTGCTCAGTCTGAGGCCTGGACTGAGGCAGGAAATATGACCAGAACAATAAATGATTAGAAAAAAAATGAGTGTTATGCAAATAAATATCTTGAATCCTTTTGCAGTTTGTACCTGTTCCACCCGACTAGGTACCAGCCCTTGTAGTGGTAACACTACAAAGATCCCCAAATTATGACAAATAGATAGGCAGAAATAGCCTAGTCATTTCCTTTCTGCAAATAACATTTCTTTCTCTTTTTTTTAGTGGCAGCAGAGACTGGACTTAATTTATTTTTGTCATGTAGAGTGTTTGTGGGAAGAGCAAAGCAAAGAAGTGGGTTTTCCATTTTGCTTAGAAGGTGCTGAGTTTTTTAATCATCCTGATCCCTTCCAGGCAGGAACTCCAGTTTCATGAGCCAGCTGCTGGGAAACCTTTGTCCTTTGCACACACCCCTTTCACTCAGGAGGCTGACAGATCTATTGTTCCAGTATAACATAGCTCTTGCTGGAGGTCATGACCATACTGGCTGAGATTACCCTGCAAATGAGGACCAGAACACTGAATTTAACCCAATAAGAACACTGGTTTGGGGGCTCTGGGCACTCTTGACTCTTTTTCTTCAGCTAAAAGGAATTGCAGGAGGTGACTCAGGTTTTTTTCAGTATGGATTCTAGGGCTTCCTGTAGCATGAAAGGGCTTAATTCAGAGGGGGAAGTGATTGTAATCCCAGGTCTGTGCCCACTCCGTGGCTTTGGGAAATGAAAAGCCTATTTCAAATGTGCATAATTTTCTTCAGGTGTGTGTGATTTTATATGGCAAAATCAGGCAAATAATTTTTTTTTTTTTTTTGGTGGGAAATGCCTTAATTCTGCAACTGAGTGAAGGCATTCTGAGCTTTACAAGTCCAACTTGAAATACTTCAGCAGGGTGTGATTTGGTGCTCTTACAATAGAAATCCTTGCATATGTTATGGCCAAGAGTATTTGGGATAGGTCTCTTCACATGCCTGCATTTTCTGCCACTGACTCTTGGATTTTCTGTCTTCATCTCTTCCCAATGCAGAGAAGCACTGAGATCCCCAAGACCCCAAGAAGAAAAGCTAGCTCCTGTTGCCATGGACAAATAAATATTCATGGTTCCTTGAGTTGGGAAAATGTTTAAGGAAACCTGCTTTTAATAAAGAACACAGTTTAGGTGGAAGGGACCAGAAGTACTTATGCAGATACCAAATAATTTCATTTGAAAACAAAAGAGTTTTGAAAATATCAACAACTTGTCTACAGAATATTTTAATGAAACATTTCAATTTCAAAAGGTCAACATATTTTACCAGTGTTATCTTCCAAAAGAAAATTTGCAACTTTCTTTCAAAACAGGCTTAAATGCAAAAGGCAAAAACAAAGAGAAAAGAAAGGACAACAAAGAGGGTGAAAACCCCCAAATACTTATTTTTGGGTAACATTATTGTTTGAGGAGTTTTTCCCACTTTTTCACTTCACTATAAAACAAAAGTTTTACTTTGACCTAATTTTATTTCTTCCAACAAAAAATTGGCCATTGATCCAAAAATCTCATGACCTTCCTAGCTCTAATAAGAAGCAGTAATAACAGAGCCAAAATATGCTTTACATTTTACCAAATATAGTGATTTGACTGGCCTCAGACATTGTGACAATCTCCTTTTCTTTTCTCAAAAAATATTGGGGATCTTATCATAGTCTGATGAAAATGAGTGAGTCCAGGACAGCAAGTTGTTTCATGTGCTCCCTGTGGGAAGTCAAATTCCTTGGATGAGAGATGCCACTCCTGGTATTCAAATCTAACTGGCAGCCACCTCAGTTCAACTTTAAAATAAATGGTTGGAGAGTAACAAGCTTTGTGCTTGTCCAGATATCACAGAAACAAATGCAGAACGTAGGTCTTGCACTGGGTCTTTGTTTAATTCTCCTAACCAAGAATTGTCTGAGGTACTACAGGACTGTACCTCACACAGCTGCTCGAGGGAATACTCCCTTTCTTTTGCAGGTTATGGTTTAGAAACAGAGGTATGTTGGGTTTTACTCTGGATTTACAGAATGACAGAAAGCAGTGCAAATATTTTTTTTCAGAATGTTCTGGGGAACCTACTGTTGCCTCACTTCTCTTTGCTGTTGTAGAAGGGATGCTATTATTTTCAGTGACCTAATTACAAAGACAGGGAGGAAGGATGGAAGATGACAACAGATTTGCAGACTGTATGTGAGTGTGTATGAGGTCAACCAGGATACTTGCCAACGTTGTGGTGGAATGAGTTAAGTGTGAAAGGTTTTCATAGTTAGCTTTCTAGTACCTGCCTAGGTCCCAGTCCTTTATGATTAATTTCCTCAGCTGGTTGCAGGATTGAACTCCAAGAGATGAAGTCTCTTTTAGATATGACTGAACTCAACTGAACTGCTTTTTTGAAATAAGCAAAAACAATAGTGATTGAGCAACGATTTGCTCTGCTTTGTGTTCTGAACATGCAGGGTTTGATTAAAATAGGGAAATTCATTTATTATCACTCTTTTTTCTTTTTTCTTAAAAAAATAGTGATTTTGAAGATACTAACCAAGAGGCCATCTGATCTGTAGGGGAGCCAAATATAAATGGAACTGGTATTAATCCTACAACAGGCCTGTTGTCATTGATGCCAACACGAACACCAGTGCAGAAAAAACCCAGAAGGTGCTTCACAATGCTGCATTTTATATCTGCTTTAGGCTGGAGCAAACGACCACCAAGACAGAGTGAGACACTCCCAGCACTGTGCATTATGTCTGATAGTCAGCAGTACTGTCAACCTCAGGCAGTCAGAAATCCAGAGTCAGACCCCCATCCTGTCCCCATACAACAAACAGATCACTTTACCTATAAAGCTTTAGACAAACACAAGCCCTTCCATTTGAAGGGAAGAATTGCATTTTCAAATTGAAACCTTTGAGTTTTGCACTCTGCAGCTATGAGAATTAAACCCATAAAAAGAATAAAACTCATGGAAAAGAAGCAAAAATTTGTTCTATTCATACACACAAATATGAGAGGTGCTAGATCTGTGCCAGTATCCCCAGAACTTTAACACCAAGCCCAGACTTGGAAGAACAGTGACTTTTAATGACCACCGCTGACCTGAAAACTTATTTCATGCATAGATTTCTTAGAACTGAACAGCAAACCCAGTAGTTTACTGAGATATTAGGAGCTAACAATTTAGATTTCATTTTGGGTTGTCTAAAAACGGTTGCATTGGCAAATAAGTAATCAGAGCTTCAAGAGGGGCTTTAAGAGAGAACAGCATAGTCAGCCATATAGCTATCACTTTTATTACAACATTGTTGCAGTTTGAACAATCATTAATCTGGCCTTTGTGATTTAGAAAGGATGGAGGCTAATTAGCCTTTTAACTGTCTAGTAACCTAACAAAAAGTTTTAAATAAAATGTTACTGGTGCCATGACAGATGCCACGGAGTGTGATACATAGGATTTACCTTTCTTTTGCTCAGTATCATGTCATTGCAACAGTTTAATTTGCTGGTTTTGTACCGACCACTGACTGAAGGCAAAAAGGTTAAAATACAGGTTTAATAGTTAACTTTTATTGCTAATGTCACAAGCAAGAAAGAGTTAATGATGCCCTAAACTGGGGAACTGAGAGCTAATGGTGACCAATGGAACTAGTTCTCAAGATCTGCAAAGCATTTGTAGAATTTTACATTTACCTCATAAAAGACACATAAGAAAATCAATAATGTGATCTTTCCAGAACAGAGGTTCTTGTTTCAAAATATTCTATGTAATGCCACAGGTTTGTGGGTGTAATACATCTTCAGCACTCCTATTTTAAAGTGTAGCAATTTCCTTTAGCTGAGACCCAGTTGTTATTTTGTGTTGCTTTATGTGAATAAACACTGCATTCCACGGTGTAATGGTTAGCAAGCTAAAACTAGTCCATCTACATGATGAACATGGGAAACAGAGATCTTACTAATTGCTCAAATTAAGAAAAAACAAATAGCCACATATTTATATTTAATGCTAACCAGAGCATTACTTGCATTGACAAATTTGGCTTATGCAAAACAAAAATGATTTTCACATGCTCAAAAGTGAGACTGCATCAGACC
>WAAE01013319.1:0-16677 GCA_013400495.1 Nicator chloris
GGATTTCATGTTCTAGAAATGGATTTTAACTGAACATGAGACTGAATAGGGGTTTGTGAAACCCAGGCAAGTGAATTCCTCAGGCGATATCACACCATAACATATTTTCTGTGGTTGTGCATGAAATGTACAGGTGCCGTTAATTTAATCCAAAAAAAATGCAGAACATCCATTTCATCCTAGGTCTATTGGTTTGGGATGTCTACATTTATGATCTGACTAATCAAGGCAACAGTTTTCAATAATCTGTGACTAGAATGTATATATATAGTACACCATTCACAAAATAGTTTCTTTCAATAGAAAGACTATACAACAAGAATGTAGTGCTTCTAAATGCTATTGTTAAGGGTAATGTTTCTCACATAAGAGTCCTTCTAAATCATGCCGTTGTTTTGCCATACTCATTACTTTGATTTCCACTTCCCCACTTTCCAGTTTATTTGCCTGACCAGAAGAGGGTGAGTTTACACAATTGTTTCCTTGACAAATGTGCTCTTGGATGCACTGGAGATCAGCTTCCGTACACTGATGGTTCCTGCTGACTCCACATTCAGTGTCTGTGCAATACAGGTTGATGATATTTTTAACCTTTGCTGTTTTCAAATAACTTGGGTTCATAGTAGCTCTTCCCTCCTCCCCTCTGACTAATCTGCCTTTCTGAGCTTTCATTTAGCATTGAGACAAAATGTAAAAGCACTTTCAAGTGATCTTTTTCAAATACTGTATGTCTGGGAGAGATGATAACTAGCATTTTTTATTTTGGAGAGGAGTCCTTGGCTTCTTTCTTGTCTGACATCAGGGTTAAATTAAGCCTATATTAACCACATCTTTAATAGACCCTAGAGGACTGAAGATGCATCCCCCAGTATTGGCAGAAGGCATTGCCATGGCCAGCTTTTTCCACAGTGTACTCAACTTTATTGCCAGTTTGGAATTGCCAGCTAGTTTATGGCCATTTATTTCCTCGCTTTGTCAGAAGGCAGCTTAATTTAACTCATCCCAAGGTACACTCAAAAGTATTTTCTTCAGCAACCGAGCTTTTTAAAAATGATGCCAGCTCCTTTGGCCATTCCTGAGATCATTTTCTGCTTCCTCAGTTATGCTAGCAGAGTATTTTGAGGTTTATATGAGATCATGGGCATGATTCAAATAAAAAGAAAAATGACAGTGAGGAAAATTCTCTGTGGATTTGTGTTTTAAATTGAATCTTTTTAGTTTTCCAGATCACAGAATAACCCAAAAGTAGTTACAGAAGCACAGTTGTTTGTTGACAAATGGTAATTTCATAAACTGGCTTCATTCATGAAATTGCATTTCATCACAAAAATGTCTTTTGGGGCATTTCCCAGCACACCACCTCATGGCCTTGTCAGCACAAATCTCCAGTCACAAGGAAACCGCATCCAATTGCTTCCCCACGTGTGGAAGCAAGGCATTGAGAGCCACGTCAGTGTCACTGTTTGGCACTATAGATGTAAAACTGGAAGTCTGAGTTACTGTCCATTTCCTTGGCTTCCCCATGTTCCCCTGTTAGGTCAGGGTACAGCTTAGTGTGAGGGAAACATTTATAAACAGTTGTTAACTTTTTTTTTTTTTGAGAATGTATGAATAGAAATGAGCCATCAATTTATGAAATTTACACAGACTAGAATACATAAATGTGTTTAATAACTTAAAGCTTGATGTATCATTTGCAGTGAGTCACTATGGCGTGATTATCAGGTACTGATGGCCGTGAATGGTATGCACTGAGTCGTAATCTCTTCATTATTGCAGTTGGGCTTTTGGGTTCTGAGTAGAAAAACCTAGCCTCCTCTTTATTAAGAAGGCTTTTCTAGCATTTCACTGTTACCTGACAACGGCACTGTGAATGTAGGTAATGGCTAGTATGTTTTTTAGCACTAAAGTTTAGGAAAATAACTCTTAGACCTTTGGGACTTTGTAAAAATACTGTTCATGAACTTCTTATGGTCAACTACACAAATTAAATTAGCATCACCTTTGACTATGTTAAATTCTACACATCTCTGAGAAGCAAATCACACGTACTAACTAGAAAACTCCTTTTACATTTCTAAAATGGGAATATATGTATTGTGTTGTAAATCCATTGTCAAATATCTGATTTAATCATCGTCGCAGCTATCAACACTGATGTGTGCATACTTGTGAAATGAAAATAGTCATTTCATACTGACTTTTTCTGTCAGGAATGGCATCAGGAGTCAATTGTGTGAGTGTGCTTGAATAAAATGCTTTATGAAGCTGATATCACTAAATAATTGAAAACTTAAGAAAATATTAATATTTGGCAATTTCACGGATAATTATACATTTGTTTGTATTCAGTATTTTTACACACTTGCTCTCCAGCTACCATGATAAATTATGCATTTCTATTAAGAAAAAAACGTGGAAAAAAAAAAAAACCCTTGAATGTGCACAAAGATTGTGTCTGGACAGTTTTACTGTGCTGTATTTGAAAACGTGGACATTTTAACCTAGAATTCAGCACTTATTATGCTTCTATTTTATTTAAGAGATTATAAAGAAAAGAAGCAATATATCATTGGAAAAAGAAATGCTTTGTTAAAAACATTAAAATATTAATTACCTTAAGGACAGAAATTAAAACCAAGAAACATGAGTTTATAATTTAAACTATTGCCATAGATCCCAGGTGTATATTTATTTGTTCTGAGCTCCAACTCTTTTGTGTGCTTTCTTGTTTCTGTGTGAGAAAAAAATCACTACTGCATTCCAGTCAATGTAGGAAATTACATTTCTGATATTTGTAATGAAGAAACAAAAACTCTGTCATACTTTAGGACAAGGAAACTCAAATTTCTAAATTTACACTTTTCAAGAAATAATTGCTGATGGTAGGACAGCAAATGGGATCCCATGTGGGATAGGGCAGTGCTTGTCATGCTGTATCAATAAACTGCTTCCTATTCAGATAATGTTAAAATAAGTGTAATTTAGTAAAACAATGCTTCAAATATTTTTTGATTTTCTTCCCATTCAAATGTAATCATGAGGAAATGCAGTCAACCACAGGTTTTCTTTATCAGAATATTCTTCAGACTATGTGGACATTTTTGGTGGATGGCAAAGCCAATTAGCTCTTGCAATTAATTATACTTGTAATTCAGTGTTTGCAGTGAATTTGAGGAAGAAATCTCTCCTTTGCCATGGAGTTGCTTTAATACAAATCAATATGCTTTCCAAAATGCTTTTTTGACTCACCTTTTCTTGTATAATTATAGCTCTTTATTGTATTTTGTTCCTGTGTATACACAGCATTTGAATTGTAAATATATTGTAGTACTTCTGTCTCAACTCTATACCCCACACTACACTCCACGTATGAATTATAATTGCTGTGTTCTAGTATTTGATTTTTTGTCTGAGACCCTGCAGTTCAAACAATTATAATGTGTTCTCACTTCTTTAATTCTTTCATTTGAAAGGTTTTTAAAGAATTCCAAACATATAAATATTTTTTCCTTGTCTCTTTTACCTCTTCAGAATTTATAGAAAATTTCAGTACCTTTTAAATCCTCGTCAAGTTTATAGTCTTTCTGGAAATGGACCAATGCCAGGGTAAGTCTGCAGTTAATATTATTACCAGGAACTCATTTAATAAAATACCGTATAATCAAATGAACAGACTGAAGTACATATAGCATGTTTGGAATGTATCAACACTGCAGTTCTCTGAATGGCTGCAGAAATGTATAGGTATTATTTGTTTACCTGTACAAGTAAAGCTGTGTCTCATATGTTTTGCTGAAAACCATGCGTTATTCTGTGAGAACTGTGGGATAAACTTAATTCTATTTGCAGCTTTAACTGCCACTTCAGGAACCTGAGTTTTTGGGGGTTACTTGTGCTGCAGATGTCAGCAGCCTCAAAGACTGACCAGCAAGGCATCAATTTCTTTTACATAAACACATATGTGCACATGCACAGGTGTCTGTAATGTATTGGTGACTGCATGCTTCTTACCAGTTACATAATCTTGGAAATGTAGTGGTTGGAAAATGACTGGCCAGGCTAGACTGTGCTGGCAGTGACTTTGAATATGGACCGAAATGTTCTCTGAACCAGCTGGCATTGCAGGCCCTTGCTTAGTGTGCTTCCTCTGTGAGTCTTCTTAATTTGCATTCCTGTGAAGGCAGGAGAATTACAGTGTATCAAACACCAACCATTGCCACCTGATACTGTCTCCTTTTTAAGTAGTGGGTACATTGGTAGAAGACAATTAGAGTAGCCCTAAATATCTGCTCTGTGTGTTATTTTGTATGTGCTGGGTGCTATTTACTTATGTCACTGATACATGAAATTTTACATCAGTGAAAAGAGTTGCAGAAGAATATTAGGAGGTATATGTTCACTGACATGAAGTTTACAGTGTTGTTTGTATGCTTTTCTTTTTAATCTTTGCATTTCTTACTTGTTTAGACCTTTAGATGTGTATAACATTGATGAAAGTGAAAAGCATATTGGGCTCAATCCTTTTAGAAGTTCAGACATCGTGCACTGCAGTGTGGCTAATGCTAACCTGCTGAATGGTACAAAACCAGCCCAAAAAATGGAGATAATGACATGCATGGTTTCTTTCATGTCTGTAATCATCTTGTATCTGAATGCTAGTGCTGTTTTTATTACTCGAATGAGGTTTGTTGATTTTATGCTATTCTTGACACATTTGGAAAATTTAAGTACTCTTAATTCAATGAATAATAGACTACAAGAAATAACTGAGACAAAACTAGTAACCAGTATTGTTTTACATACTGTATAATAGAAATGCCATGCTAGAAATTTAGAGGATGATTTTTAAAAAAAATGAAATACTTTTGTTCATAGTCATCTTATTTCTTCAAAATCAATAAAAAAAAAAATCTGGCTGCATTTCTCTCCATGAGTGACTTTTAGTTTTCAAGAATCTTACTATGTGAAGGAAAATGCATTTTAAGGCAGAGGCACAAGAGGGCAGTGTTAAGTTCAAGCTGAAACCCTGCACTGAAGCAATTTAAACATTAGTCTTTTAAACAAGGACAGTATTTTTTAGAAAATATTTTCAGTTTTGCTTTCTCTTAGAAATCGAAGTAGTTTTAGTTTGGAGTCACTTTGAAGAAAATTCTAATTATTTTTCAAACAGGAACTGCTTGTTTTGGAATATTTTTTATTCATTTCGGAGAAATGAATTATCCTAAATTTCCAGTTTGTCTCCTGCCGTCACTTCTTGCCCCAGGCAATACTTCTTAGCCTGCATATAATTTGGCCCTTAAGTGAGAAGTTGAATAAACTCTGCTATTTCACTTCCCAGTACTTGTTTTCTGCGAGGGCTGAGTTGCCTAATAAAACCTGCCCATTCATCCTTCTGTCCAGTCTTTCATCCATCTCTATAATGCCAGTTATACTGGATTGTCAATCCAAATTTCATGTCTATTTGATGTTCTCATATTACATATGAAATTTAGATCAAAATGGAACAGATTTGGGTACTGTATGGCACAGAGAAAAGTAAAAGTGTATTTCTTCATCCCGGTAAGTTATTTAGTAGAAAGGGATAAACATAATGTCTATTTATTTTGAAGCATTTGTGGTTACTGTAGTACCATTTGGTTGAGCCTGTTTCGAGATTTTATTTTTTTTCTTTCAAGTGCTATTTTCAACCATGTTTACTCAACCTAGAGAATGTTTATACTATTAGCTAAGAATTTACATATTTTTGTTAGAGCCAACCTGTCTGCTTTAACCCATACATTAATGTTTTTAATTTTTGATGGTATTTTTCTCATGGGCTACTGTCATCAAACAAGAAGATAACATTCACAAGATTTGTAACTTGCGTTCCAAACATCTGTGGCTGACATGAATTGAGATTTCCAGTTCATTTTTGTCAAAAATCGAAGTATTCCCTTTTCAACTGACAGAGAGAAAGAAAAGAGAACTAGGAGACTTAAGAAAATTGTAAATCTTAAGGGGGCTGAAACTGCTGGTTTGGGTTTTTTAAAATGGTCAGCAGCTCAATTGCTATGTCTATTGTTATACCTCGTTAGTGGGATAACCATGTTCTTGCAGAGAAATGTGTTGGAATAAAGGACTCCAGAATAGCAGCAAAAAAACCCCCAAACCAGAACACAACCCCCCAAAACCACAAAAAAGCCCCACCTTTCTTCATAGCATTTATTCTGTATTTTTCTTTGACTATGAAAGTTAGCAGGCGTATAGCAGGACAACAGAAAAATATTTGGAGCAAGTTGACAATGAATTTTAGTATCACAACCTCAGTGTTCAATTACTGAAGTGGATGTGTTGCCTACTTTTGTAATAGATGAGATGCTGCATGGAGGAGTGCAGGAACAGCAGCAATGACATTTCTTGCAGCTTCTTTGCCTGCCTAAGCTAGGGGTTTTGGAGCATTTTTTTCAAGACACACGGTGTACATAGTTTGTATACAAATACGTACGTGATGCAAATAAACCTCATGGCAGCAACTCTTGCACTGATTCCTTTCCAGCAATGGAGGCCTGCCATGAGGCCTGAAAATCAAGAACCTCTAAGCCAAAGGGCAACAGCACACTTTAAACATGGGTATAATAATTAGTGCTTTAGATATTCTTTAATTGGCAGTAGAGGAATACGAGTGAGCTGGGAAAATCTTGTAAGCTGTGCAGCTGAACACAGGCATGAAAGGTACTGCTCACTTCCAGACTGCCACAGTTAACACAGTGACGTGAAAATTGCTGGGCTGATGCATTGTGTAATTTGTGCCTAGCACCTGGGTTTTTTGCCATGAAAAGAGTTTCCCTGTTTGGTTGTTATATCTCTATAGGAGTCTTCTACTTCTGACAACTACTGTTATTGTGGATTTAATGATCTTGAAGAATCTGAAATTCAGTTATTGTTCACCTCATAGAGAGGTAAATAATAGCAGGATGAATAGCAGTCAAGCCACAGAGCCGCAGGACTCTGTAGAGGGGTCAGCGTTTCACAAAGTCTTTGTCCCTCTGAAAAGGCCTCTGTTCCCTAAAGTTCTATTATTTAAAATGTCTAATTTATGGTATTTTTATACTCTATTATAGAAATTATGTCCACAAAAATTGTATTTCTTTGTAACTTCCATAAGCATTTAATTTGGAGAGCATCTACTTTTTAATTTCTAGCTGCAAATTTGCCTCAACAGACCTTTCTAGATCTTAAATTCTGCCCACTTAAAAGATGCCCAAGACAGCAAACATGAATCCCTACAACTTACACTGTAATTTAGCAGGGAATCTGCAGCACCTGGGCTTTTTTACCCTCACAAAGCAGTAGACCTGTTTTGAAAATCACGTATTTTCCTTATTTATTTGAATTGATTGCTAGAGCATTTCTTTGCTATTGGACATTTGGAATACCTAGAGTATTCTAGGAAGGTATATACACCAAGAATATTTTTAGAAGATAATAACTGCATAGTTATTTTCTTCCGAACAAAATATTGAATCGGGTCCATATTTTCTTGGAAGAATTACATTTTTGTCAAAGAACGGCAAAGCCAGCAATGGTGGATTGGTTGTAGTCTAATGATAAAAATTATTTTTGTACACCATGAATCAGTAGTACTTAGAATTCACCAAGTCTTCACATGAGACTTAAATGCTGAATTTAGAGATATATTTTTAAGCAGCTGTTTAACAGTATTTTTGCTTTCATGACATCTGTGATATTGGCACCTGAAACCTATCCTGGGATCCACTAGTGGATTATTCTTTTGGGCTGTAGACAGCCTTAGGTTTTGCTTCCATTGTGAGTGAAGAATGCTGAATGATTTCATGCATTGAGGTTATGCCACCTTGTGTGGCTGAGTACCTGAAGTTCTGCATAGTGCCCTGCTTTTGGGTATAAGAGCAAAAGCCATGTGCAGGTAACTAAATGGAAAATATTGCAATTTATGTTGTCATTGCTGTGAGTAAAACTTCAGTTTTACTCTAATAAATTTAATCAATTAAATAAATTAAAATAAATAGGTATTTCTCTAAACAATTCTATAGGAATGTGTATGTGTTTGCTACCTGTGCATAAATCAAGTAACTGCATGATTCAAAATCAAATATTTACATCCTCTAGCATTGATACTTTATTCATAAATAGATGCCCTGCATTCCTATGGATTTGATGAGGTGATTATGAAAAACTGAATTAGAGTAATATAGCTAGCTGAAACATTTGCCCTCTTTCAGGTGGAAATTACTGTTTATCAGCAGAAACTCTGTAACTCTTTTTGAATCCTTGTTTCTGGCAAAATAAAATAATATTAGACTGGTCTTAATCACTTTCAGTGTTTCAAATTTTTCCAAGAAAATAGGATAAAGTTTTCCATTCTGGTCTTTTAACTTAGGCTTTCATTGAACAAAATCTTTACAATGACTTCCATTTTTTTTTACTTTCACTTAAAATCACTTTTACTAAGGTCTTTTCCAGCAGGTTGTTTTTTTTTTTTAATTATTTTCAAACCATGTGAAAAATGGTGGATAAAAAGTAACAGGTGCTATTAAAACACTAATTGAGTACAGTTTTCTTGGTAAGCAATACTGACTTTCTCCCTAAAGATCTATAAAGAAATGTGTCAAATTCTTTCTTTACAATTGTAACACTTACTGAGTCTNAATTTGATTTTATAAATATTTATATCTGCTATAGTATATTTATATACACTGCATTTATATATGCAAATATACACTGTAACATGCATTATTTTTGTGTATTTTGTGTGTTATATTTTTATATAATATATGTATNCAAATATTTACATCCTCTAGCATTGATACTTTATTCATAAATAGATGCCCTGCATTCCTATGGATTTGATGAGGTGATTATGAAAAACTGAATTAGAGTAATATAGCTAGCTGAAACATTTGCCCTCTTTCAGGTGGAAATTACTGTTTATCAGCAGAAACTCTGTAACTCTTTTTGAATCCTTGTTTCTGGCAAAATAAAATAATATTAGACTGGTCTTAATCACTTTCAGTGTTTCAAATTTTTCCAAGAAAATAGGATAAAGTTTTCCATTCTGGTCTTTTAACTTAGGCTTTCATTGAACAAAATCTTTACAATGACTTCCATTTTTTTTTACTTTCACTTAAAATCACTTTTACTAAGGTCTTTTCCAGCAGGTTGTTTTTTTTTTTAATTATTTTCAAACCATGTGAAAAATGGTGGATAAAAAGTAACAGGTGCTATTAAAACACTAATTGAGTACAGTTTTCTTGGTAAGCAATACTGACTTTCTCCCTAAAGATCTATAAAGAAATGTGTCAAATTCTTTCTTTACAATTGTAACACTTACTGAGTCTGAATGAAACGTTATAAAACAGAAAACTGTTCCCTTCCCAACTCCTAACGTAGGCTGCACATTTTAATTCAGTGAATAAGATTTATTTACATATATAATTATATAACTATATTTAATTTTATAATTTAATTTGATTTTATAAATATTTATATCTGCTATAGTATATTTATATACACTGCATTTATATATGCAAATATACACTGTAACATGCATTATTTTTGTGTATTTTGTGTGTTATATTTTTATATAATATATGTATAATTTTTATATTTAAATTTATAAAAAGAAAAAAGTTATGTGAATTTATTGCTGTACTTTGCTTGGAAAATTCACTGTCTGTGAATATAAAAAGCTCCAAGGGAAATACAAATGCAGCTAATTGAAAATGTTTTTGAGAATATGGTTTTGCCAGATCTTTCAGTCCCCCACTTTTTTAAAGTTACACTTTTTGGATGAAGATTAACTATACAGTCAAAACAAAAAGAATGTTTAATATCCATGTGGTGAAGAAGCTTGTTTATAACAAGAGACAGAGATTTAGCTCTATATTCTGCCAGTCTGCAGTAATGCTAAAATCAACCCAGTGCTTTTGGTCTTCTTTTGGTTGGTTGGTTCTTCCCAGACTTTCTTTTTCATATCTAGTACATGGAAACGAAATGCTTCAATACTTGGAAGTCAGTACCCTGCCGTCACCTCTGGGTTATAATTTGACTTTAAATTAAGCTGAAATACTCTCAGTATAGGAGGCAATGTAATTACCTGGTAACTCTCTGCCCACCCAACACATTGGCTTGAAGTGGGAGCAGTGGTGGCAGGAGGCGTTTGTCTCTGTGCCAGGCCTTGGGAAGGGATGGACATGCACACCTGTGGGCCAGGGCACATCTCAGTGCCTGCCCTTGCAGTGCTGGGAGCTGACTTCCAGCAGAGGATGGTCCAGCACATACACTTATTAGATGTGTTCCCCACTTGTGCCCAGTCAGATTTGGCACACAATGTTTTGGGTCACAGGAGATCCTACAGCACTTCCCCTGCAGATGTGTGAAGTAGGACATAAAAGGGGTGAGAAGGGCAAGACAGCCTTTAGTACCGGGCAAGTAAACATCCTTCAGGCATTATATTTGCACTTGAAATTGCTTAAGAGCTCTTCTGAGCAAAGAAAATTACAGGGGTTGGGACATGTGATGGGCTTAATTCTATGCAACTTGGTAAAAATTGAAATTCTGGTAAAAAACTAATAGAACAAGAAGTTGTCCTGTCATCTTCTACATATTACATAACTTTTAGGGTCATTGTGTTTTTCACTTCCTTCTCTCATTCTTGCTTTTTTACTCTGTAATTTTTCATGTGCTCTTGATTTTACCAGGAGGTCCAAAAGAATTTTAAAACTTTATAGGAACAGAAACTACATTCTCCCTGCAGCATTACAATTTTGTATGGGAAACAGTTGGAATGGAACACTGGCAAGCTATAAGTCTCTTATTTGTATTCAAGAATTTGTGTAAAGTATATTAGTTGTGCATTTATTAGGAGATTGCAAATTGGATATCAGATCTGGTCACTAGATAGAATATCCAGTAAGATATCTGTAACACTAATAAATACAATATATGTGAATGAACATACACATACATACATAGTAATACAACAGAATTACTGGAATTTTTTGTCTAGTGACAGTTCATGTGTAAGGACTGATTTCAGCATGTGTCAAAAGCTATTCTGAACTGATGCCTTTAAAGTAAAATCTTGCACTTTAGCCCTGTTTTAATATACCCTCACTTCCCAGCATTATGCAACATTGTTATAGAATGAAATGCATGAGGGGGTGGTGATACTCACTTGGTGGATATGGAAGCAGAAATAGCCAGGCATAATTGCCAAAGATACTTTACTTTTAAAAAACAGTTTTTAGGATGATGGAACGAGGGCCTTCAATCTGATGCTTTCTCATTTTGTATTAAACCATGATACAAAGTTGTTTTTACCAGCCACAGAATGTTCAGCTTAATATGTACCAGTGTTCTACCAGAAATATGGAGTTCTCATATAGCTTTACAGAAAGAACTTCACAATTAAATATTATGGCTAATAACTTTAGACAACTTAGACTTTTCTGTCTTGAGAGACGACCTATCCATTTACAACTAAGTGAACAGAGAAAGTTTTCTGAGGATAGTTTCAAATGAGATTTGAAGTCAGATTGAACTAACCATCAGGTCCAGACTTCTTCTAGTGTTAGTGTACCATAATAACCCTTGAATTACTAATTTTGTTTGAAATTCTTCAGATAATACTGAAAATGATAATAATAGTAATAATGTTGGATTTTATTTGTCTAAAAAATGAATACATAAGCAGAAGTGGTTTTTATTTTAAATGATCATTTGCTATTTACTATTAAATAAAATGTCTTAAGCCATAACACGTTTACATAATGCACAATTATACTCATCATAATTGCGTATCTTCATTTACTCTTTTTAGGTTAAATTTTTTCCGAGATGTTGCTGAGTTCAGAGTACTAGCATGTGGTGGAGATGGAACAGTAGGCTGGATTTTGGATTGCATAGGTAATCCATAGCCTTTACACAGTTTTGCTTGCCTCATGGTTTTAATTTTAGTGATCTTCCTTATATACCAATGCATGGATACAGCTATTTCAAACAACAGCTTGTTCATTTAAATTTTAGAGATGTGTTAGTTTGGGACATGGTTATTTTTATGTGTACTCAAATTGCAAAAGTTATTTAAAATCTCTAGACAAGTTCAGTGTTTCTGGATTTCCTGAAAGCAAAAAATTTGAATTAATCTGTTTTAATTTCAGTCCAAAGTCTATGCCCAATTTAAATCAAATCTAACTTGCTAATTTCAAGACAATTTAATTTGACTCACTTGCTTTTTTTAATTACCAAGTTTTTGTTTATACTATATTATCCTATAATGAAAATAATGTATTAAGAAAGAACTCAGTTTTGGAGTTCTTTCAGTCAGTTGTCTGCCAAGTCCTCAGTAAAAATCATCAGGAGTGCCCAGAAGTCAAGTTATTACAGACTTAAAAGACTGTAATTTTTTCAAAGATTATTGAGAATGTCTTCCACATCACGTGATCATTTATTTGGTGTTAGGCTGCAGAGAAAAGTAGTGGGCATGTGTTACAGTGGGAATTACGAACTGGATCAAGAGAGGTCAAAAGACTCAAGTTTTAATAAAGTGTTTAAAAGTGTGTGCTTTGTGGGGCAGCAGAAAACCTTTAAAAGTTCACTGAAAAGTAGACTTGATGTCATGAAGAAATGATAGCAAAAGAATATTTATAATCTTGGTTGGAAAAAAGTCTTTTTGCAAATGCAAGCTACTGCAAGTAACTCTCAAATAACTTTCAAATAGCTCAATAATAGTAATAGTAATTCTCAAATAGCTTTCAGAGTCATAAATTGATGTACAAACATCAAGTGCATTGCCTGAACTTGGAAGAAACAAAGCTTTTCCACTGTTAATTAAAAGCTGTCATCACCTTTTTCATGAGGTCTAAAATGTCATGCAGTTATTTTCTCTTTCAGTAACATACTGTGTTTTGCAGCATTTTTTGTAGTATGGAACTAAGAAATTACTTGGGGGATCCGGGAACCATCTTTTTTCATAGGTGCAGAAAATATATTTTCAATGCTGCCTTTTAGGGAGCAAAAGCACTTTAACATATAAAGTATAAGGGTAGACCTGTTTCTAGACAGGTTTCAGATTTGTTTCTAATTTGGTCTTACCTGATCCCTTGATATATGAAGAGCTTTAGCTGAGAGCACAGCAAGAAATAAAGAAAATTAAAAGAAAGAAAAAATAAACAAAAGGAAAAAAAAGTCTCATGCATTTGAAACTATAAAACTTTTTAAATTACTCTATTAAACACTACGTTCTCTGAAAGATTTCCATTAAACTGGTTGTGTGAATGTTAAATCTTTCTGAAATATTGATAAATAGCAATTTCCCTGCTCCATCCATTGTGTAGATAAATTCGATTATTGCTGATAATTGTGCATAATTCTATAAACAAAATAACTGTTTGATTAATTAAGTATAACTTTTAAACTACACATGCTATTCATTCAGATTAAATGGGAAATTTGACAAATTATATATTTGAAATGTATGTTCCAGCTTTCAGAAAGGCTGTATTTCTTGACAAGGGTTTTCTCATCAGATTTTGAAAAGATCCTTGGGCTTACAATGCTACAAAAATACCAGTAAAGACTGAAAAGATGCTATAAATTAATTCATTTTAAAACATTGTTTAGTAAATACAAAATTGGTACTTAAAGACTTGAAAAGACAGGTTGATGCTGCCTTTGAGTAACGAGTTTAATTTCTAATGGGCAAACCCATCTAAGGTCTTATGTTAGTTCCAATGACTTCTTGGTAGTGGTGCTCAGGTGTAGACACAACTCCAGGTGAATACACAGTTTAACACAAATTTGGTCACCCAGGTGAAAAAGTAGAAGGTTCACCTCATTATTCATGACCTTAACTATTACTCTTCTGTATTCACAGCTGGGAACGGCAGAGCTGAGAACTAGAGTGCGAACACCATATTCAGTCTTGGAAAGATCTTGAGTATCATTGTTTTTGAATGCCTGTCATATCTATGATTTACAAAGTCCTTATGATAACAAAGGAGTCAATTAGGTTTATAAGGTCCTTATAAATGAATAAATTAGGATTAAGGATTGAATATTGAGTGAAGGGCCTACAAAATGGGCTGACTTGGTGAAATGCTCATTGAGGAGCAGGCAGCATAATTTTATGTACAATCACTGACACAAAACCTAACACAGTTACATAATACCATGCTATTAGATCATTTTTTTGCCTTATTTGTGTTTTTTTCCTTCTTTATTCACAGAGAAAGCGAACTTGATTAAGCATCCTCCTGTTGCTATCCTGCCTCTTGGGACTGGCAATGATTTAGCAAGGTGTCTGAGATGGGGAGGAGGTAAACACAAATGAAAATGCAATTTATTATGGAATTAAAAGAAAAAAACACTTTTGCATCAACATCTACATTTAGATTTGGTTTTGTAAATAACCATTATCATCTTTTCTGTTTCTGGGATGATCTGTTTGTAATTGTTGTATAGATATGTAAGATAGTAAAGGTTGCAATCACACTTGATACCTTGTTTGTAGCTTCTGCTGACACCAAAAATGTTCCAAGGTGTAATGAGAATAGTGTAGAGCTGTTTGGTTGGCTTTTTACCATCTGTATTGCGGTTACTGCTTGTAAAGGGAGCAGTCTTATGTGGGTTTTAATTGGGACTGTTCCGAAAGGGTTACTGAAAACATCTAATAATGGGTTAGGAGTGGTTTAATCTTTTTAAATCTTTAAATATATTAAATGAAAAACATCTCAGCCTCCGACTAGTTCCTTTGGTGCACTCCCTTTCTGTTTTCCTACAGAGGATTCCAGACGATAAGTGCTGTGGTACTATTTATCAGAAAATGAGAAGGCAAAGAGTGCTGAAAGAAGAATATTTAGAAAACCAAACCTTTAATACCCTTTGCATCCTTTCCAGGATGTATGGAGACTTACTCTCAGCTCCTCCAAAAAACTGCGTTCAGATTCTGTAATACAGGATAACTTGAAGGAGGCACGAGGAAGAAAATCTTAGATAAGAGTCAGTCTGTGATGAAACCACCTCAATTTATGGGCTCATAGCCAGGTCTCTTTCAGGTCTTGGTTGTTTCAGTTGAGATGTTTTGTATTTGGAACTTGGTTGTTTTATTTGGAACTTCTAAGCCTTTGCAGATATCTTCTTGTGTCTCATCAGTTTCCTTTCCAAATGTCCTCCTTGTTGCCAGATAGTCTTTAGCAAATTCTCAGTATTTTCATTCTATAGCACTTCATTAACCATAATGTTTTGTCACATCATTTGAGAACCTCCTTTATTTTCTCTGTCACAACTGTTGATTGTTTACATTCATGGTCTTAGGGGGAAAAAGGAAAACAAATGAGACAAAATGTATTCAAATCAGCCTTGCTTAACTTTCTCAATTGTTCATAGAGCCATAGAATAACTGAAAGAGGTCATAGGAAGTCACTAGTCCAATCTGCTGTTCTAAGCAGGGTCAACCATGAGAATATTTAAGTACATTAGCTGAGACTTGTCCCTACCTTCGTTTTTATTTATGTTCTGTATCTTAAGTGATTCCATTTGGACTAAAGTAGAAAAAACAATAGGGAAATATTGTTTCATGAAATGATGGGTTTCATC
Source organism: Nicator chloris (assembly GCA_013400495.1). Lineage (NCBI taxonomy): Eukaryota > Metazoa > Chordata > Aves > Passeriformes > Pycnonotidae > Nicator > Nicator chloris. The sequence continues at coordinate 15,619 of WAAE01013319.1, forward strand.
ATTCTTTGCCTGGTAGCATTGTGGTAAACAGTACCATAATACAGGTTTTCTGGAACTTCATAGATGGGAGAGGAGACAGGGATTCCAGAAACTAAATTGCTGGTGAGTGATCTCAAGGATGCAGAGAACTGGAATTGTGCATGCTGCTGTCATGTGGTGGTTAGCAGTAACTAGCAAAAGTGTGCTAGGCAACCATAAGCAAATACGTCAGCAATGGGTTTTGAGCAAGGAAGCTTTGAGTGGCTTGCCCTGCTAAAGCTGTTAATAACACCAGCAGTACATATTGCTTGAATAGGAAATCTTGTTCTTTCTTTTGCTTTTTCTTTCAGTCCTTTTGAAGAAGGACTGAATCTAGATCTTAGCTATCTATTACAAAGTCATTTGTTCTGATTAATATTCAGAGTTGATAATGTCACTTAGTAAAACGCCCAGTTTTTCTTCATTTACACGTGTATGTTGTATTTCCTCAGGAGTGCATAAACAGGTTTTCTACTCAGTTCAGTGAATTACATGTGAGTGCTTATTTGCAACTAAGAGTAAGTTGTCTCTACAAAGCAGGATGAGGCTCATGAAGAAGTTGTTGAAATAAGCAAAAATGTTACTTTTGCTGATAAAGCTATCAGGATTTGAAATTTTGGATTTGTTATGCTAAACCAGATTGAAACAATCCATGAAAATTAGTAGATAGCTTTTAGCCTTTCAGTGTCTTGACAGGCAAGAGAGCAATATGTCTCTTTTCCATAAATTTTGAAATCAAAGGAGTTTAAATATTAAGACAATTTCTCATCAAGAACATTTTGGGAAGTATAACCTTAGCTTTATGGATCATTTTGAAAATTCAAGAGGTTGGAAATTTTGAAGATTTAATTATTCATCACAGATTTGATGTCCACTGAAATCTGTGGAATTATTCTAAATTTACATGCTTAATTAGCTTTGTATTTGTACTACTTTTTTGTACAAGTGCTGGAAAATTATCAATAATTCAAGCACAATCCTGCTTTTAAGTTCTTACATGCATTGCTTTCATTTTTCCAGTCATAGAATCATAGAATATTT